>JAWWEU010000040.1:21555837-21672215 GCA_035583155.1 Acropternis orthonyx
TATTTTTCAAATGCAAAGGACTATAAAACCATAAAACTATATAAAAATCTACAGCTACATTAAGGCTTACGGCAACAAGGTCGATAGTCAAACTTAAAATATTTCATTTTTACAAAATATTTTGCTTTGGTTTTGCTCATAACTTTTTAAAAGAGAAGGTAAAAGAATTAAGAATAAATTTAAGAATCTGTTCTCATTAATATGTAAGTTTTATTTAAATTGTGATTCTACCTCACATTAAAAAAATCATTAAAACAGTTTATATAGGATGTTCCTTTTTCTTGTATTTCACTTTAAAGCTACATGCTTCTGAAATGTTCAGATGGGTTTTCTTCAGCTCTGTGGTGAGCAAAATGATGCAGGTTCAATTGTATATGTATAAGATGATATTAGATGATAACTTTAACAACATTTGTTCAATATCTTCTTCTCTTTACTAGGAGTATGTATAATTGATTAGATATAGGGAATCCCCATGATCAGTACTGCATGTGTGTCAAATCCTTCTCTAGTTCATCTTTGCTAAAATCCTTATACAGACTCACAAAATAATCAGTTGGAGTGAGCTGCTCATGTTGGTGCCTGTCTCCTCTATACTGTGGTTTGTACCTTGTTCTCAGCCTTCTTTAATGCAGTTATGTCACAGTCTCACTGTGTCCTAAACTCTTATTCTTTCTGCATGGATTAATTTGTGTGGTTTACCTTAAAGGTGCCATGCATTCATATGTAAATGGAAATTTTTTTCTTCTTATCATGTAATATGTCAGAACCTATGGCTAAGCATCTCAGTGATCCATAGTACAGCTAGGTAGACTTTTCTAGTCTATACTATCAAATTTTTGTCTGCAGTTCTCACCTTTAAAACTCTTTCCATCTCAACTTCCTGGTCATTGTATACATGTGTGAGATAAAAAGGTAGAAAAACCCATAGCAGCAATTCTCAGTTCATCATGTTAGAGAACAGATCACTACCAGGCCATTAAGATGCTGGTGAGCTGTGCTGCAGCATCACTGAGGACCTGTCAGCACAGTTTATGTGGCTGACTCCTAATTCATGGCTACACCACTGGAGCAAATTTGAATGCAGCATCACTGTGTGAGAGAGGCTGGTCAACTGAGTACCTTTCAGCAGCAGCCTCTTGTTGCAGCAGTAGGATGAGATTAAACCATATATCAAGACAGCAGATTGCATGTGGTAACCCTCCTGTGGGGAGAGAGAAGAATTGAAATATGAATGGTTCAAAGAGCAGTAACCTGGACTTGTCTGAGGTACCTATAAGGGATTTTTAGTCACTGATGGCTACCAAAATTATGCTACTCAATACAAAATGATGGTAGGCTGGAAGACCTGAAGTGTGTCTGGCATGTGTCTCCTTGACTGCAAAGGGAGCTAAGTGTGAAGTGTGGCCAAACCGGTCTGTAAAGTAGCTCAGTGATTGCTGGGAACCTAATGATCACCTTATATGCATTTCTGGGAAGTTAATTCAGCCTCTGTCTGGTCCTGTCCTAGACTTCCAGCCCTTTAGTGGCTGGAATATGTGGAGTGTTCTGGCTGAGCACAGTACCTGAGTTCATTTAATGCAAGAGGAGTCTGGTTCACGTGCTCTGAATCAGTTCTGCAGCGTAAATCAAGTGCTGCAACTGGGGGACAATAAAGGGATTTTCTTCAAAAGCAGACTCCTTACTCAATGTAGATAAACCCTTTTTTCTTTAGGTACTTTTTTTAAGTACCTGAAAGTAGTTGGGGAAAACTGGGTGACAGCTTCCTTTGATGCCCGTACCAAGGGTTCAAGTAAAGGTTCAGTCCTGAAAATACGTTAAGTACATGTTGTGTGAAATCTTACATTTGTGCCTGTAAATATTTGCTCTATTGGATTTTTTAAAAATATAAAGAATGCCATCTAAACAGGGTCTTGCCTGTGATTGGAAATGTTCAAATCAGACCTTCAGAAAGCTATTAATGTGCAAAAAAAAAAAAAAAAAAAAAAAGACTTTTTTTCTATATTTTCATTAAAATAAGAAAACTGATGGTAACTTATAAGGTGAAATGATGCACTAATATTTTACTGAAAATAGGATTTGAGTTCATGAAATTGTAAGGGAGGAATTGAGAAAATACTGTGATTTGTAATTGTTTTTTTTCCTCAAACACTAACTAATAATTTTGATTTAAGTTTCATTTGCATGGAAGTGTTTTTCCTATCAAGTAAGAAGAGTAGGTGGGCTGAGCAGTCAGTGCTATGTGGATTGAAGGTAGTATTAAAAAATTAAATGTTGTCATGCTGTAGCAAAATGCCAGCCTTATTAGGTCCTCACAGGGAAAATCATCAGAGCAGTTTCATGTACATGAAGTGAAATTTAGGCAGGTAATTTTTTTTTTTCCTGTGCATCATTTGTCTTATTAAAATGAAAGCATAGAGTAGGCGGCTTGTTTTTAATACAATAAATTATATACAATGAATAAATTTATCGCATCAGAAGTGTTCTAAAATTTTCAGTAATAAGTTGAAAGTATTGGGAACTTTCCAGCAACTCTACAGCAAAACTCTGGTCTCTGGAAAGTTCAGGTTGACTTCTGCTTAAATTTCTTTATGCTATTGTTACATCATTCCAATCACTTTGGAAAAGTATCATTCATAACAAAATATGACTTTTAATTTTACTCTAAATTTGCCACTCTGTAAATACACCCAAAGTATGCTGACAGTATCATTAGAATGAAATCACATGCAAGTATCCCTGCTTCATTAGCCATTCCAGAATTATATATAGTAGACTATGTGTTTATTTTGTACTATATTTTTATTTATTTCATACTAAAATTTTTAACTTTTTTGCCATCTAAGATCTTTTGAAAGTTGTCTAAAAACTTCCCTTACATGCATGAGTCTGTAGTAGTGAAGATGTAACTGATTGTGATACTCATAATAACATTTTTATTGTACATACTCACCTAAGCAATATTTTTATTTTCCCAGACTGCAGGACCAAACATCATTGAAATAATTGGTTTAGCTGTTTTTTATGTTGCTTAATGCTACTACAAATGAGCATAGCACACATATCACATAGGTGAAAAATGGAGTTTATTTAGCAGCCTTTCTCATCAGGTGATCTGACTTGTTTCTTGGTACTAAACACTCATCTGTGACATGGAATTTAAGAGAGAGTTATTTTCACCTGATGTACATTGACATTGCATATGGACTGGCATGGCCTGGCATTATTTCTATACAGAGAGTGCCAGTACTATTAGCTGCAAGAATGGGGGCATGCCACCTACCTGTTATGTCCTTCTGTCTCTTGTGCTGTCCATCTGTTACCTGTAGGAAGGTAAAATTTATCTGATCTTTGTCTTTTGGAATACAAGCACTTGCAGAATCAAAAGTAGTTATAACATCCAAATCAATTTTTAATACTAATACTATGTAACCAGTCTAATTCTCCCTGTGTGTCAGAATGCTGCCTCGTTTAGATACTGTAGGGTCAGTTGTGCTGTGCTGGGTCTGAAGATGGGTTTTAAATCATAATACACTTTCTGTCTCAGCAAAAATAATTCTAACACAGCACTGGATGTAAAATATAACTTTTTATAAATTCAATTAAGTGGTTTGGGGTTTTTGTTTTTTTCTCCACAGTAGTATAATTTCAATTATTACAGTATGGCATTTAATTTTGACATAATAGTAGAGTTCTCATGGCTCTGCACTACGCTTGTTTTGCTCAAATAATATGTTTTTCACAACCAACTCCCTTTGAATAGTCCATGTCCTGTTAAATGTCAACACAATTATGTTAAGCAGTTCAATACTGTACTGTTTTGTCAGGGTCCTTGAGTACCTCTCACATCCTGGAATAGACATCATCTTGGTAGGCTGGCGGTTTCTGCAATGTCATCAGTGTAGTGAGGCTTTCATACCAAGTTCTGCACTATTAGCTCACTCTGTCTTTAAATAAAATCTCTAGAGTTTACCCTCCACTACAAATAGTCTTTTTTGCATACTTACTGTCACAAACCTGTTTTAATTTAATCCCAGCCTAAATTAACTTTGTGTCTGTTCAGTGATGTAGTATTGTTTTGTTTTTTCACAATGTGTGAGTTTTGGTTTTTTTCACTTTATGTACAAAAGACAGCAAGTAAGTGAATCATAGAAACCTAGAATGGTTTGAGTTGGAAGAGATCCTGACAGGGACACCTTTCACTAGGCCAGGTCCTTGTACAAAAGGACAAAAAAAAGGACCTTGTACAAAAAAGCCCCATCCTTGTACACTGTGAGGAATGGGACATCCACAGCTTCTCTGGGCAACCAGTGTCTCATCACCCTCATAGTGAGGAATTTCTTCCTAATATGTAATCAAAACGTACCCTCCTTTAGCTTAAAGCCATTACCCTTTGTCCTATCACTATAAAAGGAAAAAGTCCCTCTCCACCTCTCTTATAGGTTCTCTTTATGTTCTGGAAGGCTGCTCTAAAGGCTCCTCAGAGCCTTCTGTTCTTCAGGCTGAATAACCCCAACTCTCTCAGCCTGTCGTCATAGGAGAGGTGCTCCAGACTTCTCAGCATCTTCATGGCCCTCCTCTGGACTCACTCCAACAAGTCCGGGTTCTTATGTTGGCCACCCCAGAGCTAGACACAGTACCCTAGGGGGTGTCTTGCAAAAAATGCATGTGTGTTAAATGCTGTGCATGGTTTGGCTTTGGAGCAATAGACAGAAAAGACCTCCAAGATTATCTTTCATGCTGCTTCCTGTGTGTAGTAAATTGAGGGCAGATGGGCAGGGAAAGTGTTCTGGTAGGTATAGGTTTGAGTGCCACTGCTAAGTCTCCACTGGGGTCATGCCAGCTTCCCTTTTTCTTACCACACAGAGAGCTCCTCTGGTAATGTTAGAAGATTCCCAACCAAAAACTGCCATCTGCTTTTCTTCAAAGTTTGTTCCAAAGATGGGAATTGGTATGGTTCTGGTGAGAGAAGCGTACATAATCCTAAACACACAGCTAGTTACCTTTGCTCCATAAATCAGTGTCTTAGAACTTACTGTTTTTATTATGTGTTCCTGCAATTGTGGTTTTAACCACTGATTTAAATTTTGAGATCATTTTAAGTTCAATCTTACATGGAATGCACCAGGTCGTAGACCAAGGAGAGAGAATAAGAAACTTGGCTCAGTTTGTAATAGCGCTGGTGTGGAGAAGTCTACCTAAGGATGTGCTCCCCTCCCAGCTGGTCAGCTGATACACAGTCTCTTTTCTAAAACTCAATGTTTGTAGCTCTCTAGCCTTTTTCATCTGGTTCTAAGTCTTTGCCTTTGAAGGGCAAGCTAATATCTGAAGCAAGGCTCTGCAGGCTTAGACTGTGGAATGATTCCTTTCAGATTAAGGGCAATAAGCCAGGAACCAATACCACATGACATGGACATGGGATGTCATTTTACAGATACTTCAGTCAAGTCATTTAGAAACACACTCTGAGTAATGAATGCATCCCAATGAAATTGGAGGGAGTATGCAAGCAACACAACAGGGACTGATGTTAAATGTTAAAAGTATTTCCGGTAGCTGAGAACACATGCTAGACTAAGATCACTAAAAATGTTACAGATGTTACAGTTGCTTTTTTTCACTCACTATTTATGAAAAGAAAAACGCATCAGAGGAGAGGAACCAACAATTTGTGTAAGTGCTGCTTTACCAGTATTTTGTATATTGAGAAGCAGTGGATCCATTATCAAACAGAAAATAAACTGATCCTTAGAGTAGAGTTGTATGATTAAGTTAATAAAATAATCATATAATGTAAAAGTTTATTGCCATTATAGAATGTTAGTGTTCAACTTAATCACAAATGCTACATTCATTTTTAATTGAGCTGTATGTATTCTCCTTAATGGAAGGCTTGGGTTTTTTCCTTGCACATTCAATATATTTTAATTGAACACCTGATTCCTGTCACCAACACATTAACATCTGGACACTGCCTTTTATGCATATAGATACACTGATTAAAACTCAGCAGAAAAGCAGATAATAGGAAAACAAAAAAGACAACATTATGGAACACTTTTATCCATAATTTTTTATTATATACTGAGAAGCTTTTAATTACCTTACTTCATTTAATTAGTCCTTCCACTTAGGTCAATTTTTTTTTTTATTGATAAGTCGTGTTAGCAACTTCTCTAATTGGCACAAAATGGCATGTGACTATACTAAATATCTTGTCTTTCTTGTCCAAAAGAATTTCTTAAGTTTTTTTGCATTTCTGAGTCTCTTTATTTATTTCACAGTCTTTTCAACAATGTGAGAAATATTTTGACAGTGTGGCTTGAATTAAAATATAGCATTTCACTTTTTAGTTTTGTTTCTTGGTTAAAGACAAAAAAGATTCTAAAGAAAAAGTGTTTACTTCCGAACCTTATATTTTAGCATCAGAAAGCAATACTACCTTTTGTAGCTTTAAAAAATTTTAATCTTTCTTCACAATGAAAAATACATGTATTTTAAAACATTCTTTAACACTAAGATTTTAAGCATAATTTGTCAACATTTACAAATTTAGTCTGAAAGAAAACCATCAGTACTGTGTCACTCCAGCTGTTGTACATTAGAGGGTTTGGGATCTGTTCTGTACCGATCCGTTTTAAACCAATGATTTAACAAACCTGAAAATTCAAGTGTATATGAGTATAGATGAGCTCAAGTTATATCAACATTTTAGTACATAATATTAGTTTCCAGTTGATTAGTAACAGAGGTTATGAGAACAGAGACTTTATGGAACGAGAATTATCAAAAAAGATTTTTTTTTTCTGCGTGAGATAATTTCTTTGAACATTTGATTTATAGACTTCTCCTTAATTTTAGATTCTTCTATTCCACACCATTTTTTATATTTTTCTTTAGAGATGTAGCATATTTTTGACTCACTAATTTCTCAAGATACGTTTGGTGTCTCTGTGCCAGGCAAAGAAGATTACAATTTAACTAATTAGCACTTTTTTGGTTTACCAAATACTGATACTTCTGCAAATAATTTCTAGGCTTTTGAGTTGTTGGATAATCTTTATAATATATGTGTTCAACTGTGTTGGCACTTCAGCAGATAAAGTAGCTTGTCATTATGCAATGACTGTTCTCCCCCTAATTTGAGAATAAGTGTATTATTAGTATGTATGTCTCTGTACTTCCACAGATACATGATTTGTGGAATAATATGACATTCTACTTATTCAAAATACTCATTTTAAAACTATTTGAAATATAAGTTTCACATTCCTTGCCCTGAAGTCTAATTTAACCACTTTTTGTGATTACACAGTGTGATTTTCTTTCCTCTTCCCATCTGTCACAAATAGGTAGCAGGGATCAATTTGAGGTACATTTTCTTAGTCTGGGCCATGGCATTATACATATCCTGACATCCACAGGAGGGCAGCATGGTTAAATTAAGGGAGAAGATGGGAACATGATTATATTCCAGCAGCTAAATTAAACTCACTTTGCACTGTTTATATTGTTTTGGGAAAGCAGTTATAATTGAGAAAAGTGCATGTTTTCCTTGCCAATAACTGATAAAGCATCTGCATGCTAATTTTAGAAGTTTCCAAATGTGGCTTCTTACTAACTATAAACATGAAGATTTTCTCTGTGTATGCGCAATCTATTTCAGAAGAAGTGTTTAGAATATTTAGTGTGGGAGTTATTAAAGCCTAGTTGAAAATTTAACTCTACAAATTCCAATAAATTCTGTTATCCATATCTTGGTAAATAAAATATTTGGAGAGTGGAGGTGGCTATTCCAGTGTGCTTACAGGACATAGGAATTGCTCTACCCCCTAACTCTTGACTGAGTTATGACAGGAAACTCTTGACGGAGTTATAGCAGGAAATTTTATATATATGTGTCTAAATAGATGTATAAATACGCGCGCGCGCACACACACACACACACACACACAGAGTTCTGTTTGGGGAAAGAGACTGAAAAATCTCAATCTCAGATTTGAACAATAATCAATGAGTGATACTAAAAAGATAAACTACAATGTTTGTTGCATTTAAATTGATCATCTAAACACCGATAGAAGACATTATCCTTTGTGTTATATACAAATAAATGCTATTTTTTAAAAAGTATTTCTAAAACTTTAAGTAAGGAGAAACAACATCTATTTTCTCTTAGATTTTATGGATTTTTTTTTTTTTAATTTTATGTAACAGGAATTTTACAGTTGAAGACCACTGTAGTATTGCAATTTTGGGGAGACAGTTACTTGTCAGAGCAACCCTGTGCAGTAGGAATGAAGTGATCCCAGTAGATGGCTCTGACGCTCCCTCACATAGTAAATTCTGTATTCCTGAACTCCTTCTTTTACAGCTCCAATTGCAAATCAGCTCCAGTTTAGTAACTCCAGTGCAGGGACAGAGCATTTGAATGTTTTATTTTCTGTGTATTCGTTACAATAAAGAACTTTTGACAAATCTGTGCAGTTGTTATAAGCTTATATCTTTCTTGAAAAGCACTTTTTTTCCTGACCACCACCCAAAACAAAACCATGTTAGGATTGTTTTTTCCTAATTATGTTAATCCATTTTAAAAATTCTGCATTCCATGAAAAAATACTTAAGTAACTTTCTCAAAGTGGATATATTTTTCAGTGATGCATTTCTGCAGAATTCAGTGTTAGATTGTTTGTTTCTGTGTGGCATTCCCAAGGATAAACAGCTGATCAAGTTAATGCTTCTAATTCAAATTACTGTACACTGGAAATGTCTATCCCAGTGCCACAAGGCAATTGCTGAATAATACCAGTGGGTGACAGTTTCAGAGTGAACCAGAAGTTCTGCTTCCAGGCTCAGGTAATTGAGATGCGGAACTGTGCTACTAGGTGTAGATTTTGAAAGTTTAAAATAGTTGAGAAAACCGTTATGGAAATTTATTGAAACAAAACTCCATTGAAAAGTAATAAGCACAGAGACACCATTTCTAGATAAAGAAACTCCTAGAAACAGTAATAGCATGAGTATATGAGAAATTTCTGGGGATGTGTAACTGCATACTTCCTTCCACACCCTGTTGAGAACACAGTTCAGGCCTGAGTGAGGTTTTTGGGTGGCCACTTACATGTTCTTTTGGAGAGAAGTTTCTTCAAAAAAGAAAAAGTGATATGGAGTCAGGAATCTTTTTGTTTCTTTGGCATCTTAAAATTCTACATGTGTTCTGTATAAATAAAGTTCTTAAAAAATGGGTATTTTCAGAGAACTGATTGTCTGGGTCATACTATGCAAGCTTTCTTCCTTGTTTTTACCATCAAAAGATGGCCAGGAGTATAAAAGTACTTTTTTGACTCAGCTTTTGATGAACGGATCACCTGCATTTGTCATTCTGCACCATTAGATTTCCTGAGGCACAGTGACTCTATCAGAATGTTAGATAAGCCTTGCTGTTTTGCACCAGATGCTCATCTATCCTGGTATCATGTCTCCCACTGTGGCCAGCAGCAGATGACTGGGAAAGTTTATAAAAGTAATCTCAGTAATCTTTCAGACTCCATCCATCTGTAGACCAAGGACTTTCTGGGCCAGATTATGACCCCTTTCGTATACAAACATTCAAGGGAATTAATTGTTTTTTTTTTCACAACCTGTCCAGGAATGTCTAAAATGCACAATGAAATGTAACTAATTTGAGTTCATGGAAACAAGCCATAACAGTTGCATTGCTATGGGATAGTGGAAATTAATGTCTGGCACCGTTCCTACATTCCATAGAGACGCTAGAGATGTGGTAGAGACAACCCACAGCACTGATATGTGGGCAGCATTGTGTTTTTCTGTATGTTGGATGGAAGGGGACGTGATATTCATTGGTTCCAATGTTTATGTGAAGTTTGCTAACTTAAAAGGGAGTTTTCCAGTGTATGAGAGCATGAAGGGTCAAAATTTTAATCCCAAAGAAAATAACATAGTTCCCAATAAAAAGTTTTTTATTTATGCAATGTGAGGACTGATATTTCACAGATTGTATATGAATTCCAAGAAAGTAATGGCATTTTCCCCACTGTTGCTTAAATTATACTCTAGCACTTTTCATTCTGGATGGCTCTGTAGTAGCATAACTGAAAAGAATTGTCTTCTGCCAAGTGTGCCAAACATTTTGAAATCTTTACATTCAATGTAGTCTCTGTTCATTACCAACTAAGTTCAGTCATTGCATCCACAGAAGTTCCACCTCAACATTGACTGAAAAGAGCAAACTAATATTTATTATTCTGAGTTGTGCTTCAGAATTAATACTCTTGTCAGACAGCAAACAAACATTTTCCATGAATGTCACATTATCAACTTTTCTCGATGCTCAGGTACAGAGCCTCCTTCATATCAACTCTTTTCACATAATTCATTAAATGGCTATGTTTAGAGTTTTTGCACTGTGGGGATGTGGTAGAGCCGATGGAAATAGATGGGTGCTTCCAAAGTGTAATCTGCAAAGTTCTGAAGATGAAATATACCCCAAGCACTTTGCACTGGATCTGTAAAAAGTGCAACGGAAACATGTTCACTGGAAGTGGCATAGTGGATTGCAAAAACAAACATTTAATTTGCGGTTTCCCTTTGAAACATTTTCTCTTTGCTTTTTTTTTAAATCAGGAGTGAGTTGCATGTTTTGACACACGGAGTTAAAAGGCTGATCAACTTTACAGGCTTCTGAAATGCATTTTTCAATGTCTGGAAGATAAGAGCTGTTGTGAGGCTTCTCTGGATGTTTTTTCTGGTGCACTAGGACCTCAAGCTCTGAACAGTCTTGCTCTTCTCCACTTTGGTTTCTCTCCCACAGAAGTTAAAGTGGTAATGCTAACCTTCTGCACTGGACATGTTGTCAGGAGTAATTGCTTGGTTTATGAAGCACTACTCAAGTGTCAAGCAATGTTCCTATTAAGAGAAAAATGCTATGTAAGTGAGGACTTGTTAAACTGATTTGTTTCAAATCTTTGGTAATATTTTTAAATGGTGGTTTTAATTGAATTCTTTTAGGGATTTTTTAAAAAATCCAGCTGCCAAGGATTTAAAAAAATAGTTTTAAAACATCATATCATTCTGAATAAACATCTTCTGTGTGCACAAATGAAAAGGAAATGCTAGACTGATTCATTATCGTAGTTTCTGTGCTTCATTTCAAATCACAAATAGGGATACCAGGTGTAACATACCTCCTCATGACTTTGCTAGATCAGACATACCACTTTATACTAATTCATAAGTACTTTAAAATACCTCTTCATGATGATGACAACAAATGTTATGAAAATACTTAGAATTTACATTTTTCAGGATGAAAAATGTGTGCATCTTGTTCTTCTTATATTTCTTATTACAAAAAAATAATTAGCTCTGCTTAGGTCTGTATTCTTTATGAAATTAAAATTATATCAGTTCAAAAGTACCAGTGAAAAGAAATACATGAAATGCATAATCAGCCAGAGGTAACCAAAACCAAATATCCTTTCTAAAAGAGTTCACTGCTCTTACTGACCTTCGCCACCAAAGTTTTCAACACCTTTTGACTGTTTCCATCAGTGGATGTGTATGACATAGAAACAAAAGTAAATCTTTCATACTAACAGGTCCTTGACCATTTTGGGTTTCTAGATCACAAATAACATCACTCCCTGGCTGAAAAAAAGAATCATCAGTTTTTCTATCTAATTGCAGTGTCATGTGCCTCCAGTGACACGGAGATGTCTAGGCTGGATTCTGGGTGCTCAGATGCTTCTGAGTTATTTAAGGTCTGTCAATGTAAAGAACTGTTTCCAAAGCCAAAGTGGATGTCAGGGGAGAGCAGTGCAGTTGAAACTTTTTATACGAAAACAACATCAGCATTTGAATTCAGATTTTCACTTTGAAAACCAATCTCATTTGTTCCTGCTTACTGTGCTTTTGTGTTCATAGGTGGTTATTTTTTTAGATGAAATTAAACCAAGAGATGAGCTCCTGGAGTGTGCCCTATGTGCTGCAAACCACTGGTAGCTATTTTGTCCATGGGCTCAGACTAGAGTAGTCCAAAGTAAGCTGCATCAAAGAGCAGAGGGTGGATGTCTGCTCCTCAGCACCAGTTGTTCTGCAGCTGTGCTGCATTACCGGCTTACATTGCAATTAGATTACATTCGAATCAGAGTGCTTTCTACCTTTATGTTGCATCTAAATGGATTTCGTTCTTTTGTTGCCTGAAATTCTCTCAAGGCTAAAAGATGTTTTTCTGTCTTAATAAACACTCACACTTTACATACCAAATAGGTTTTCATGATGTAACATAAATTGGATTAATAATTCTCAAGTTGCCATTGTAGTTACTTTGCAGGTTCCATAAGTACTGACATGCATATTACAAATGTTGAAGCTCTCTGGAGTGTAGTAAGATATCACTGTTAGAGAATCCAGGGATATCTGATCCGCCAGCATATCAATAACTATTTATAGTGTAAGTGAAAAGTTGCTTAGCAGAAAAAAAAGCCACATTTTCCTGTTCATATCTTGAGTATCTTGCTCATTGGAATAAATGGAACTGTTTTCTGTGGCTGTGATGTTCATATTACTTGACATTCTTCAACATTTCTTTATCCTTAGCAGGCATAATTACAGTAGTTTATTCTGATTTTTTTTTTTCATTCCATCTGTTGAAGGCTTATTTAGTTCTCTTTTTCAAGAGCACAGAAAGTACTAAAATGAATCTGAGAATGTTTACAGCTAGGTTTCTTATGACCCAGGTCATATTGTTGTCTTGAATCAGTTTTCTCTCTCATCCTCAACTGAAGACAAAAAAATTTCTTAATCTTGCGGGGTTAAATAAAAGAAGGAATGCGGTGCAAGGAAGATTCCTTTTATGCAAGGCAAGGGGATGACTGAAAGTGCCTGTGGGCATTTGGTCTCCATTGGCTCTCTCAGCGAATGCAATGATGCCCACGGATAGCCTGTATTGTTGTCAGTTAAATGGGATCATGAGTGTCTGAAAGGTGTTTGAGAATGAACTGAAAATCATTTTCACAAGTGGATGATTACTTCTGCCACATGTTAACCGAACTCTATCAGAGTGGCCCAGATTTTTGAGACTGCATTAATTGCTCTTTCAACCTTGACTGAGGTTTCTCTTTAAGAAAGGCCTTTGCTGGACTAAACTGCTACATGTATTGATTTTTCTTTCTATATTTTTTTCATTGTTTGTGATAAATGAAGCCTTTTACAAGTAGAAAATTTATCATTCAAGATGTAGATAGATTGCTTCATTCCTTAGAATAAAAAGGCTGGTCTAAAAATGATCTCTGTAGAAGTAGTAAGTCCATTCTCATTTCTCCATCAGTGAATAGCTCCAGTATTCCACACACAATTATGTTTTTCAGCTATTCATTAGTGCTGATTTTTTTAATCAAAAAGTAGAACCCTGCAGTCTTGCAGTGAGGTGAGGACTTAGAGCAAATAATCTGCCATCTTCTTTCCTGTGTATGCCATCACATAATTCAAACATAACTATAATATTTAACAATATGGTTTTGTATTTTTGTAGCACAAGGAAATGCACTTTGAAAGATATTCAACCTTTATGTATTTACCATATATTGATTCCTGGACATTTAAAAAATAGTTGTTCATTTTGTTTTTTCTGTTTATGGAGAAGAAAATTATACTGACTGAGGCGAGAGGATATATAAAATGTTTTTATCCATGTGTTTCTGTGTTTTGTAGTGGAAATGTAATTTCTTGTATTTTTAGTTGTTTTCCAGGAAAATTGGCTTTAAGTAGTAAGTGAGGTTTTTGATACCATATTATAAGTGTTGTGAGGTATAGTCATGTATATCTGTGGCTTCATGCAAATCTGATTTTTACTTTTTATTTGAGAGTGAGTAAAGAGAAAGAAAACAGTATTAAATAATGTTGAAGAAAAGAGGATTGCAGAACTGTTTTTAAGAGAAAAAGTCTCAGAAAAGTGATTGCATGGTTTGTACAGTTGGTTGCATTTTCTTTTTACTACAAAACTGTTAGAAAATCTTCATGTTGGGGTCACACTTAATGACTCAACTTGTTTGATCAAAGTCCTGTTTTCTATGTGCTGTATAAAGGCAGGTGTATTAGTCTTAAGTTACTGGAAATTATGTGAGTAATATCAAAATAGTGAAAAGAAGGCAACCACAAATGTACATACTATCAATATGCTTTCTGATGTGCATATGTACAGATACAGAAATTATGTGTACATATCTCATTAATTATATTAATATATTTTTACAGAATAGAAGTCTGCCATCTGTATATGTTTCAATGCAAATCAAAATCCCGATCTTTCCTAACTTCTTGCCAGTCTATTTATTAAACATTCTCAAAACATGATCTGTGTTTATTGTTCCTGCTGGGGGTGTTTAAAATTGCCTGAACAATTGATGCTGTGCATCTTGTGCAAATTTTTTTTGAAGGAGAGAGTGAGTGGGGCTGATGGGTGAATACAGCTACACATATGGGTAGAGAAATAGGAGGCTGCAGTTGTGTGACTTCGTGACTGTGAGGGTCTGTTCTGGTTTGTGGTAATGACATTTGTCTGAGACCCATGAAATATAATACAATTCCTCATCTTGAAAATAAAACATTCTTCAACTGAGACTCATGAAAAATGATGAAGTTTCTCTTCTTAAAAATAAAACATTCCTCAGCTTAGCTCTAGGACAGTTCACTTCTGAGTTTGTTAACCTATTCATTTTCTGCTGCAGTTGTGAAACCCAAGTGTCATTTAATTCTAAAAATGGCTGTGGTACATTTTTTCTGTTCTAGACATCATCCGCAGTTTCTACAGATCCTAGATATTACTGTCTAAATATAACAAGATTCTTAGGTGCTTTGCCTTTTTTTTTTTTTTTTAACCCAAATTGAAAAATAAATGGGAAAGAGAAGTTCAAAGAGGATTCTAGAAGCCTAGGATGTTCATGTCCATCGGGGTATAAACGTTACACTCTTGAGCAAGAATTAATCTCTATCTTTCAGAAGCATGCACACTTCAGATGAGCACAGGAGATACCTCTATTAAATGGCTGAAACTTTCTACATTAGAAAAAACTGTCACTATTAGAGATGGCACTAATATAAGATTATAACTGCATGTTTATAGTGATTTGTAAAACCAGACAACATAAAGCTTTGCATTTTTATACTAAATCCCAGCATTGTGTCGTGAATACTGTTTTCCTTTATATTACCTAGTTACCTAGTCTTATGTGGTTTTTAAAGTTAGGTAATGTTCCACTCCTTGGTTTCCCAAGAAGCCTCTTATATAACACCTTAGTTGGAAGTAATTTAGATGAGACATAAAGGTGCATGTTGCTATTTAATTTGTTATTGTATGCTTTCTTATTTTTTACTTTCTTATGTTAGTTCTGGCTGTACTGCAGGACTATATGTTGTATATCTTACATGAAAAGTAGTTTAAAAACCAGCCAAGTAATTTAAAAAGCAGCTCACATTTTCTCTTTAGCAAATGTTCTTTTAAGACCTCTTATTTTAAAAGCACGTTTCTATACCAGGCTCAAATAATAGAATTAAATTGAAAAATAAATTAACAAAAAAGGAAAAATTAACACTGTTAATTCTGAAAAAAAAAATTAACGTGGTGTTTCTAAGATTGGGTTAGAACATGAAATTGGTGCCATTGAGGATACCAGGATTAGTCGCCACTGATGGTACCACGATTACTCTCAAGCAAGAAGTCTCTGTTAGTCTGTGGCTCCTTTACAGTAGTTTAAGACATGCCAAGAGAGTGGGAACATGGTCAGGGTATCCTTGTACTGTAGCATTGGAGGACTGTGTATTTTCCACTGGTGTTCACAGGGCAGTTGCCCCCCAACACAGAGCAGAGAAACCTTCATGGTACTCTGAGGGATGCAGAGAGATGCAGTGGCCCAATCACCATGAAGAACAGGGCAATCTTAGGACTGAGAGAGGCCAGAGGCCACCTGTGGACCTGTTTACTTTTCTTCCTCAGGTCATTAATCTTTGAGGGCAGAAGATGTGTGAAATTCGTAATTTATTCCCCCTCCACTCTGTGACAATAGCAAAGAGACTAACAGAGCAGTAGCAGTGTTGTGTGCTTTGGGGGAAGTGAATGCTCTGAAACATGTATGAAAAGAAAAACATCTCTTATTTTGTGGGGGAATGTGCACCCATTGCTCTGTGAGGTAAATTCTTCCCTTGTTGCAAAACTTTATAAACTGTCAAATAAATGGGCCCTAGTAGGCCTTTTTTTTTTTTCTTTTTTTACCCTTTCTGACATAGCCCTTAATCTTTTCTTTTCTTTGAATTTATAATAATCAGAATTAAGAAGTTAAAAAGAATGTGACAAGATCTGGACTATTCAAAGAAAGCCACATGAATTGGTAATTGTGTACAAAAAGCCAGTTTTCTTCTCCTGCACACAAATAAAAAGCAGAGTAACCAAGTGAGGCAGAGATTCAACTCAGAGGTGTAGCAGGAGTTGAAGAAGGGCAAGCATTGGTGTCGTAATGTTAAGGGAGCCACTACATAATCTGACAAACCACCATGCTTAAAAAGCATTATTCTGAACATTCATTTTAGACAGAAATTTGTCTTTTGTGATGACTGCTGTGGGAAAGAATGTGCTTGAGTGTGTGTACACGACAAGTGTAAAAAAGGGTTTGTCTGTATCTTGTTTGCCCATTTCATGTAAGAAGTTGATTCATCGCTCTGTTTTTTGACTGAGTTACAAACTGTCAGGTAGCAAAGCCATAGAAGTGATCAGAAAGTAGAGGGCAGCAGACCCCATCCTCTTGCCAGAGCAGCCCTTGTTCATCTGTCAATCATCCAACCAACCATTTCCCATCCTAGTTATTATTTCTTCATGATATATGTACTGGCATCCTCTGCAGAGTGCCTTGTGAAGCCAGCATTCATTGGTCTGAACAGTCATTGTTCTGCCTTTGGCCAACCTAGTTGTATGAGATGCCCTTGACAGAATCTGGCCAGACAGAAGGGACATCTCGTAGTTAATATTTTGCTGTCCTGTCAGGTCTTCAGCAGCAGATCCTTACCACTCATAGGCTCTTGCTTACAATCCCACAGCTCGTCATTTTCTTCATACTTTGTTAACAACACTGCAACATGACCACAGTGACAGGGAAAAAAAAAAGTCATTAAAATGCCAGAAAACTTTCTGCAGTTCCTTGAATAGTGAGTGTGCTCCCTTTGCTACCAACCAGTATCAACATCTGTGGTTTTCTCGTCTCACTGGTTGATACTCCTCATCACACGATCTAATTCAAAGCCTGGAAATTGCCAAGGTGACAAGGAGTTTTTGTAGTCCAGGAGTCTTTATAGCAAAGTGCTTCTGTTTGGGAAATTAGATTCTAGTTTACTCTGGAAAAAAAATTTAATCTTGTGTGTCTGCTGACATTGTGTTATGTGAGCATTTTACCAAACTGACACTGTGACTGACTTCTCACAGACTAAATAAACACTGGTGCATCTGTGGAAACCAAATGGGACAAAAACTGTTGAGTTTAACTTTTCTGACATTTGGTATTTCTGTGTAGTCAAAAGTGTTCTACTTTGAGCTGTTTTTTTCTATTTTTCAGACACAATTGGTGAAATATAAGTGATGAGCAGATTAGTCTTCCCAAACACGAGGTCATTTGTTTCTGTTTTTTGTCTTACTTTGAGTGAGAGGGGATATGTCTTTGCATTTTTATTATATAAGTAAAGGAAAGAAAAAAAATCACTTCTTAAATGTGACAACACTGAAGGAGCAGGTCAGTAGGTAGAGCAAATTAACACACAAAATTTGTATTTGGTCCTCCTAATGCCATGCTTCTTATTAATAAACACTCCCTTTATTATTTCCTTTTCAGATATTTGTATGCTCTAGGACAGAAGGTTTGGAAGCGATGGAAAAAACGCTACTTTGTTCTTGTTCAGGTTAGTAGTCTGCCATGAAATTTCAATAAAAAGAATTCTTGGACTATCATTTATGTATGATTTTTAGATCCATTCATAAATCAGTATCTTCAGGCAATGTATGCAGTACTACTCCAAGCATCTTGCAGCATAGAGAGCTTATTTTTTTTTTAATTTATATACCTAGTAAACAAAAGTGTTACCAAGTTTTACATATATATAAATGGGTCCCTAAACTGAGCAATGTTTCAACTAAAACTTAGAAATTTCTGAATAAAACTTTTATGACCTTGTAATAGTCTGCTGACAGCTTTCTACCAGCGCTCCAGTTAAAATAAAGTAATATTTCACAAAAATAGTTGTACCTACTGTTTAATTAATTTAAGTTCAGGGAATGCTGTTTTGTGTCCTTTGTTTTACTGACATAAAACTCTTAAAATTCGAGTCTCTGTAAATGTCATACAAAGTTTGAAGCATATTATTGAGGCTTTTTTAAGAACAAAACTTTTTAAAACTACTTTACAGAAGCCTGATTCCTTTATCACTGTCAGTCACACTCACCTGGTCTCCTCCTACTCCTAAATGATGAGAATTGTAAGGATGTAAAAGAAAATTACAGAACAAGTTCTTTATTAAAGTTAAAAGCCAAGAGTGTTTGCATATTATGCTTCGCTGAGCTTAATGTCAATATGGTGTTTTCCCTGGCTTCAGTGGGAATAGGCTTGCATATTGATAATCAGTGAGTAATGGTTATAAGGTTGAATAGAAGATTTTGGAAAGTCTACGGAGATCATTTGGGTTCTGATTTTACCAAGGTCCTCTGTGAAGCGATGAGGACCTTTTGTGACTATTAATATTTGTCAGTGTTGGAAAGATCTCTATATAAGGCATGGATGTGAAGAGAAAATAATTTAAATGTGTAGAGAAAAAAAAAATAAGAAAGGCCACATGCTGCTTTGTCCTTCAGGCTTTTCTTTATTAATCATCCTACTTATCCCCTCCTTCAGAAAAAGAAAGAACTAGTTCGTTTCCTCTAAGACACAGGTGTCGTCAGATTTTTAAATTGTACACCCAAGAGACACATAGTCTTTATGTGAGTGCAATATGGAGCCATCATCTGGGAGACCAGTGTATTCCAGTCAAGTTAATTTTAACTATCTTCTGCTCTCTATCCTGAAATTGAAATACTGGAGGAGATTATTACAGGAATTTTCCAACTGTGATGGGATTTAGTCATATATTTCATTTTAAAACAGCTATCAATTCAATAAAACTATAGAAAAAATACCATGTTAAATCCATATTTTTTACTGTCCAGACAGCTCTGGCTCGTTTATGTAGTCCAGCTGTGATACATACACTGACAATAAGCTGAAGTCAATACATGTGTGTGAAATAAGTATTCAGTAATGAACCGGTCCCAAATCTTCGTTCGCGAAGCCTAGCCATGATGATGATGATGAATGAACCGGTCTGTTGTATTGATATATTATTGAAATATTGACAAGTTGTCCTCTCCAGATTAACTTTTAGCTACAGTAGTAAAATATTAAGGCCATAAAATTCAGTTCTAAGACAGAGGGTCTCAGTATGATTTACACATACTTTGCAAATTTAACTCAATTGTGACGTTAGAAGAATAATGTTGATTTTTAGGAGTGTGATGTGAGTAATGTGCACCTTCATTATTGCTGCACGTATTAGAAGTTGTTAGTGGTTTCTGAAAGAACAGATCAGTGTTATAGAAAGGTTACAGAATCTGAAAATTTTAACCTCTTCATTATATTTGTTTTTTATCCTTTTCTATCCAGTCACTTATCTCAAAGGTTATTCATTTAAAACCAGGAAAAGACATGGACATAACGTGTTTGGTAAAAAGCCTCAGCTGGACCTGCTGTGTTTTACTTCATTTACTGTCTGATAATATCTTCCTCCAATAATCAGAATGCAGATTCATTTCTGTCATTTTAATTTCATCTGTTCTAATGTTTGATAAGTCAGTCATTTGTTTCATGGATAATTTTTTTCTAAACACGACAACCACGCAGGCTAATTCTTGCTGCTGAACTCCTGGAGTGGGCTGCCCAGTGATGCCCTGTAGCAGCCACCACAGTCAGCCTCCAGAATTGCAGTAACACTTCCTCCCAGCACATTAAGCAGGGTCTTTGTGCCCCATGGGGACATCCCCTGGTGACACTGCTTGTAAGTCACATTCACATTTCTGTGCCTATCTGTCTGTCATACACGCACAGGTTGTTGCTTTTCCACATTGTTACAAAATAGGTGGAACAGCTGGTAGTCAGGTGTTTGGACATCTGGAAAATAATGAAATTCAGGTAAATGCAGTGGTAGGAAGAGGATTGCCTTTTCTTTTATCAAGATTACCATTCAAAAAGATTGATTCTGTTTTTGAGAATGTGTAGTACATAGTCCTGACTTTTGAGTACCAATTATTCCATGAAGTATTTATGCTAATTTACTGAATTCTCAGGCAAAGCTAATTACAGATCCATTAGCTACTAATAGTACACTGAAACCCAGTCATAGATCTATATTAAAAAGTGTAATTCCAGGCTGTGCTGGTGATTTTCTGTTATAAGTCATAGCAGCCACCGATAACCATACAGAAAAGGGCAAATTCTGTATTTATTTTGTTGAGACATTTTTTTCAACAACAAAGTTTTCTGCTGTTTTTGTACCTGTTTTTTTGGTGAAGAGACTTTAAAATGTTTCATTTTCTAATAAAAGATTAAGTCACTGATTGTGACTGTTCTTTAAAATAAGATAATGCACTTGAAATACATTTGAAAAAGTAAAATCAACAGCATTGTAAGGTCTGTCTTTTTATAGACGTAAGGTGAAAAATGAAGGTACATAACACAGACCACAAACTTATCTTCAAAAACCTATAGTGGCTGAAGAACTCTGAAAAAAATGGGCATCCTGTGCATTTCAACAATTAATGTCCACTAGCTTCCTTCTTGATGGCTCAGATTGTCTGTACAGTGTGGTTATACGGAATTGTTGGCATGAAAATGTGAGAGATGGATGTGGATGCCTTCCAGGTTATTTCATTCAACCAAATAGAATAATATGACAAATGTTTTTACTCCAATGTCAGGTATCAAAAATTAAAACTGTAGGTTCAGTTTACAGGAAAAGAAGAGGAGGAAGTTCTCATGAAATAAGATGCTAATTTCAAAGGATTTAGAGGTGTGTGACTAACCAAGAGCTTCCTCCATGCTTGTACATAAGGGCAAATACGGTTCTTGGAAATATAAGCAGGGCAATACCAAGCAGTGACAGAGGTGATGTTGCTACCAGGCCTAGAGCAGATGATGTGGCACAGGGGATCAGTCCCATGTCAGGGTCCCAAGGGGACCACCAGCCCTGACTGTCCCTGTCCACAGCCCAGCATGCCACTGCAGGCTCCCAGGGCCATCATCCCCAGCCCCAGTGATGCCACAGCAGGGCTGGTCTCCAGCTCCCCACACCCAGTCCCAGCCTTGTCCTGTGTCCAGGGAGATGCCCAGAGCCCCCAGCTACCCTACTCCAGGCAGAGCCCTGCCCTGCCAGTCCAGGGGTAATTTAAAATCTTTAAACCAAAACACAGTTATTTTCTAAAATACATACTATGAATGAAAACAAAACTGTGGGCTCAATGTACAAACAGTGAGGTGAAATTCTGCCCTGCCTGTCTTTCTCTTGTAACAGTCCCTTCTAACCTGGAAATCTGAATTTCTGAATGGGCTAGATAATTTTTTGTGTTTATGTATATTTAGCCTGATCTCGGTACAACTCACTTAAGTGACTGTTCCAAATCTGGTGTGGAAAGCTGGAACTCAGTTTTAGTGCCTGACAGCGTCTTTCAAATTCTTATCTCCTATAAAACTGCCTTTGCTTAAATTATATTAATTAAACTCTAATAGCTATGTTTAATTTCACTCCCCTGTAGATTTCTGCAGTGGTTTTGGAGACGTCAGTTTGGCATTTGAGGCCTGATGGCCATTTTATGGAGAGAGCTGTTCCTTTAGCTTGTACAGGCTGTGGCAGGCGATGTTCAGTCACCATGCACTGCATGCACATAGCACAGCATAGTCCTGTTTCGAAAAAGGCCCAATAAATAAAATAGTGAAATATTTTTAGAGCATTATGCAGATAATAATCACAAAGTTCATCCTTATTTTCAAAAAACATCAATCTTTTACAGAGAGTAAAGGTACAGCACCAGTAAATATATGAATGAAGCTAAAAGCTGAACAAATTTTACTTCAGAAAGGTTCGTTCCTGAAGTTGTAGCCTAAGCAATAACTCTAGATAACAGTTAACTGAGCAGTCAGCAGCAAAAATAAGGGTAGTCCAACATCTATCAGATGAGTCCTTGCCTATCCATAAATTCTTACACAATTTTACAGATTGAAGAAATAATAATATGGTTCAGAACAAGTCTGTTGGCCAGACATCCTATGGTACTTGGAGATGAGAGTTTCAGAGGTACATATGCATTTGGTTCCCTTAAGGTTCAAGTGTTCAGAGATTCACAGTCTTTCTTCTGCTCACCTTTTATAATCTTCCCAGCTCTTCATTTAAGGCTGGAAACACCTCAGTTTTGTTCCAGCGATTGCTTTTCCCCTCCCAGCTGTTACATTTGTTTCTGTATCTTTCCAGTCACTTTTTCCTCAGCTCTCCTTATCGTTTTCTGTTCTGCCTACAGAGTCTAAAACCTTATGGTGACAGATTCATTTCTTATTGCTTTTGTTATTTATTTAATAGTTGTACTTGATGAGAAGTCACTAATGTTCATGCCAGCTGCAAGCTGCTTGGTCTACACAGTTCTGTATCTAGTGAGCCAAGCAACCCGGCAATGGATGAGAACACAGGTGCAAAAGATGCAGAAATTAGACTATAACACCAAACTGAAGGTTCTGGTGCTTGCCATCTGTAACTAGAAAGGGCCAGATTATGTGTTCCTTTTTCCATTTTCATGATAATTGTGGCACTCCTTCTGCAAACAATACTTTAGTACTTAAAAGTTTTATGGAGGGGGTTTTATTCAGTTTCTTGAATTTTTATTTTTTTTTTTTTTTTTTTTTTTTTTTTTTTTTTTTTTTTTTTTTTTTGTCTTACAGTAGACTGGGAAATTTCATCAGTACTACAATACCAAGTATTTTCCCTACCAGAACCTAAATGACTTCCCTTCAATTTTTCTTAAAGCAACAGCCAAAAATGCATTGTATTCCAGGAAACTGTAGAGAGATGTTTATGGCTTTGTTTTGGTTGTTTTTTCCCCTTCAGAAAGGGAAAAGAATGGAAAGTTTAACACTGTAAATATTTCGGTGGGGGGGAGGAGGCAGGAAGCTGGGGGGGCGGTATTTCCTCAGTGCAACTGAAAGCTAATTTAAACCATGGTACCTTTGTTATAGAGTTCTGGAAAAGAATTCATCAATTAAGTCTTTTCTTATTCAGGTTAGCCAATACACATTTGCAATGTGCAGTTACAGAGAAAAGAAATCTGAGCCTCAGGAACTGATGCAACTGGAAGGATACACTGTGGATTATACAGCTCCTCACACAGGTACTTTTCATGATTTTGAAGTATGATACTGAAACATGATATGTTTGTGTAAAACAACTGATTCAAATTGATCATATTAATCTAACACCAAAAAAACACAAGGTTCTTTGGCAATTATTCCACTAGGAGATTCTGGTGTGAAAAATCATTTTAGAAATAAGCTTGTTGTAAGACTAATGAACAATAAACTTCACACTAAAATTTCCTGAAACTTTGTAAGACCACATATAATACGAAGAAAAAATTATGAATTCTAGTCATTATTTCTCCTTTCTTTTTTGGTGGTAGTGGCATGTGGCAGTGTACTGTGAAGTATATTCATAAAAAATGTAGAAAGGAAGGCAAATGATGACACTGCTTGTGAAAGACAAATTACTCATAGTAATCAAATTTGGAGGTATCAGAAAAATCTTCACAAGTTAGTACTAAAATGGCAAAAGGAAAACAAAGTTACACATGCAGAGAAAAAGAATTCTACGTATACAGTGGAGGGTTGTGAAATTAGGAGACTTCTGAAATACTGAAGGTTCATCTTTGGAAATGTTGATTCAATGTTTAGAATAATCAAGAAGGTAAGCAATGCTCAGAATGTGTTTAGAAAATAAAACAATTCAAATAATTCTGCCATAAAGAAATCCCCAGCACAGCCATGTTGAATGTTGTGTGCTGTTCTCATTACGTGCTCTCAGAAAAAAAACGCTGGAGTGGGAAAAAGGACTAAGGAAGGGACACCAACACTGATACGAGGTATGGAGCTGTCTCTGTTCAATAAGAGAAAAAGTTGACAGGGTTCCAGCTAAGAAAATATTGCCAGGAAGGAGGGTATGTTAGAGAAATGGAAAATAGCATATGACACAAAGATGAATAAGAAATAATTTGGAGCTGAATTGAAAGTGGAGTCAAATATCTTCTCCTATGACATATATTTATTCTATTTATATGTTATTTCCTTGTATTACCATTTAATCCTTATAGCTCAAGATTTTATCATATTTTTGGGTCAAAAATAGCTATAAAATGTTTTAACACACCCCTTCAGCCATACACACTCGGAGTAAAACCAATAATGTAATAAACATTGATAGTGATTAAGAAGCAACATATATTTATCAAGATTACCTTCTTATTTACTGCTCCAGGTCTTCAGGGTGGTCGAATGTTTTTCAATGCTGTTAAAGAAGGCGATACTGTGATATTTGCCAGTGACGATGAGCAAGATAGAATACTCTGGGTTCAAGCTATGTACAGAGCCACAGGTCAATCATATAAGCCTGTTCCTGCAAGTCAAGCTCAGAAGATGAATCCTAAAGGAGGCAATGTCAACACAGATATATCCCCACTGTGTAAGTTGACTTTCATTTTCTTTTATGGCTTTGGTTTTGGTTTTAGCTGTTAAAATATGTAGCAGCTCCCTCAATGAAGTTTGATTAACCAGAACTTATTCACTAGGCAAATGGGCCTAGCAGTTTGTTGTTAGCCAGAAGCTCTTTAACTCAGATTATTATTAACAGTGAGGGAAATCCTGACTTGCTGGTCATTATTTTTATTATAATCCATGAAAAAATGGCAATTAGTTTCATGTTCGTTACAATTGACCCACATATTACCATGGAGACGGTGTTTGCTTTGCATTATATTTTTCATTAGCCAGCTAGTGTAGTGTTGAATAGAAAAGCATCAATCTATTCTCAGAATTTTTATAGACTTAGGTCAGCTTTATCATACATTCTATGTATTAGTTATCTAAAAATTGCTATGCAATGGTAGGTACCTTGTGAGCTGAAAGGTACTACATAGGCTACTGGATTTTTTTGGCACACAGTGTAATATTAAACTACATATAAGAAACTTCTTTAAATTATTCAAGTTTGTCTCATCTTTGTTTGAGGAAAATGTTGTTTCAGACAAAATCAAGGTAAATAGCATATATTAAACATATCTTTAAGTTTTCATATAATCTTTTTCAAAGTATTCTGTTATGTCCTATATCTGCACATAGAAAGCATATATGATTTTTAGTTGTTGTTCTGGAGGCTGAGTGCAATCCAAGGATTTCTGTTGTAGCCATCGAATTTTTTGCAGCGTCACAGGACTGTATAGAATTATCCTTCTCCATTATCGTACGCCTGTACATGTAGAGTGATAGAAAGGAGATATGTGTTTTAGACTAAACTTGGTTTAATGTGTGAAGTCTGTAGCAGATTGACCCAAACTCATTCTCCTCCCTCAGTCCTGCTATAGCTCAGTCTCAAAGTCTTCCATCCATCCTGCAATTTTACATCATTTTGCTGTTAGAAAAAATGTAAAATGTGCTCATTGACTCTTTAATATTTATCTAATATCCTGACTAGGTGTCAAGATCATTGTAAAAAAATTTAGTCTCATGAATACACTGGCACATGTTTTTAATCTGAAACAATTTGGAAGGGAATTAATCTGAAGGAATTTGTAAAGTAATCATTTGTGACAGGGACATTAGGGTGAAGTATTTTATAGTATGGAAGTAACGTTACAAAAGCAGAGGTGGAGCAACAGCTGAGGAGTGCTTCTGCTCACCTCCTCCCAGCTACCTGGATCTGGGCTGGCTAGTGGGAGTTCAGTGTGTTCCCACCTAAGGTTTCTACTCCTTGTGTGTCTGTTAGGAAGTACAAAAAAACTGACCATAGTCAGCAGTAGCCAAGGAGTTGCTCCTGGTTTTGGGCACAGGGTTTACCTTGAGGTGAAAGTAACTAGAAAACTCTGACCCCAGGGCTAATTTATTATTTGCATTTGGGTTTAATGCACTTCAAAGTCACTATTTTGTGCTAACTCATAAAATAATTCATAAAATTCTTTGCAGTAGAATAACTTGTGGAATTCAATTTAATGCGAGTTTGAAAACCAGTGTTTGACTGATTTCTGTAACACCCCAGTTCTGTTTGCATGAAGGAAATTTTGTTATTCTATCTTTTGCACTTAAGGTAGCAATGGGCATAATCAAATTAATAATTTTTAAAGAAACTACAAGAACTAGGGTTTACATATAGAACCTCCAATAATTTTCTAAGACTCTTACTTCATTTACATATACTGATTTCCTTGAGGCGCAGTTTTACTCCTAAGAAGAATCTGTAGCTGACCTTTTGTCACATTTAAATATGTTCAGTTTCCTGAGTTCATTTTGTTTCCCCCTAGAAAAGTGTTAGTGTGAAGCTAAGCATCTTTTCTGTTTTATGAAGATATAACACCAAGTACTTGAGAGCTAGGCTATATAATAAATGAAATTAAGTTCCAATTTTTTCCTCTTTATTTTGATATATTTTCACTATTAGGAATATGGTTATTTGTCAGTGACTACTTTTATGATTCTTATTTTCCACTTAATACATAACTTAGGCATTTCCAGCCAGTACAAGATCATATTGTTTTAGTTTCTGCAGTTTATCATGCAATGCCACCTTCAAATACAGAAAGCAGAAAACCAACTAGGGCTTTGCAAAACAAATGTCAGTTTAAAGCTTTCAAGCCTTGAATGCTTGAAGAAGAGCCTTGAAACCTCTTCTTCATCCTCTAAGAAGATGAAAAATCAACTTGCTTACCCTGATAAAATGTTCAAAAAGAACCTTCAATAAGTTGGAGAAAATTAAATATCTTTAAACTGCAGGATGTAGAAAAAAGTCAAGTTAAGGAGACATGTTTCAATGATTTTCCGTGTTGTGTCATCCTGAAATGTTTTGATGGATATGAAAAGCAACTGAAAGTGGTCATTTAAGAAATTAAATCATCAAATGATAATTAATATGCCACATACGTAGCTATACTGAGGTTAGTTCTCTGCTAGTAATAAATACTAATATTTCCGTTTTCCATTGCCTTCTAGACAGAATTGCATCTTCCAAAGTTAATGTTACATTATTAGCTGGAAATGACAATTGGTCAAATGCAAGCTTTTCCTTAAACATTTAACATTTTTATTCAAGTGATTTGTGTAAATAATAATAAATGATACTTTGTTTTCACAGCACCTACCTTCTTCTATATTTCCACATTCAAAGCTTTTGTTTTTTAAGCTTGGGTAGAGTTATTCCTGTGATCTATACCATGAACTCCTTTTGTGTAAAGGAAAGTGGTAGAATGGAAAGGCTAAGAGACTCCTTTTGTATACCATGTTTTGCAGTTACTGGTGCTTGGTTCCCCACATAAGATAATTCCTTGTTCAAGAGTGCTTAAAATGACATGAACAAAATCCAACCAGCTCAGATCTGGACCAAAGCAAACACATCAGGAACACAGGAAAAGAAACTAGACATGATTATAATAGGACAGCCAGGGTCTGCCTGATCTGTACAGCAGTTATCACAAAAGCAGAAAATGGAAATGTTGCCCTTGCATGTGCACAGCAGCAGCACTCCAGAAAGCCAGCCTGAAGATCTCTAACTGGTCTTGTTGATGCTGTATAGCAATTTAGGATCATTTGTGTAGGTAATTTAGAAGAAACTTGATATTCTGTACTACCAATGAGACAAATAGACATTTTGGTGTGGCACTGGAATCAAACTGCTATTGTAGCTGTCCAACTTCTAAAATGCATATTAGCCAATTTCTTAGTTTCTAAGTGAAGTAACTTGGTATTGCAGTTTCGTAGTATTAGGTGACTCCAGAACAAAAATGAAGACAGGCTAATGTCAGCACTGATCCAGAAAAAGACACTGATCTCCACTGTTCTGCACAAACATGTTGAATGCAAAGAACAGAGTATTTAAGGATGGATGGTTGTAGAAAGGGCAGAAGTTTCCCAAAGACATTAATGTTTCAGGGAAAGCACTAATGAAAAATAGTTTCATCTGAATCACATAAAGGTGTCAGAATTGATCCCTTTTTTAATGGGCAGTGTATTAGGAGATGTATTCCTACAGCTGGAAAGGCTGCTGAGGTGCTGTACACTGCTAGTAACTTGGTCATAACACAGGAGTTAGCAGCTGCACATCAGGGTATTGTCATGTCTTAATGAAGAAATACAAAGCCAAACGTCATTCTACTTCTACACATTCATTAGTTCAGAAATTGTCTCTTTGTGAAAATATTTGCAGAGAAGAAAGAATAGAGACAGATACTGGTAAATAAAGTTCAGGGAGGAATCGTTTGATCTGAGATGTATAGATTTCGTCATCTCTCCTTTGCAATGATGTCACATCAAAACAGCTCACAAAAATAGTTTGAGTTTGCAGAGTCCAGTTATAACAGTTGCCCTAAAAATACTATTTAGAGCACACATACAAAACATCAAATCCTATTTCTTTAGTAGCAAGGGAGTAGCAAAAGAAGTGAAATACGTGGGCCGTATATTGGTATTACAAAACACCAATCCAGTGATAGCAAAGTTGAAGACATTTCCAAATGAAACATCCAATCTGACCAAAAGACTGCCAAGAAGGAAACCTGTGTGAACATTTAAATCATGCTAGTAGAGCAGTCAGTGTTGTGCAATCAAGAAGAAAGTGCAGGCAATTTACCAAATGAATTAATGCTTTGGAGTTAGTCATGAAAATATTAACATTTTCAATCTATTTGCATATACCAATGATAAGCGCTTTAAAATTTCATTCCCTATCATAGTTTAATGATGTGGTAATAAATTATACACTGTTTATTTTTTTAAATGTTATTTGTATCACTTTCAGACTTTGAACTGGCTACATCAGAGACTCTGTGCAAAAACCAGAATATGATTAATATTAAGCTCCTGGTGTCATAAGACACACGCACAAGAAATACCACTGCTTTACCTTATGGTGGCATTGCTCAGTTTTGAAATAATTGGTAATATTCCTGTAATGCAGGTCTTTTAAAATAGTTCTCAGATGTTTGTATCTGTATGTTCGATTAAGTAAGATTTTTAGAAACAAACAAAATGTATTTTTTCATTTGACGTAGTTTTCTCAGCAGGTGTGGCAGCTTTATGTCCATCATGCCCTTTGCCACCTGGAAGAGTGGAGTAACTCCAGTTTCCCTGCATGTTCCCCCATTCCCCTTTATGCCAATTTCCTGCTTGCCTCCAACTACCCCAATCTCCCTTTTAAAAATAAAATGTTAACACTGGCCTATACCGCCTGAAGCAGTCATTAAGTGAGCTTCACTCTCTTCTCCTGTACTACTCAGAAACATGTACAAACTATCTACTATCCTCTTCAAATCTGTCCTTCAGCAAAACCCTGGCAATGTTGGTGGTCAGTGTGGTATCCCCAGCCTGACAGGCTGTATGGGCCAGCTACTT
Source organism: Acropternis orthonyx (assembly GCA_035583155.1). Classification (NCBI taxonomy): domain Eukaryota; kingdom Metazoa; phylum Chordata; class Aves; order Passeriformes; family Rhinocryptidae; genus Acropternis; species Acropternis orthonyx. The sequence goes on from JAWWEU010000040.1 coordinate 21,585,606, forward strand.
TGTCATGCTCCGCCACTTTCTCTGCAGCAGTGATTTCGTGGCCTCATACCTAAATTATAAGGTTCTGGGGTCGTAGATTGTCTCTTTGGCTTGTGTCTCTAAGGATGTAGCACTTTGGAGTCCTGGTCAATGATCAGGAGTCAAAATGTTCACGATGTAAGCTGTCACTATTTGTCTGGAGTGGCACTTGAAGGAATGTAATGCATGTCTTGCCACTGTCTTTCAACCAGTTCCAGCCCCTTCTGTATCAGTCATAGTTCTTACCCTACTACACCCAGTCTTTAAATCTTTTTAATCCCTCTACATGCTCTTCTCTCCTGGCTGCCTCAGCTACTTCAGATTGCTTCCATGATGCTTCAACTCAAGCAGGGCTGTCACTGAGAACCACAAAAGGGAGGAGGTCACCACTTTGCCAGGCCAGTTCCTGTAGTTCCCCCTAGCACAGAGTAAATGCTGCAGAAAATGTGTACTTGCTTCTGGGCTGGAACAGAGCAGAGGTGATGCCTAGGGATGCTAGGAACCACTTGAGAATGTGCCATAAAAATGAAATTCTTGGTAGTCTTAATTCAGTCAACTCTGCTGAGTCACTGAGGATGTGATGATTTTTATAGTCTTTGCAGCTGGACTAAAATTGGAAGTTTCTTGCAAAGACAGCGAAAGGCATATTCAGGATGCTATTCTGCCAGAATTAATATCCTTATCTAAAAGAACACCCAAAGAATTTGCTGGAACTCCTGCAGTAGGTTTTGTGGTTTTTTACCATCATTTGAATATATATTCATTTGTCCTATCTTGATCCAGAAAAATGGCTAGCTTTTTGGCCAACAGTTTCCAAAAGATGAAATAAATACACAGCCTGAAACAGGAAGCACAACATGGAAATATCAGCCAAAACAATGAATCGGAGATAAAGGCAAATTGAAAAGCAGGACAACAAATTCCATTAAAAAGGGAAGAAAAAACTTAATTGTGAAAAAGTAGGAGAAACATTTCTGCCTCAAAGCTCTCGCCAAGTATTTTCCCAATGTTTTCCAAGATTGGGCAAGTGTAGAGAAAAAAAAAAAGGATTTGTATTTTTTTCTTAACTGTATGACAATAAAGCACTCTTTATTGCTTCTGCATTTGCGTGTTGCTTGAATGGGACAACTAAAGCTAATTTATGTAGGAATTTGAAAAATACAACCACTAATAATTTTTAAAAGTAGGCTGTTAAATAATTCTTTTCATCACAGTTATATAACATTTATTAATTCCACATAAACTTTGTTCAAATTCTTACTTTTGTTTAAAAATCTATTTTGTTTCAAAATATTTGCCAGTTACCTTGTACGTATACCATAACAATAAACAAAAATGTAATGTATTACAATAGATCTATTTTTCTATTATTTCCTTCTTGACTACAGCTGGCAAAGGTAAGTTTTTATTTGTTTTTCTGTTGTAAAAATATATTTGGTAACAGATCTTCTGTTACTGCTTGACAATGTTATTTGTAGTGCTTGGTTCACTTAAAAAGATGATCAGTCATAGATCTTTCTGTAGAATTAACTCTAGCAAATATTTACATTTTTAAATAGAGGCTCTTAACTTATTTTTTCCAAATTATGTAATAGCAGATTCTGCTTTCACAAGCTGTATTGTGTTCAATAGGTCACACTGCACGTTCAGATCATCTGGACACTATATCAGTACGTTGAATCTGTTTCATTTGCAACATCCACTCTCCTGATTTCAAAATACTTAATTGCTTGTCAGTACTTACAGCCTGTCTTTTTAAAAAGGGGCATCTTTTGTATTTGTGTGATTAATGAGAGAAAAACATCAAGTTTAAGAAAGATTAAGCTCTGTATAATTTGTACATTATACCAATGGCAGAAATAGTAAGATTTTTTTCCTTTTTGTCATCTGTGTTTCTATAAATAATGTCTTATTAAACCAAATATTCTTATAAGAAGGAAAACTTATAAGAAATGTAAAAATCAGTCACTTACAGATTAAACATAATGCCTTTGAAAGAGTTTTATCTGTTTGTGGTCATTTTGGAAACTGTAGGTAACTTCACATTTTCAGGACTTTCAGGAATGTAGTTGTGTTGATATCAGTTGTTTATCTTTGAATTAATGTATTTAAATACATTTTAATTGCACTAATTAAGAGTGAGCATTTCCCGTACCTTTGCGAAAAACACAAACTAGGTTTGTCAGTCATGATAGGCTGTTCTAATGCTCATGGAAATAATGCTAATCTATGTAATCACATATGCTGCAGATCTTTCAGTCATTAAAAATACTTGCTGCTGTTCCCTGGGATGATGGTCTCATACCTTACACTGTCGATGTATTGTCATACTGTTTATTTGCTACATCCACCTTGGTGAAATCTGTCACATGGATGTGACTCTTGCTTTGACAATGCAAAGCCAAGTGATATGAATTAGTTTCTGCATCTTTCCAGGATGTGATGTTGCAGATCCTTCAGCTTGAATTAAATAATTCTCCCATCCACAAATACAGCTGAAAGTTGGACTTGACATGGATCAATATGATCTGGGGCTAAATTTCTAAATGTGACTGATTATGTTAGCATCATGCCCACAGATCAATATTGAGTTTTATTATGAACCTGACTCTATAATTGGGTTTAATCAATAAACTTTTGTCTCCTTTCTTTAGAAATTTTAGATTTCTACTATGCAGGTTTTCAAAACTGCATTTAGGATACACTTAGATCTATACTTTTCTGGTAACAAATAAAAAGACGTAGGTTTGAATTTAAAGGAACAAAGAGCTAAGACCCTATTGAAAGGGGAAGTCAATTTTTAAGTTGATAGGACTGTTCACCCCAGTACAGTCTATAGAATCCAAGACAGCTAATGTGCTAATACATAACTAGTCCTTTTGGGCACTGTAAGGCTTTTTCTGTCCATACTAGATAAATAATTCACATTGAAGACTTTGACAAAACATAGCATTAATGAAAGCAATCACTAGGGCTTCTCTTTTGATAAACCCGCGGGGTTTAAAGGCGTTGAAAGATGCAATCTGCGAAGAACAATAAATTTGGGCCTTTGATTGAAGTGCCATTTCGGATGGTATGTTTTCTCAATGTATTTACACAAAATGCTGCTCCCTTTTTCAGTACTCTTTGCTGGAAGGTTGAAGGAGCTCTTTGCCATTACTACATTAAGGTTTGTCTCATTAAAAGCTGAGTACAAAAAGAAGGCTGGAAATGACCTAGCTCAAGCCAGTGTGTTCATTTCTGCTCCAGTTTGCCATTTGAGAAGTAAGCTTCAAGCCATGATGAATATTTCTATGAGTGGTACTTTGATCTGCAGTAAAGATGCTCTTTCTTTTCTGAAGAAATAAATGCATAGACCTTTTTTTTTTTCTGGTCATTTTTGCTAAAATTAGAAGAGTCACACAAACCCAGGAAATTACAGAATATTTTTCACTTGTACTTGTAACATTGTTTTTAAATCATAGCATTTGAAGAGCCCATTAGAAAACAATGCTTTAAGAATTAATTTAATGTGCTGTATTGTGTTTTCTGGCAGCCTTTCTAAATTTGGTTTATTCTGTCTGTGGGTAGCTTTTTTTTCCACTGTTACTCTCCATAGATTGTTATGATTGGAAAATAATTCAGTAATAATATTTTCAGTTCAAAAAAGCAAGAATGTATAACAAGTCACTTGCAGGCATCTACTTATATGAGTTATGTCTGAGATATTTTCAAGAAAGTTTACATATTGAGACTTATATACCATGTGGACACTTGTAAATCTGAACACACAACACTCACATTTATTATTCTGCACATTTTTCCATTGTATAACAGATACAGACCGTGGTCAGAAACATGGCATGGATGAATTTATTTCTGCTAATCCCTGCAAATTTGACCATGCTTCCCTCTTTAGACTGCTTCAGAGGGAGACCTTGGATCACAGATTGAATGACTCCTATTCTTGTTTGGTGAGTACTGGCTGGAAGATAGATATAAAGAAGTGAGAAACAGTTGTTACAAAGTAGTCCTTTCTTCCTGGCTCATTCAACAGCTGCAGTTGTAGTTGGAATAAAGGGTCCAATTGATTGGTTTCAAATTTGAAAATTATATACTTGCAAGCTGCTACTGTGCCACTCAATAGAAAGCAAAGAGACACAAACTGTCTCCGATTTTAGCAGCTGAAATTTATCATGTCCTCTGGGGAGGTTTGAATAAAAACAGAAGGTTTTGATAATGGTAAGAACTCCTGTGGTATGATTTATTGACACCTGTTACAGACATTTTATGGTCCAAATGTAGTTGCCTCGTGTCAGACATTTTCACCTGTCTTGTAATTCTTCATTCCACTCTGGTGTGAAGAAGGAAAAACACCAAAGAAGTGAAGCAGACCCACAGGCAATATAGATATATGGGCATATATGTATTACCTTTATTGCAAGTAACAAATGGGAGTATAATCGTTAAACAAAACCAAGTAGAATGTAATCTCTGTATCAAAATTAATGTTTTTCACATTCCAAGACAGCTATAAAAGATAAGATGTTGGCTGCAGTTTCCCTTTCCTACAATCATTTTCTATTCTGTGTGTTGTGGGCTAGTTGAGGATGGGGCTGCTTCAGGTTTTGTTTTCGTTAGGGAAAACAGCAACAATCCCTTGGAAGTCCATGGGATTATATACTCTTGTTAAATAGGATTGTGTGGGTCAGACCTTGTAACTTCCTGAGGCTTTATTTTTCACCTGATATCATGTCTGAAATTGTGAGCTCTCACTAAGGACTTAAAATGCCTCACAGCACATAATTTTTTTCACTTTACTGTCCCAACAGCAACAGAAAAGATAACCTTTTTTTTAGCTTATTTTTTCCATTGATATGACTAGTCATGTAATACAAAGATAATAATGGGAATTTAGGCTTGTTTGCAAGTGTTAAAAAGGGGGGGAAATGATTTTTTGATGACAGTTGCTTCTTTTTTCAAATACTACCAGATAAGTATGTATAGAAAAGTTAAAGGACTCATTTTCTGTCTGTGAGTTTCACATGGAATCAAAGAAGAGACCTGAAGGTACATCTGTACAAAGTAATTGGCACTCAAAGAGAAAATGGTTAGCTTTCTAACAGTGCATTGGGGTCAAAATCTTTTTTTATAATAATAATATACTAAGACACTTAATATAACCTTGAAATCAGGAACTTTTAGAAGAGGTTAGGAGAAATGCACAGTGCTATAGCAACCATAAAGCAAATGTATTTCTTATCATTCCTTTTTGAATTCAGCTTTTAATAAGTAGAATGGGTGATATTTTTTTTCTTGAATTGCATATTTAACTACATTTTTTTATTTGAAGAAATTGGGAATGTCAGGGTAGCAATAGAATACATGGATATAAGTGAATTTTTTTTACCTATAATTTTCCAGAAACAATTAATCCCTTTATTTCAATAAATACAGAGTAACCATAAATACAATTTTTTTTTTTGAGGGGGAAGTGTAATAATTAAGATTATACACAGTTCTGTATTAAATCACTGTATGACCTAAACTTCTTCAATTCTACATTCTTCTTGGTATTGGAAGACTATTGGGGAGGATGTGGATTTTTTTCTGGTTTTATTTTTTTCCCGGTTGCAAAATAAAAAAATATGCCGTTATCTAATACTCTGTAGGATATAGTTGGTATGTGTTTGTGAGACTTATGCTTGACATGGGATTGAAAAAGGGCAAGGAAGACACGCACTTATATGAAAATGGCCACACTGAAACAGATCTCTTAGAGGGATGGAACTTACAGCAATGAGTTCTTTAAAATTTTGTATTCTTGTAGCAATTTTCTCCTATGAGAATGTGCAGAAATTTTAATAATAGTTTGCTTTTGTACTTATAGTCAATGATATGCAACATTTTGTTATGTTTTCTGTGAAAATGTAGTGAGAGATCAGTGACAATGATGTGTTAGCAGAATATCAATAAATCACACTGTTGGTCGTATCTAGGGCTAGGATATGTATTATTGCAGAAATTCAGTTAAAATCCCTTTTCTTTCTCTTTTTTATAGAATACCATGTTTCCTTTCAAATACAGTGTAAGCTACACAAAACATTACAACAAGACAAGATACTAGATTAAAAAGCAGAGTACAGTTCTGGGTTCTGTAATAAGGCTAAGTGTTCTCTAGAAAGAGACGAAGCTCCTTAAAGGCAGTGGAAACATCAACTTCAAAGAAATTAATCAGCAAACAAATTTGTTAATTATGAAATAACTTTGAGGTGTCCATGTTCGCAGATAATATGTTAAATTTAAGAGATGGGGGTTAATATAACGTTTAAATTCCTGTCCCATGCAAGATTTTTAGTAAAGTTAAAACACAGATGATTTAAACCTGATGTGAATGTATTTTTAAGTATGTAGCATTCAATATTATATCAATAGTATTTTTGTCAGTATTTTGTATAAATATTAAACATCTGAGCTTGCAAAAGTATTCACAAGCAATAGGCAAATATTGGTCTTCAGCTGCTATACTGATGTTATAAATTCATTACTTGCAAAATCATTTTGTTTATCCAAGTTATTTTTATACTGAAGTTCAGGTATTCCTCAGTCTCACTTAACCATTTGGCAGAGATGATGAGAGGGAAATATCACCACAATTAAGAAGAGAACAAAGAAAAATGCTTATTTAGAACAGCTATTCAGTAGGTTTAGTTTCCCAAGGTTTATGTTTGTTTTTTTCAATGCTGCATTTTAGTAGTTCACTGTTCTATTTTTTATCATATTTATGCATTAAGAGTCAATTGTATATTTTACACTGTGGATTCACTCAACAACTGTTTCTGTCTGTGAAGGAGTCTGTACTGTGTTTGTGTTTGGGTTATGCCATTCTGGTTTCATCAAGACTCTGCGCAAAAGAGCCCTCAGTATGCCTGAGAATATCTAATTAGTATTTAAGGTTGAATCTTACACATTTTACTCAGATGACTTTTAAAAAAACTACCTAGCTTTGTATCTGCTAACTAGTAAAAGTTGTTAAAAGTGCATGTATGTTTCATAAGAAACAGGGTGAATGGTCAAATTGTGGTCAAAACATTAAAGTTGCAGCCATGGAAAACTGACCATCCAGAAACTGTGTTTTAATGTGCCTCAGCATTGTCTAAATGTTCACTTGTACCTTACAATTAATTACTTTAACACAAATTGATTATTTTAAAGTGCTAGTTTATTTTATATTGGGTTTTGATAGAATTTAACCTGTGCCAGACTTTGGATGTGTTAGCATGTTTTTTGTAAACTATATATTTCATGGTAGTGGCATCTCAAAACTGCAAATAGTTTTCTGACATTTAAACCTTTCAATAAGAGGGCTGGTTTTGGATCTAGCTTTTTCAAGCTCCATCAGATATAAATCACTCTAGTATAAAAAGTTTATGTAATGGACCTAAAAATATGTGCTTTCATTTTTTGGTTTAAAAGCTGAGAGTGGGAAAAGATACCTCAAAATGTTGTGGCCTTTTTTACCTTTCTCTTTCAGGGCTGGTTTAGCCCAGGTCAGGTCTTCGTATTAGATGAATACTGTGCTCGCTACGGAGTGAGAGGCTGTCACCGCCACCTCTGCTACCTTGATGAATTGATTAAATATTCAGAAAATGGTTCTGTCATTGATCCGACCTTGCTCCACTACAGTTTTGCGTTTTGTGCTTCTCATGTGCATGGTAACAGGTAATTTAATGATACACTTTTGCATTCATAGTCTTTAAATGCATAGTCTGAGTAAAAGTATGCACAGGCTTCTACACCCACCAGGTAGGGAGACTGCACACTGCAGAAATCAGTTCATGAAAGTTTCTTCAGGGGTATTAGAGGTTCTGTACAGTTTGCTGTTTAAAACAAAATCTCTTTTCAGTGTGTACTGTCTTAGTGCAGTGTGTTTTCTTGGGCGTTGTATAGACAGGCTGAATCAAGGCTAAAGGGTATCATCCTGTCAAAACAATAGTTTTCTTCATTTGCATTTATGTTGTGTTACAAAATGGCGTTTTCAGTGAACATTTTGAACAATTTTGCAGTTTAAGGGATATTTTGACTCTTTTTCTGCAGTCTGTAGCTTGGCACCTAATCATACTATACTGAGTACTTCTGACTGTACTACCACAGAGTGAAATAACATATATGGGGAATTTGGTGGGACCCCCAGCCAGGGAGAGCTATGACACTTCTGGAATCCTCTCCACTAGACAGGTAGACTGTTTCAGGAGCTTGTGATCACAGTGATGCTCTTGGGATGATGTTTTCATTTCACTTGCAAGTGAAAGACTTAGAAAAAAGTAAGTCGTTGCTTTGCTATGCTAAGCACATTCTTTAAAAGAAGCTTTGCTTCATCTATGTCTTATTCCAAACTGTGAGAGAACTAGCTCTGCTGTTGAACAATGGCTGTTTCAGATAGGACCATTGGATAGCTCAGATTGGAAGGGACCTCAGGAGGTCTCTAAACAAACCATCTGCTTGAAGCAGGGTCTGTTAGGAGGTCAGCCTGGGTTGCTCAGGGCTTTAACCAGTCAGGTCTTCAGTTTGAACCTGTGTAATTTCAGTGTAGTTATATCAATTGTCTCTTGTCTATCTCCCAGTACACCTGGCAGGCTGTCATTAAGTCCCCCTAGACACCTCCTATTGTCGAGACTGAACAAGCCCAGGTCCCTCAGCCCCACCTCAGAGCAAGTGCTCCAGTCTCTAACTACGGTGGCCATTCACTGAACTTGCTCCAGTTTATCCGTCTTCCTTGTATTAGAGTAGGAAGTGGGACAGACAATCTGTTAAATTATAGGACAGCATGCATTTATGTCCCATTCTGTTCAATAGATTTGTGGACTGCTGTATGAAACAGGAAGGGAACACCAAATAGGTCTTTCCAACTGCTACAATCCTGCCACTGGAGGGAAACCTCTCAGTCCCAAAAAGCAATTACTGTGATGCTGTCAGTAAATCCCCAAAACTGAATCTTGATAGGGATTGGAAGAGAGAGAGAGATTTTATTCCCAAGATGTATGCTTATGTGGCTTTTCAACCAGTCAGCCACAGAAGCCTTTTTATTCATCCTCAAGCCAGAGAAGAAAGGTCCGTAGGAAGGATATTGTTTCCTTCACTGCCTTAGAGAAAGCCTCATCTGGAGCTGGGCATTTGTGACCTGACTGATTTCATCGTGGTAGATTGACAGTATGTAATCCTTGATAATAATATCCAAAATGGAAATGTTTTTGAATGTGCTTGAAATACTGTCAAGGATCTTAACATTCATACTGGTAAGTTAGGAGTTTCTGGCTTTTTTACTTGGTTATAAAAGCATTCTTCTTTGTCGGTTCCTGAAGAACCTGACACATTCTTATTTTCTATTGATTGTAAGTCTTTGTTGTTTCTTGCCTTTTTATTACTGGTTTCAACCTAAGAAGACAAATATACAGTGATAATTGCTCCAACTTATTTCAAGAATTCAAAAGAAAGGTAGATACATTTCTTTTTATTTCATAATTTTAGTGAAGGACAGCAGTGAGTGAAAATATCTCAGGGAGCACATCATTTACACAGTGGTAAGCACTCTGTATTCTGTCTATTCCTACTGTACAGATATTCTCTGAATAGCATTATGAGTGTTTTAGGAATAAAAGGAGTGTTGAACAGAGAGGGTCTGACTAGAACTGAGATATTGTAAGAAGGAAGAAAAAAGAAACATGAAGAAAGAAGAAAAGTAAGTCAAGGACAGAAGCAGACACGCTCACTGAGAATGACAGACACATACACAGGCACATAATATATCCACTTATTCATCTGCTGCACCACTAAGAAATAGTAAAAGGGAAAAAAGGATTTCACAGACAAAGCACGACAGGCCAAAGTTCTAGGCTGGTCTCTGGCATTATACATCTTAGTTTTATAACTCAGGCTGGGAATTAGAAATACCACAGAACAAAGAGCTTTATACTCTGGGCACAATGTATTTAATTTATATGTCACCTTTGCTTCACAGAGGGATCTTAGACCCTCCACTAGCCTGAGAAAGATCATCAAAATTGATCTCGAAGTCAGATGATGGAGGGGCATACAGAAATGCAGCCATATCTGTAGTTCATATTGTCCATTTCTTTTAGGTATGAATTTTAAAATAGGTCAGCAATCTAGTGATACCAGTCAAGCGATCAGATACAGGGTGTCACTCACCTTCAGATCTGGTAGTCTGGTGAGGAGGAACTCAAGCACAAATCAGAGCAAATCCACAAAATATACCAGAGCCATACCAGCACATATGGTGAGCACACCAATGACTATATCTGATTTCCTAAATAAAACTGGTCAGGAAGCATTTTCATGCAAGGGGCCCCAACTGGCTATTAGTCATATGTGCTGTCTGAGACCCCTGTCACAGTTGTGGGATTGCATCTACAGAGTACTCCTCCCAGTAAACATTATGAACAAGGCTGAATCAGCGTTGGCTCTTTACACCCGTCCTACGTTTCCAAAACTCTTGAGACATGTTTTTAATTCTTCGGGTATTCCTTATGCCCTTTTGCTGCACCCTAAGACCGGAAACATAAACTGTTTTATGCTGCAGGCTGTACTGCTCTTGCAGACTGTAACATAATAGCCGTGGGTTTATTTCAAAACACCTGGAATAAACATGCAAAAGTAAATTGTTGTCCTGGAGCTTCAGGGACATTGTGGAGCACAGAGGAGACCTGAACTGAGCTCTGGTGCAGGCTTTATACAGCAGACCTTGTCTCCTGATCTCAGGACCGGAGAAAACTGTTCCCATATGTTTTCTTTCCTGAGTTGAAGATATAGGTAACAACTTCTGGTAGATTTATCAGGCATATGGGTACTTAGTGTGTCTTTTGCTGATGTTGTTGGTTTGGGAATGGAAACATTTAGTCTGGGTTGAAGACAATGTGCTGAGTACTAGAGTGAGAAATTCAGGCCTTATTTGTGTCTTTCCTTTCTGGCTAGAAAGAGTTAGCACATTACAACTGGGCTAACAAACTGCTTATGTAGAAAAGGCATTTCTGCTTTTTTGGATGATATTCTTAAGACATTCTCTTCCTAAACAGCCAGAAAGGAAAATATTTTACTAAAAGAATAGCTTTGCTGTGTTTAAACAAAAACACATCCTTGTGTCTGAATCAATTATTTCATTTTCCTCCAGTAAATAAGATAATCTCTCATTGGCTGTACTTCTGGTTCTATGTAGCTTTACAGAAGCACCTCCTCTGGCTTCTCAGCACAATATTTTTCTTTTGAAATGTTCCACTATATGGTCCCCATCAAAGTCATTAGTTCACAAGTATACTTTTTGCACTGCAGTTGCACATAGGCTTGTGTATTGCTGGTGAAAGTGAAATGGGCAGAACAAGGAACTACAGGATATTCCTGCATGCTGACATTTCAGTCTAAACAGTCCAGGTAGGAGCTATTGTTTTCTTCCCCATCACGTTCACTCTTGTCTACTTTTCATGCTGTGACTTCTATTCAGTCCCTCTTGTCTGAAATGAATGCTGGTGGGTATCACATGAAGTGCAAAGTGACTTCTTTCCACCTGCTGAGTTACAGACTGAATTGAAAAATTCAAAATTCAAACAATATTCCCTGGTTATACCTTTTTCTATTCAGAAAGATATCTGATTTATTGGAAGTTCAGATATGAGAAATGAATGTGAAAGTAACTCTACAAAAATCAGTATATAACCAGACAGTTTCGTTCTGTGTTCATTGTAAAAGCTTCAGCACTTGTGTGTTTCTGTAGAAGAACAGTTGTATTGAATCAGGATTCTTCTAAGCCAGTCAGTCATCTGTCTCCAGCATTGACCTGCTTGGAAGTGAAAGAAGGGCAAGCATATGCCATATTTCCTATTTCAGACTCCCAACTCTTTGCAGCTCAGAATACGCCTGTTTGATAAGCTGGAGTGAGTCTTTGTTTCAGGTACTTGTCCATTGCACCCCTGAACCTCTGTAAGCCCTTTTCACCCTCAACACCTTTGGCAGCAAATTCTACAACTCAGCCTCCTCTTGCTTGAAGAACTCTTGCTTTGAACTTGACTCCTACACATCTTGTTTCATGCTCTGTTGCTATTGGAGAGACAAAAGAGAGAAAAGAGTAATTCTGTTCTGTCATCTCTTTGCTATGTAAGATTTAACAAATATGAGTGAAGAATGCAGTTATTACACTGGATGGATGTTTTCTGCTAGTTCCTCATTCTTTTTTGGTGATTTCCAAAGACGCTGATTGAATTCTTTGACTGCTGCTGAACAGGGACAGTTCCATGGAATAATCCATCAGCACCAAGATCTTCATTCTGAGTAACAACTGATTTTTCCTTATATTTATCTATGTTGATCACTGTTTACTGCTTTATTGCTGCCTGATTTCATGATGTCTTGCTGGAATTCCACACTATGCCACATAGCTATCATTACAATTACCTTTACTGTCAGCTCAGTTCTTAGCTGTTAGCCAGGTCATTTATGAATACTGTAACATAACTCAGGTCTCAGCGCAGATCTCTGCATAACTCTACTGATGACATGTCTTCACAGCAGATACTCACCACTATAATTTTAAATGTAAATGCAAGGACTTTTACTCAGTGGCTGCTTAATCACCTTAAAAGGTTTTGATTAGGGACTCTGGCAAAAGAGTTTTGGAAATCCAGGTACCTCATATGAATCAGGTCACATTGATCCACCTGTTTTTTATCCCTTTAGAGAACTTCAGAAGGTAAGATTTCTCTATCTTATGGCTTCAAAGCCATACAGACTTCACAATAGGTAATATTTACCAAATTTTCTTTAGTTTTATTCTTAAATAAAAGGATATTATAGTTCCTTATATTACAGTTCCCTTAATTTTGGGGGATATATGCAAAAATTACTGGCCTGTAGTTCCCCCTGCCTTCCCTGGAGACTTTTCTGATTTTTAAATTGATCTCACATTCTGCCATTCTGATTCTTATCTCCCATTGCTCAGGACGATGGCAGTTCTTGATGAGAACTTTCACATAACCATAGGTAATTCATGTTGCCAGGTGGCTCTGGCAACTTACTGCTGTCTGTTTTTCTAATTTGTTCCATAAGGAGTTTTTTTACTTGCCTTAATTTTTAAGAAATTCTGGTTGAAAATTAAGAATTCTTTTGCTATGAAGAAAGAAAGGTTCCAGCATAGAAGTCTTCTTCATAACGATTTCCTTCATAATAATACATCAGTACAAAAAATTCACTTCCTATCTCTGTAATAGCCTTGCCCTCTCTGAGAGCTACTTTTAGATCATTGCCATCACTTGGCACTGTAGACTCTCTGATAGGCTTCTTTCTCCTGTTACGCTTGGAGGAAATATCTTAAAGTGGAATAAAGGAACACGTAAGAGAAATTAAACTACAGGAACTTCAGAGAGTGCTATGCATTCACATATTTCTTTTAATTTTTCAGTGTTTTGTGATAAGAACCCCTTATTGCAGTTTTACACTTTGTGTCAAGTGATAAAAGAATATTCAGAGAAATCATCCCTTTTAAATCTGAGACAAGGTAAAAATGAAGAAAATATTATCATTACATTGCTCTAGCTATTCTAATATTTTTTTCTGGAACTTCTGAATATATATTTCTGTCTTCCCTGACTAACCTAACTCTAAAGTAAGGTTTGTCTGTATCTTGAAGGTTTCTCCTTAATTTTTTATCTTTCATAGAATCATAGAATCAATTGGGTTGGAAAAGACCTCTGAGATCATCGAGTCCAACCCTTTCATAAATAGTATCTAATAAAGCTTAATCTGAAATTCCAGAACATGTGTGTAGTTTCACCATTTATCTGCACGTCACCATTTGATATGTTTTGTCCAGTTGATCTCTTCACAGAAGTGTTATGTTTTTATCCATATAATTTTATATATAAGATGTTTCAATATGGTGTGAGCTTTTTTGAAATGGTTTTCACAAGAAACCATTGCTAACAGGATTTTGTAGAACATTTTAGTTTTAAGGAGTTGAAAATGCTTCCTCCTCTGCTCTGCTTCTTATTCAGTCTCAACCATACATATTCTGTCTGTGTTGTAATGATAGCACATGCGAGGTCTTCTTTCACTGTTTTTTATTAGTAATTGGGCCTTCTGCTTTAATCTTAGATCTGCTCCAGGGCCGTTCAAAAGTTGGAGGAAGGGGCCTTAGTTCCCTTACAGTGTGGATCCTTAGGGAAGTGTGTTACATCAGCAGTTATATTACATCAGTCTACCATTCTCTGTCATGTTTGATACAGCATCTGCAGTCTTAACAAGAGTCTTTTGGTTTGGTAGTTTGTCTCATTTTTCTGTCAGTCTTCTAAAATGGAAATGGCGAGAGTGGATTTCTCATACTCAAACCCATGGTTTTATTCAGAATTTATTTATCAGTCACCATTTCCCAAAATAATGGAATGAAAAAATATACTATAGGATTGATATGCTATGTGAGTTTGTGCTTCTAAATGAGAAGCAGTATTCTCTCAAAACTGGAAAAATTAGTTGATCCTTGAACATTTATATCCCTCTTCTTCAAGTGAACCTATTTTCCCTTTTCTGAGGCCTTTTTGGCATGATGAGAACAGAAATTTTTCACTAGGTCTTTCAGTTTTATGTACTGCCCTGCAACAGACGTCATCAGTTCATCCAGTCCATCCTTCCTTTTTGGAAGCTGACCATCTCCAAGGTGTATGGAGCACACAGGAAGGTAAACCTTTAATTTAATCTGTACTCTCCCTTTTAATTGGTTCACTTATGAGCATCACGCCCCCCAAGCTTCTATTGATGTGAGATCTCTCTAAATAGTTACGTTTGGAATAACTAGTTTAGTTTACATTTTTTAATGCATGTTGTTCAATTAGTGACACAGATTTCTATATACTACTCTTGTAAATAGACACACGAAATTTGTCAGTAGGGTTCCCTTGTGTCAAAGCTAGCAGCAAAGCCCTTCACCCAGTTGCAGGTACCAAGTGAAGCCATGTTGTGTTCCCTTTTGGTTAAAGGAAGGCTACTGTCCTGTGTTGGAAAGTGTTCTTAGCTATAATAACATTATAATAAAATGTATCCTCACTACAATATTAACAGAAGCAAATTTTTCAACATATCAAAACAAATCTGCTGCTGAAAAATCTCAGAGAAAATTTCAATAGAAAATTAAACATAATTCACACATTACCGAGGAGTATCAGAACAAAGTTCTGCCTATTTAAGGTGATACTTGCCATCTTAAGCAAGGAAGGAACAGCTAATGCTATTACATACTCTTACCTCCCCTAAACATTATAGAATGTTTTGTCATTAATTTTAACTGATTACTGCCTATTCATACCCTTATACATTGGGTAAAATAATACTACATTAGCACATGCTTTGCTTTTCAGTAGAAGGGCATTAATGAATCCCACCTAAAATATAACTGCATAAAATAGTATTAAAATTAACCTGATTTATCATCTTAATCTGTATTAGTGGCCTTTAGAACCAGTCTTTTTCATTCAGTTGTGAAAAAAAGATATGGCCTGTAAGCAGATGTAGGAGCAGCCTGAGAAATGCACACAGCAGAAGGCTCTATTGTGCCTTTTTTTGGTCAAAATGTTTGAAGAATAGTTAATATAAACAACAAAATGCTTCATCTTCAAGTGTCTGCTGGTTAAAGCTATGTTTAAATGCCATGTGGTAATGTGCTCTCTTCATTATCTGTTAATAAAATGACTTCTGCTCTGCCAGCTTCTAACTTGATAGAGTAAATCAGTGTTCTCAGATTTCTTTGACATAAACCATGAACTCTGCAAAAGCCTTAATTGATGCAGTTGTGTTTTAAAGGAAAATTTACATATTAAAGTTCTTGAATATTAAAGACCTATAAATAGATAATAAAAATTCTGCATCGAAATTCTGAACAATTTAATCTTTGATTTACTAAGAAACAAGCAGCCAAACTTTTATCTTGCTAATTTGAAACTTGCCACTGTTCTTTCACTTGATTGTGCATCCTGCTGAATTTAAAAACAAGAGCTCTTAGAAAGCACTGAAGTCTTCTAAAACAATTTGGTTTTAGGAGACCAGATGCCATTTAAGTTTTTGTTTTTTCTATTCCCTTGAAATGTAGTTTATTACAGGAATGTCTTGAAGTAAGACCTTGTCTGAAGTAGTTTTCTTTTACTTATTTTCTTTTATTTTTCATCATAATTTCTCCTATTTGGCAAACCCTTTTTGGACAGCCTTACTGTATGTATCTATCTGTGCATGTATGTTATAGAATATCGTTCTGTGCATTACTCTCCTCATGACAGACAGAAGTGATGGTCTATGTTTTTAATGAGGAAAACTCATTGAAAAGATTTCCAACATTTTAAAACTATGTCAAGATGCAAAAAAGCACCAGTATCAACGACGTTCCAGAGGAAAAAAGTCAACCATGTTCAATTAGTATTTCCAAGGCTGTCTCAACAAAGCAGTCTTGCTTAACGTAACGATTCACTCTCCAAGAGGCCACTAGGAGAAGCTGTTTCCAAAGTTCAGGGCTGGAAACAATCTACAGTCCATGCAGTGTCCATCATGACTAATTCCTGTTGGAACTGAAATACAGTCTGATCTCACATGCCACAGGTATTCACAAGAATCTTAATCCTACAATGCATCAAGTGAAGTCTGCAAATTATTGCAGGTTTTAAGAACTCTAGACATCAAAATAATTCTAGAGGGGACTCCAAGACTTAAAGGATTTTATCAAGTGAGGAGAAACAGCCCGTTCCAAGAAGAAAACCAAAATCCACCACATAATCAATCAGCTTCTCTAGAGTAACTGCTGTCAGGCCAACAATCTTGCAAGATTTCCACAGTAAAAATTGGTTTTAAATTTCTGTTAAATCTTTCTTTTTGCTTCATTATTTAAGTGGTTTATGGTCAAACAGCTATTTTCTACTTGAATTTACTAGCTCTAGTTCATGAGGTATTTATTTCAAATCTCTTTTGATATTTAAGTCTGAGTGAATTAAACAATTTGACTTGTGACCAGAGATAACATTACATCTGTGCCAGTCAGACTGTGATCTAAGCAGACAAGACAGGCCAATCCAAATTAATTTGATGGAGTTCTCAAAGAATGGAAAACTAATATAAGTGAGAGAGAGAGAAGACTACTCAGTTTTGAGTGTTCACTGTTTCACCTAGTTCTCTAATCCTAAAAATAGTTCTGAACAGCAAGCAAGGAGGAAAAAGAGTGTGCAGGAAAGGGAAAGTCACTCTCCTTTGCCTTTCTGAGGAAATTATGTTAAAATGAACACTCTTCTTAAGAAAGCACATCACTTTTCTTAACCATGTTCTTACAAGAGAGGTCACAAGCTGCAATAAGAAGGCTTAGCACTGGCTTTGAATTGAAAAAAATCAAGTCCAAACCACTATCCGTAACATTTGGGATAGTAGGAAAGACACATTTGTTGTTGCTTTTAGTTGCAAAATAGTTTTTACATAGTTTATGGATGACTTAAACCTTTGCAAATCAAATGACTTCTTGAGTCTGATTTTTTTTGGCAGGCACAATAATTCATAAATAAAAGTAACCATCTCAAACCAGTGTTGTATGTTTTATTCAGTCTTCAAAGTAATTAAAGAAAAAATGTTCAGAAGAGTAAATGAGTGGGAATTTTGAAACTAATCTGTTTTTTCTCTCTCAGCTCATCTCAGTCAGATTCCTTTTTTTTCTTGTGGATTCTTTTTTTATCAGTAGTAGATAGATATTCCTAAAAATAGAAAAAAATATCACTACCACAATATGTGTCTCAGCATTGTGATGCAAAAGTGCATTTTTATACTGTTCTTGTTGCAGTAAGCTTGCAGCAAGAAAAAAAAACAAAGTTATGATTCAGGGTTCATGCTATTTTTCTAAAAGCATGTTTTCAAGAGCTGAATTTTTCAGTGCTATAGATGGTACAGTTTCCTGACACCTTTTTGTGTACTCTTCTTCTTCTGGGACATCTGCTTCTATGCAAACATCCACTGAAAATATATCTAGCAGTTCTGAAAATTTTAGTTGTCAGCAAGGTTCTTTATGACAACAAACTCAGTGAAGTGACAGGTCCCTGGTACGTAGTGATCCTAACCTTAGTGCAGGTTGACAGATATGACATCCTACTGGCTCACCTTTTTCACTTACTGTTATATGGACCCCTAGGTCTTTTCTGACATATATATGACATGCCTCAGTGAGGCTGAATATGACAGAACTATTTGCTTTATCACTCCAGAGCACAATCTCTCTTGACAGTGAAATCAGACGGTGCAATTTACTTAAATTTGAGCTCATTCCATCTGTCAGAAGGCTGAGGTAAAGTATCCTGGCATCCATCAAAAGAGAGAAGATAAGTTTTTTGCTCTTTCACATCAAATTTATACAGTGGTATATTGATGTGCCTGGTTACTCCTATCCCCACCATATCTGATTTTTTATTGTTGTCTTCACAATAATTTAAGGAACTCAGGCATTCTTTCCACCTTGACTTGACAGGTCACAACAATAAATGATTTAAAGGGTGAGAGAATTCTTTATGTCATGACCAGGTAGCGACTTATCCCTTCCAGTTTTAAATATAGTGCAGAAAGTTAAAGTAACCATTTAGGAAAAAGATGTTCATATGTTCATAGAATTCTAGAATGATTCTTGGAACATTCACAGAGTGTTGTTTTTCTTCGTGTCATTTTACTACAATTTTCTCAGTTCTAGAAACATTGAGATAGTTTTGGAGGCTCTGGAGAGATACAGGGCAGATGCACACCTAGTGTCAGGCTCAGAGACTCAGGTGAGATGCCGTAGCTGATTTGTTGCCCTGGAGCTGGAAATTAAGACAGTAATAGAATGTTTTCAGATACTTCTTTTTAAAGTATGCTGCATGTGGGGAAATTGTGACTGCATGCCAAAAATACCATTTGGGGATTGTGTATTTGAAATGTTTTACTTTTGTCATCTTTTTAACATAAATACATTATTAACAACTTTAGGCTAAGACCATAGACGAATTGTATGCCAGGCTGAATACAGGGCTTATTTTTAGTTACCGGCACTTAAATTGGATGTTTGAAAAGATGCCAGTGCTTTTGTTTCTTAAAGGCTTTTTAGTTACATCTTTAATGTTGTACCTATATAGAAATCTTGATTAGAGGATGCTGTTTGTCAGTATAGGATGGGGAATCAAAATCCATGCTCACTATGCAGGGGGCTTCCAAAGTGTTGCTTGCTATGGCTTTTCTCACAGTAGTTTCCCTCCAACATTTGTTTTAGAATCACTTTCAGCCATACTGTGCCTCTGGGAAAATACATGGAAGATTCAAGAAGTTGAAATTTAACAAGATTAGAATAGGCCTCTCAACTGTGTCAATAGTACCAATTTTCTTTGGAAAGGATATTGTCTACCTTTTGGAATGATTTGGGAGAGGTATATGCTACCTTGTGTTCATATTGGGATTAGGACTTGAATTTAAATGTTCAGCCCAAAAGTTAAATACTTTGTCTAGTTGCAGCCTGTTCTTTAACCATAATCACAAGTGACTGTTTATCCTTCAAGGCAATGGAAAGGGGAAAGGTCCATTAGCACACATGCTAAATGGGAGCTTTAGGAGTAAAGATCATTGTTCAAAGAGGAATCAGCATGAAGAGATATCAACAGTTATTAAATATTTAATATTACAGGCCAGATGGAATCGGAACAGTATCTGTTGAAGAGAAAGAAAGGTTTGAGGAAATTAAGGACAGACTTTCCTCCCTTTTAGAAAACCAAATAAGCCATTTCAGGTGAGTGTATAATTTATTCAATGAATGCTAAGATTTTTTCTGAAAGAATTTTCTCATGGTGATCAATTTTGGTCTTGAACAAGTAGAGTGAAAATAAAATAATCTATCTGCAAAGAAATTTTCAATAGGTTAAATATTTAATAACTTATTTACAAAAGTGGTTGTACTTAAAATTTGTGTATCATGTGAGTTGTATTTTTCTGTGGTAGAAAAGACTGCGCGATAATATAGACTTTGTTTTTGTTGATGATTATAACCTTAAAGCTTTGCATAACTCCAGCTAAGGAAGTTGTATGAATAAAAGTGACTGAGACATAACTATATCTGGATTACTGTGGATCAGAAAAATCCTATGAGAACATCTTTGATAGAGGGAAGCTAAAACTTTTCTTGGTGTCTAATGTAATTTTCTTGATTTCATTATATACTTATCTTTTCTAAATCATCCTCACTAAAAAGTTTGTCATATTAAGGACTGTCAATACCAGTAGAAGATGTTTAGGGAAGGAGTACAAGAAACAAAGCAAACATGGGATTTTCTGCCATTTTGTAGTAATTGGTTTATGAAGCTTAGCATAAAAATGGCATGTAGACCACCAAAGCTGTTAGTTTATCATACTAAGCCAACCTGTCTACCACTATTCTGTCAATCTAATCCTTTTTTAGACCATATTTGTAGAATTTTTTGTCTCTGTATCACCTTATGACAACCGGTTACATAGTTTAAATAGTGCTGTGTGAAACAGCTTTCTTCTGTTATACATGGTTGGCTATGAGTTTGTTGAATACCTGTCTGATTTGATGAGGTAAATGTCTAGTATTTATGGCATCATAAGTCATTGGGGATTTTTTGAGCCTAGAGGACATAGCAGTCTTTGCTTGGGACTTCATATCTATATTAAACTAGAGAGAGCTAGAATTCTCCTTGGAGAGTATTCCTTTCGGGAAAAAAATGATCCTTCTTTTCTTTTAAAGATTCATCCCCAACACATTTTTCTGTTTTCTCTCTTCCATGGGAGTAAAGAGCTCTTGCAAGAGAAGCGATACAGAGCAGCACAGGACAGAGTTCTTCCAACATTCAGGCCTTCACATGCATGAGACTAATTACAAAATGTATAATAATGTTTAAATAGTCTTTTGGGTTGAAACAAATAAAAATCCCCATCATGTCTGCTAACCTACACATTCAAGTATGTCAAGTGAGCTTGAGTTACATCAGTGACCATTGAATCTTTCTGCCTCAGTCTTGGTGGATTTTGAACAAATTTAAACAGCATTAGAAACTCCTCCCTGAGAGCAATTAAATATGTCATTCAAAGATAAATGCCTCCATCCTTCAGAGGACTCTTAAGGTTTGCCTTAAAATCCTGTTTAATCAATACAGACAAAGAGGTGAAGAGCAATTATTTCTTTCTATGAACAAATGTTAGGAAAAAAAAGACCCAGGTGAAATGTCTGGATATAAACAAGGATACTGGCATAATACCAGAAGAAACAAGAATAGATGGTGGCCTAGAATCTGACTTTATAAAGCATATCAAGTCACAATATAGGACATCCTGTAAAGCACTGGAAAGAGTATTTTAAATAAAACCTTGACTTGAAAAATGTAAAAAGATCACCATTATCAATTAACAAAGAATAACCTTGGCTGGGTGATTGCTTTCTTGAGAAAACATGATATTAAAACTCCATATTTCAGTCCATCAAAATTGTTGTGATAACTGTGAATATTTTGAAAAATATTTTCAGTAGTAAAGATTTATGCAAGGAAGGAACTAAAAATCTCTACTTTGGCCTTACTGTTCTTGAATGCCCTGTATTCATCATCATTAGGTGGTCCCACCATCTCCAAGGCTGGCTTTCTTCTTCCACTGTTGTTTCTACTGTCAATTTGAGCACCCTAGCTGTTTTCATGTGCTCTAGAATATTTCAGAGACTTTCATGTCCTCTGTGTTCACATAGGTTTTACAGTTTTTAAATGCCAGATTCCCTACAGTAACCTCTTTATCTTCCAAATGGAATCAGAGGGGAGGAGTTGTTTTCTTGTTTGTCTGTTTTTACCACTTTGATTTCTTAATTGTGACATGCACTTGACTTAGCCTCCTGCTTTTTTGAATTTTCCCTCAAGCTGCTTGTAGGTTTCTTGATTTTTTGATTGCACCTCTACTGTTTTTGCTTTTGTTTTTGAAGTTCATTTTTTCATCATTCCCATTCTTGAAATTGTGTGTTCATGTACTGAATTTTCTTTGCCTGTTCTCTTTTGCTATATTATTAAATTGTATTGTTTTATGATCATTACTACAGAGCCGTTCTTCTGTTGTGCACCTTTTGAACTATGTCCTCTTCACATCCAAGACCAAATCAGGAACAACATCTTTTCTTCTGGGTCTTAAATTAGCTGTCCAAGGAAGCAATTCAAACCTGTGTCACAAAATATTGTCGTGATATCTTGTCCTAACAAGATATCAGTCAAGTGTATGTGTCTAGAGTTAAAATGTTGATTTTGCAGCTCCTCTCATCTTACTTAACATTTCCTAATCACATTGATCGTCCTAACGAGGCGATCAGAGGTACAGACTTTCAAGGATCATCAGTGTTCACTTTTTTTTTCTATAGTATGTCAGAATTTTTCTAAGCTTTGTCCTCTCTCCATTTCATTATCTGGTCAGCTGTCATGGGCAGTTTAACTGAAGACTGGGTGTCTCTTCCTGCCCTTTCCGAGGTGCACTGAACATTTGCTATGTCCACCTAAGTCACTATGTGAGACCCATCAGTAAGAGCTGCTTTCCCATACCTACCAAGTGACCCACAGCTTCCAGTTTTAGTACTCCCTATGACCTTTTAAATTTTCATTTTCATTGCTATCAGCCTGGCTCTGTTATGACTAAGATTCAGTCAGTCCATCCCATGTTGGGGACTGTCATCTGAAGTACTTCTGAGTTCTTCAGGTACTTACACCTTTCCTCTCTGTCGCCTTACCTACCCCCTGAGATTTCAAATCTCTGCCTGACTCTCAGGCATCAAATGTGGAAGAGACAATATTTCTGAGAAAGCTGTCAGGAGCCTCTTGGGCTTTAACCTCTTGCCTGGCTGTGTGAATTTTATCTCTTGAATCTTTTGAGAGATAAAATCAAATACTGGAATTCTCACTGCAGGAAATCCTGTTTTGACCTCATTTACAAGGCTTTATTTTGGCTGACCAAAATGTAGATCTAAAATGCACTAGTCTGAATCCTTTTATCATTAGAAAAGATTTGACTAGTGGAAAACATTAGAATAGGAGCCTACCATTATCAGTGAGTAATAATAAGAAAAAAAATAATCTCAGCAAAGTAAAAAATCCTTTTTCCAATTGGGGATATCCCAACAAGGTTTTATAGACAGGATTAAGAGAGGTTACAGTTGCCTGAGCTCCTATATTGGATCATTCAGTAGACAAAAAGAAAAAAAAAAAAGAAAAAAAAAGCTATGAATACAATCACTTTTTAATTTTAGAAGTTGGTATGGTTTAAGTTGTAGCTGATAAAATTTAGGATAACATAAAGTGCTTTTCCAAGGTATTTAAAGATAAAAAGAAAAAAATATGGAATATCTGCTAGCATTTATATTCCCATACATCTCTAGAAACTAAAATATCTGACATTTTATTCTTGTCTTAATCCAATATTAAAACAAAATATAATACACAGAATACTACTTCACAGCTCCAGTAGCACTCATGGCTACATGAGAAATACTACCTCTTTCCAGGAAGATGACAATTAAGCTCATCAGAAATCTTTAAATATCCTTCACAGTTGAGAAATTGGAAGTGATGCTTTTTGCCTTTTGGGTTTTTTTCTGTATTAAGGCCTAAGATGCTGAAGGGCTGATACAGCTGTACTATGTATGTACCCATGGTGGACTGCTGAGGCTTTCTGCTTTTATTAGAACTTTTTGGATGGTAGTCTTCTGCTGACATAATTTAATGCAAGTTGTGTACAGTTACATCTGAAAGTAACTTTGTAACACAGGTATTATAATTCTGATAATTTTCTGTTCCTCTTTATTAATTTTTTTAATTTTTTTCTGTTTCTTTCTTTGCTTTTTCTTTTATATTTTCGCTTTTTCAGATACTGTTTCCCTTTTGGACGTCCTGAAGGAGCTTTAAAAGCCACACTTTCCTTACTCGAGAGGGTAAGTTTGAGAACATATTTTAAATTCTGGATGACTACTAAGCCTGCACTTCTCTTTTGCCTTCAGGCTTTTGAAAGCAGACTCATGTCGTCTCAGGCATTTTACTCTTGGTTTTGACTGCTCACTGGAAGGTTGGAGTTTTTTTCTCAATGTCTTCCACAGAGGCAAAGAGCTGTTTTCTCTAGGACTTATTTACTGGACTTTCACTTCAAGCCACTGTAGTGACTCTGTTTCCTTTTAATTTGACGCTTACACAGCATTACCTCTAAAGTAGTACAAGTCTACTCTACAGCCCCCCTTTCCTTCTTCTGATGCCCTCTATGCTGCTGATGTTGTCTGTACTCATATGTAAAATTAAAAAGCTTCTATATAATTCAAATAATACTCCATAAATGCATAATCCACATCAATTTAAGAAGCTATATGCAGCAAATCTGGCATGGGCAGCTACAAAGTAAACTCTTGCCCAGAAAATCCACTTGCATTGACTGGAAAGGGGAATACCTCATAATGATAAAAGCATCTCAGTCATCTCTGAGGAAAGAGGTCTTTAAATTCCAGCAGAGATTCTGGAGGAATTGTATCAGCAGGAGTCTGATGATGTGAATTCAAAAGAAGCTTAGATCCCAAGCTGTGTTGCTTTGCCAAAATCTGAGAGGTTTGGTCCTAGTGACTATTAGTTGTTCTGCACTGCAAAACACTCCATGGATAGAGATTCTGTCCTAGAAGACCTCTGTCATGTTTGAAAAAGACTTAGAGAGTCTGAGTATATATGTTTTATTTCACTTACCATCTCAGTGGTTGCAGAGCTGTGTAGATTCCTTTGTGTTGTATGAAGCATCGATTTCGTCTCACTATTCCTGCTGTTACAAATGGCAATGGCACTCCAACTGGTGCTCAAGCAACACCACTGACAGTCTTGACCGGGAATAAATGTGTGTTCTTATATTCGTGGATGCAGAAAGTGTAGGAACCATTTTATTTTACTTGTCTTTGAAAATTTTGAAAAAAAAATTCAGATCCAGAAAAAAAGGTCTTGAATCCTATATATTCACTTGTTGATAATCCAGAATTTATTAACTAAATAGAAGCAATTTAACACAGGTAGATAAGTCATCTATGTGTGCAGGTATGGTAGAAGTCTGCTTTGTAGCAATGTCTTCCTAATAGCTTCTCTGTTGCTGAACCTGTTTCTTTTCTACCATGCCCTTCACCACACCATATCTCTTGCTTCTTTCATCTAAAAATAATTTTTATATATATTATATAAGAGTGTAGCTTGTCTGAGAATCCACTGGAGAAGCATTTTTTTCAAGGTTGTGAGTTATCTGAAATTTTATTATTTACCTCAAAATGCGATAAAAACATACTGAGTTTTGTTTACACCTACCTGTTGAAATTTAATGGAGTATGGAATTAAAGGACAAATGCAAGTGAATTTTTAACAATATTGCTTTTTTTTTATATAGTAATCCAGAGTATATAATGTTGCATTCATATAAAGAGGTATAGATTCTCAGTTTACCTCACTTGTAACAGGTGAGGTAACAGCAACTCACAGGTTTTGAAAACCTTTATATGTTCTATTCTTCTACTTGTCCATAATAAAATATTTCACCAGAGGTTCAACATTTTCCCTGCCTACTACAGATGACATTTTTTTCACAGCAAGGACATGATGAATTTGAATAACTTTACCCTGTTTAAGGGTCCATGGTTATGCAATGGTGGAAGCTTTTCCACAGGTGAGAGCAGCAAATTTCCACAACCACCTCTAGTGGTAACCATGATCCAGCCCATCCATGCTGGAGGCTGTTACGCTGGTCTTGACATGACCCAACAAAGACTGGCAGGCTGCAAGATGACTAACAGTAGGGGTAAATACCATATAGGCAGTCAAACCAGGGTTGAACAGAAACCTTAAAAGACAAATACCTAGTTTCACCAGCTGGAATACTTCCTTTTTTTATGTCTGACTTTAATCATTATAGATTTGCAGTAACTTTAGGATACTTTTATGCTTTTCCCATGGGCTTTGGGTAATGGTTGTAATCAAGTGGTATAATTGTCTCTGACACAGGTTTTAATGAAAGATATTGCTACTCCCATACCACCCGAAGAGGTGAAGAAAGTGGTTAGAAAATGTCTGGAGAAGGCTGCATTGATCAATTACACTCGGCTTACAGAATATGCCAAAATAGAAGGTTAGTACAGCAATCTACTGCCAAAGTGGCTGTAAAAGCCAACAATGCCTATTAACTGCATATTCCATGAGCAGCCTTTTCCCTTTCTAGAACAAACCCCTTCCACAGCAAGGGGAAATGTCTCATTAAAATCTCAGCTGGTGAACTGTGGAGCTTTTTCCTATTCATTGCCTTAATATGCCTCCTGGGACCCTATTTGAGTGAAAGACTAGGACTTCCTAATTTAAGTTGCCCTTTGTTCTTACTTTTGAGTTCTTCATAAAGCTAAGAGGTTGTTTATGGGTTGCTTTTTATTTCTCTAACTATTTCTAGTAATTAAACTACTGACAGGAAATTCTTCCTTAATAGCAGTGTCACTACCTTGAAATTTGAAAACTCTGGGTGTTGATGCTTTTCTAAAGTATTTATAAGGCAGACTTATTTTGCTGCTGTGTTATCAGATGTGTAATAATAACCTGATTATTAAAACCTTAATTACATCCTGATTGTATAATGATTTAATGGGACAAAATATTAGGTTTGAAGTGAATAAGAAGTTTTTCTGGAATTTAGGTGTTTTCTATAAAGTATATAATGAAATTAACTAAAATTTTGCTAAAACAAAGGACCAGGATACACAAAGTCATTTTACTATTTGTAAACCTTATGTAGAGCAAAAAGGGAGTCATAATAGTCTTGTCAGGACCCGTGTCTTATTCTGCATAAAGCTAAAAAAGCCCAAGATACACCTGTACAGATACACTAAGGAGTAGAAAACTGTGGGCACACCTATATACCTGAATTTTGGACATAAAGTTAACTATGTGAAAATATTGAAGGATTAATTCTGTTTTTAAAGAATACAAATTTTTATGCATGTTAATTTTTCAATAGCATGTATTTCTAGCAATACACTAGAATAGATAGAGTTAGCATAGCAGCAAAATGAAGAAGTCTTATATGTTTAGCAATATTGTAAAGCTAAGGTTTTTTTCCTTTTCTCATTCCTGATCAAATTCTCTGAAAAACATGAGTTAACCAATCTCACAAGTGATTAACAAAAGACCCATCTCATCACTATAGCAACCAGTATTATATCATGGAAGTAACAACATGAAACCATCATAGTAACCAGTTTATCATAATTAATTATGATATCATGTTGTGTTAAAGAAAAAAGGATGAATATTCAACCTATTCTGGAAAATGAAAAAGAAAAAATAGCTGCTTTCATTTGTTTTTATATTTCTCCCTTCATGAGGGGAACTTTAAATGTTCAGTATTTAAGTCTTGTTGCAAACCTGTTGAAACAGTGGGTATAAAAATAGAAGCATTTTTTTAATATGGCAAAAGCTTGCAAAAGGTATCTAAACTCACTGACAATAAAATGAATTGGAAAAGTTTTTTTGCAATTATGTAAATACATCTTTTCCGAAGATTTTTAACTATATCCTGAATAACTGTGGGACTTCCACTGCAAGTAGCAAAGTTTGCAGTTTAAAATATGCACCCTGTTAACACTGCAGTAAGCTGGAAAAGCACATGAAACTGTCACCCATATTTTGACTTGCAGATTTCTTTTTGGATTTATTGCCTTTTGGTTGGAACAGAACTAGATTTCTCTAAGTAGTGTTACACCCATGTACTTGTAAACTCAAAGCGCAATAGATCATTGCATATATAACAAGAAATAGATTAATACTTTGCTGAGAATAAAGTAGAGTACTATTTGAAACTGATGGACTCCAGCATCGTAACATCTGAAAATCTAATTTACTGGTTTTCAGTAGCAATGAGACCTGTATTGGTCTCTTTCTATACTCTGGTTATTACAAACATCCTACATTTTTATCAATATAAAAGTAATAGTTTTCAGCAGTAGGTTCCATTCTTCTTCTTTGGGTTTATAGAAGCATTATTGTATTCCTACACTGAAGTTACATTCTTCTCTTGAACACTATGTTAGTGTTTGCATTAAGTGCTTACTCTTCAAATTGCATACAGAAAGCAACAGTGCTTATGTTTCTAATATTGCTGAAGTTCTCAAATGTGGCTGTCACACATTTTGGAGATTTTTGTCCTTTGAATATTTCTTCAGTGAACAACATCATATCAGTAAGTCAAAATGCAACTATTACATGATAATATCAGCTACAGACCAATAGTAAGTACCTAAAAAGCAGATGCAAAGAAGGTTCTAATAAAAATAATATTATTATATTCTTGCTCTATTTTTTTATTTATGTTTCTAAATTCCCAGACACAATATGGATGAAAGCTCAGTGTGTGAGCCTGAAATAAAGACTATATAGGACTAGTAAATACAAATATACTCCTAAAAACTATAGACCATTCCTCCCTCCCCTGACAAAACCCGTCATTTATGAGATGTACTCAAGGTTTCAAGATTTTGACTCCTTATATGGTATTTATTCTTCCCTAATTAAATTAAATTAGTTTTATTTCTGTAATGATGTTTTTCTTCTCTTTTTGTTTTTATATTTAGCAACAGCAGAAAAGGACTCAGGTGATTACTATTTGTGTGCATGTCTGCATGTGTTACAGATTTAGTGTGTTGTGTCTGTTGTTTTATTATTTATTATTTTTGTTGATTTTAACAATACCAAGATACTGACCAGAATATTTGTGAACCTTAAAATTAATTTTGATGTAGTATAGTCCATGCATTCTTCATTTACACTGATGCTTAACTATTATTTACATATTTATCAGCAATGTATCTAATTTTCTGTTTTGGAATATGATACAGTTGTAGCCTCTGTGAAAGAGATATAACTAAATGATGCAGAAAAGTTTGACTGTTAAATTCAAAATTAATCTGTGTGTTTAGAGAATTGTAATTTCATAATCAGCAAGAATTTTATCTGTTTCTAATGGTACTGCTGGATTTGCTGATGAAGGTCTTGCTAGGAGAACTAATTTTGCAAAACTGGTTTTGATATGGCTTTGTTTAGTGATATGTTTATTTTTCTTGTTACAACTGAAGGTTAGGAGGATGATAGTTCTTTGTGTTCCTAATTTCATGAAAGTAACATGGTATATATTCTCCAATAGCGGAGAGAGGGGGTTTTGAGCATTTATATTCCAATATTGTGAAGTCATCATACAAAGGGCACAGCTGAAGTAGTATTTGTGGCTGAGTAGTAGTGGCTGCATAGAAGTATGAGGAATTGGGCGTATATACACTACGAAATAGGTTTGCACACTGCTTTGTCTTACCTGACATACACACATACCCAAAGGAAGAGACTGATCGTGATGCTCTGTGGGGTTTCACAAATAGTATCCATCACTGTTACGGGAAGGAACGTTGAGCTGGTAGTACTCTCAGGATGAATAATTTTCCATCTGGAAAGACAGGCTGGTATGATGACTATAAAGTTTTCATGAATGTAGTTCAAAGAGGAGTTCCTTGGCAATGAGGGGCTTGAAAAATACTAGGTTATTAAAACTATTTGTTTTAAAGTCTATGTTCATAATTGAAGATTCAAAAAATTCAACTGATTTCCAAAATTTCCACTATTTTTTGTTTGAAAGCTTTAAATGCTCTGTAAAGAGAAGAGATCTATTTGGAATTTTTTAAAAAAAGAGAGCAGACAATGCACTGGTGGAATGGCTGTTCATGCTACAGTCTGTTAGGAGGAGCTCACGTGGCTCAGGTAATCTGCTGACCCCATCTGATCAACAGGGAGAGGTTCCTTAAGCAGGGAATTCAGAATGCCCATAGTGTCCTTCAACAATTTCTCTGTGAAAGGACCCATCTCACACCACCAAACACATATATACCCTAAGGCTGTTTCCCTTCTAGGTAAGATACCTAAAGCCAGGTAGAACAAATAATTCCCTTTAGTATTTTTACCCCGGTAAGTATTAAAGAAAATATCTCTTAAAATGAGAAGTTCAGAAACATGTTGAAATTAATTTGTGAAATGTGAAATGAGAAAAGTAATTTTAGAGAGTGTGTCTTTTGACGTTTGCACTCTAAAATCTCACCTGTACACTTTTATACAATGTGTATCACTTCAGGTAAAAATTTTCCATGTGCTACACCCTTATTATTTTTTCTCAGTCTCTCTATGTCAGAAAGCTAGACCATTGAGCACACGTGACATAGTTACAGGCACAGAAAAAAGAAAGCCTCTACCTGATTTCAGTCATTTTACATTAGGTTTATGCATGCTTTGAAAGAAATCATTGCCGTGTTCTTAAGATAGGATAGCAAAGCTGTCCCTTAAGTGACCTGGCAAATAACTAGATTAAAGAATGAATGAAAGCCTATCCCATATAGTGAGTAAATGGAAATTCACTGTGTGAATTAGGTGAAGCCAGAGGTTTATAGGCTGCGTTTATAATTTAGTTTCTTAATTGAATACCAGTTCTGACTAAAAATGCAACTAAAAATTAATCATAAACTGAGAAAAAAATAATTTAATAGAAAGTATTAAGTAGGCTTTGTCCACCAGAATTTTGTGTACCATTGAACCCATTTCTCTGATGAAAGATAAAGCCACTGGGGTGAATCCCAATAAAGTTACATTTTAGTCTATCTAAGGGGACCAAATCCTTCTCCTTTTGGTGTCACTGGCTGGACTCCTACAGATTTCCTAATGAACTTGATGCACAATATACTTAGCCTTAATACCATATATCGCATTTTCGTGAAAAATAAGGAAGATCTATTTCTTGATAACTATTATTTATCCTTTGACATATGCACTAGATACTGTATAAAGACTCTTGAATTGCTGGAGTGTCCTTGTTAGGAAACACAGAGGTGAACATGAAAATTCTTTTCATTGCAAGAACCTCTTCTCAGCTGTGTGGTTGCCAGGTTCCCAGGTCTGTTCCCCAAGTGCTCTCATTTTCAGCCTCAATTGAACAAAACTCTGAATGTTTTCCCAAAGACAGTGGTTATTTTCTTAGTGGCAGACATGGTGGTATGAGCAGCACTTCCATCAACAGTATTTGTTTACAGTCAGGATGACGTTTTATTTAGCACTCCCCTGTCGTACTGTTATGAATATAGAATAGATTTTTTTTTAGCCAAAATTACATCTGCAATGACAATTATACAGGATTCAGCATGTCATTCCTTCTTACACATACAGCTGAAATTTTCATGGAGTAGCTAATCTGCTCAGCCAGTATAATTGCCATTATGAGGAGAATACTAGCAAACCTACTATCACAATTTTGAAATATATATAATAACTCTCATATAATGCCCTTGTAGTTTGCAGCAAGGGTTTATAATTTGTCAAGGATATGCATCACAGCATCAATATGTGAAAAATCTCTTTTTAAGTATGACCCATTTTTTTGGCAGTATATGCTGCCTTTGAGACTTCACTACCTGAGAGTACTTTTTAGATCATTTTCTATATGGCATGTTTTCCTGTCTTATTCAGTATTTAACTTGCATTAATTCTTCCTGCAGATAATGTTGAATATAACTGGCCCTGCTAGATTCTGAGGCCGGAGACAAATGACATTATTCATGTGTATTTTGTATACTTCCAGTGAAGAGCCTATACAAATTTGCACGCCTCTCTCACCTGTTTTCTCTCCTTCAAAAAAGATGGCCTTCCTTATAGAGACTTATTATTTTTTACTTATATTTTGCGCACATCCATTAACACACAGAGAGAGAGTAATAAAATACATTATTTATTCCTTCTCAGAAATTAATGTTTTTCCCCATTTAAATTTATTTGAAATCTGAATGTCTGAGGAGTAATTAACGCTGATATAGCTGCTGTTGTTGCCTGAGAAGGGATAGAAACTTACACATAGAAACATTTTTCAGCACGGGGCACTATATCGCTGTACGGATACAAGAGGACTGAGTCAGGGATTAAAGCAGTAAATGGCTGTAAAGCAAAGAAGGCCGTATCTGTCATTGGCCGTGAATATTTTTTCTTAGGCAATAGACAGATTATAAAGGTTTCAATTATTAGGTAGTTGTCTTTTAACTCATTATTTTTAAAATAATGTAGTAACTCAGTATATTGGACTTCTTCTGCTAAACGGTTTGAATAGAAGGAATGAGAATAAATCCCATTAAATTCAGGGCAAATAGTTGCCATGTAGCCTGCAATTGCTCAAAGACAAATCACAGTTATCATCCCAATATTTGTTTTTATCAAACAGACTGCAAAAGGCTGAATACCTATTAACTCCATACAAGAGAAGGTCAGGAGCAACTCAACAGTTTGCTGTTTTTTAAAAGACATCGATCATTAACATATTCATTGCATACAAGTTTCTAAAGGAAGGGTAGTATGTAAATGCCCTCAAGGCTCAGAAGGATCTGTCTGACTTAAAAAGAAGAACACTACAAACATTATTGAAGCTGAGAAGCCAAGTGGAGAGTATTGTACCTGGAGAGGACTTGATTAAAGCTCTCCATGCATGTTCATTTCACTGAACAAACAAAAGCGAGTGAGTTGCACAGTGGCATAGCACCTTCTTGGTCTCTGTTGTGCAACTAAATGGAAGGAAGGGATATGGGCAAACATCCCTGATTTCAGTTTTGGAGCAGAAGTCTGTAGGAGAACTCCCAGATTGTTAGGTTCACATCCTGATACTCTTTTGTAAACATACCTACATGCTCTTTTAACAGTAGGGCTGAGTCAATCTTTGTCACTGTGCTTTCCCTTTTCCACCTGCTGCTGCACCCAGGTGAATATCGTTTCAAGTCCTGTTTGCTCTATAGGTGTACCAATCACCTTACAGTAAAATTAGTTCCAAATTTTTAGCATACTAACCTTGTCCTGTATCGCAGACGAGAAAGGGGTAGTTTCAGCCCTCATTATCATTTCATCATCCCCAGCTCCTGTGTGCCCTGTGATTCTTTTTTAGACAAGAGTCTTACACTCATGCAGCCTCAGCTTTCATCACCTTATCTTAGAGTTTTAGCCTCCTGTTCTTCATTTTTGTCATTTCAGGAGTTTTTCTTTTTAAAGTTTGAATTCGGCTCTTACAAACATTGGTGACAAGAAGTGTGCAGAGTCATCCCTGTGAGATGCCTTGCACAATACTGGCAGTACTGTTATACCCAGAAATGCTTCATCTAATATACTCAAGGAACACTTGTCTTCTGATGTCTGTATCATGCTTGTGGCACACAGCCATTCCGTGAAGTTACTTCAACCCAGTCTTCAGAGTTCTGATCATTTCCAGCTGACATATTCCGAGTTTGTAGCAAATATTTATCACTGTTCATGTGTCAAATGTATTGCTCTCCTTCTTGAAGTATTTTAATATTTTTCTCTAATTCTTGAAAGTATTTTAATATGTTTCTCTCTTCCATTCTTTGGAATTATCCAGTTCTTGTTACCACACTTTGACCCTGCTGTCTATTGCCACTGTTTTACAAAATTGTTATCAGTGCACTCCTAATATTTATTCTAAAGTCATTGGTAAAAATATTAAGAAGGCCAAGATGAATCTTCAATGAATCCCTCAAGAAACCTTTCTTTTCTCTTTCTCAGTGTGACCTATTGCCTCTCATTTGAGGCATCTTCTTTTTTACAGCAGATAGTTTCTTTTTTGATCCTCAGCTTCTTCAGCTTAACTGGTAGTTTTCCCATGAGGCACAGTATCAAATGCCTTAATAGTCAGAATAGATGAGATCTACTGAATTTCTTTTATAAGAAAATATCCTATCAAGAAAAGCTGCTGCACAAGTCTAGATCAACCTACCATTGCAAATCTGTGCTACATTTACTTGTGTTTTCTGTTCATTTTATGCCTTCAACTAATAATTTTTTAAAATTTGTTACAGTTATTAATTGTCAATATCTTTTTTCCCTTCTCCTTACCTGCCAGCATTAGATATGTTGTCATTTTTCAGTTAAAATTACTCTGTTTTTTAAAAATACCTATTACTAAGTCTGCACATCGAAATGCCAGTTTTCTCTCCATCTGCTCTATGAGTTATTTAGATCTCTTCACTCATGGAGCCTTGCAGTTTGCCATGTTTGTTATCTCTGAGTTTCATTCCATGGGAGCAGGAAGTGCTGAGAACATTAGTTCTTTTCCCCTTTGAAGAGAAATTAGAAGTGAGGAAAAGGAATAAAATAACAACTGCTTCTGTCTGTGTTGTCAGAACCCAAAGAATCATATATGAAGTGCTTTGATCAGCAATAAAAAAAGGAGATTTCTTTTCATCTCTGCCTTTTTTCTTCTATTTTTACCTTTTCAAATGTGTCGTTTCAATGCTTTTCCACAAGCCAAGATTTCCCTTTTTGAAAAAAAGAGTAATACAAAAAACCCCAAACAAAGTCACCAAAAAACCCCCAACCTGTAATTTCCCTATGAAGGTAATTCCATTGAATACTGTGATAAATTTTAAAATTAAAATATTGTAGTGTGACCCACTTTGTAAATTGATAGGTTGTGAACTAGGAGTTGTAAATTCTAACTTTCTACATAGCTCATAATCTCTCTGTACATAGCTGATAATGGTAATTGATTCTAATTTTGTTCCATAGAATTTAAAATGCTGTTGAGTTTTTAGAAAGCAATTATGAACAGACTGTTTTCAACTTCATAACTAAGCTAAATATCACTATTCTTATAAGGTTAGATTTTTATTATTTAATCAGAAAAATATAGAATGTCCTCCCAGATGTCCCTCCTTACGTTTTCATGCAGAATTAATTCTGTGAGAAGTTGCAAGAAAATCCAGCACAGTCAAATCTAAATTATCTGTAGGTGGATTATCCCAGCTATGGATTTACTCTTCAGACTCAGGTCATGTTTAGTAACATACTAGCTCCAGTTTATTGATGTCTGTACTGATTTTGATACAAGTCTAGAAGCAATCTTGTAAGTTTCATGTGTCAAAAAGATCAAATTAATGGGCACTATTGGAGCAGAATTGGATCCATAAAGCTCAATATATGATATGTCTGAATTAACAAATTATATTATGTCCTGCTTTACTCTGGAGTGTTCCCATCATCCCCTTTGCATCAATGGGAGCTCACTCTCAGACTCCTGTTTGGAGTGGATCAGTCAGATTCTTTGGCAAGAGGGCTGGTTTGGAAAGAAATACATGAGGTTTAGGTCCCTCTACACAATATCTATACAAATAAAATTCTTTCAGAAACTCTAAAACTTGCTTAGGCCATGCACTACTATGTGTACAGTGCATCCTGGAAAGAGTTTGATAGCAGCAGACAGTCCTTGCCTTATCTTCCCTCCCCTGTGTCTAATTCTGGCACATGCATAGAAACAAATCAGTTGATCTTCAGACACCTCCATTATTAGATATTTTTCACTCTCTCCAGACTTTATTTAACTCTGATAGTGTTAATGTTCAGTTGCACAATGCCTGAGTGCTGCCAGAAACAAGAGCAACAGTGCCGATGAAAATTAACACAAATGCCAGTTGTCTTACATGAAGGATCAAAATGCAAACTGGTGGTTCTGTTGCAGTTTGGCATAAAATGAGCTGGATGTAATCCTAAATTGCAGCATCACCACAGAAGTCTCCAGCCACATCTGTCTCTCCAAGCCCACTGAGACTGTGAACTTGGGGGTCTCTCAGCCTACTCACCTTTTTTCCAATACTCCTGCCATGGGTCTCTAGCCTTGAGACAGGTTGGCTCTCTTGAGTGTCTTGTTCTGGATATGCTTTAAAAGGATGAAGGATGAAATACTGGGCAGGGAAAACTAGAAAGGGATGTATACTGTGTCCTTGGGGGGAGACTGGCAGGCCGAAGACAGAAATGTCATAGCTGCACTGTATTCATAACTGAGGAAAATTGCCTCTTTAATCAGCAGATTCCTGCGCTTGGCAAATGTTGCTGAGAAATTAATCACACGTGTTTAACAGCTTACACGCTGGGGAGAAAATGAAAGAGGTGAATTGTGCATTTGTCTTCAAGGATGAACTCTTTTCTGGAAAGCAAGCTTAAGTTAGGTTTTAGACACACTGTTAGGTTTTAGACATCCTGATAGTCTCAGGCAGGGAGGACTGGGGAGAAATTCCCTGACCTATATGACACAGGAGGTGAGACTGGATGATCTGACAGTCCCTTGTGGCCCTCTGCTCAGTTGGTCCATGAAGCAGTCACTTTTTCATTTCAGTAGCGGCTTAGTCAGTTAACTTAGCTCATTTAACAATATTTTCTCAGTATCTGTGTGATTCACTGGTAATGCATACTTGAGAAAGCATCCATTATTTGTAAAGCCTGGTTTTCTTTTTTATTTTCGCAGAATGTGAAGCTGAAAACAGATGATTGATGGCTTTTTCTGTTTATTTTCTAAAAGATGTCAAGCAGCATATTTACTGACTCGACTTCTGCTGCAACTTGTTAGCTTGAGCAGTGTAAACACATCTTAACAACCCTTAGTAATTGTGGGAAGCAAGACATCATGAATATAATGAAAACTGACAGCACTGATTTCTATTCCTGCAATTCTTTTATGCTTACGAAGACAAGTACAGTATTTTGTTCAGGTGTTTTGAAGGTTCTAAAACTTCCAGATAAGAATTTATTACTACTCATATTTCATATATATTACTTGTCTAATTAAAAAAAACAAAAGTTAGTATTTCATTCTTTATATCTCAAATTACTTCACAGCATCTTATATACCCATGTAAATGGTGGTTATCCATAACACATTTTCTATAGAATTTGAAAGTGAAAGGTCTTTAGTTACAGAGAAAAATGACCAGTTGATGTGGTAACTTACAGATAGAAAAAGAAGCTTTAGATGAAGCTTAAGTGAAAGAAGTATATATCATCCAGAAGAAGTTGCATGTACTGATTTATTCTGTGAATAAGTAATCAACAAGATTAGAGACTTGTCCAAGGATGCAAAGGGAGTGCATTTCTCTGCCACCTTTTCTTATGAACAAATCTAATAGGAAAATAATGATTTTTAAAATATTGTGAAAAGCTGTATGAAACATCAAGAGTAATTTGCATGTTTTTAGCAAGCAATATATGATTTCAGAGTAAGCTAGTAAATAGTAAATAGCATCGTGAATTTCATGGAATGTGACACTGGAATTCATCCAGCATAATGTTTCCTTTATTTTAAGTCACTCCTCCATGAAATGTCATTCAGAAACTTGCCATACTCACCTCAAAGGAATGTTTACAGTTTTCATATTGTCTGTCCTCCTAAACATGCTAATCCTATTGAAGAAACTAATCCTGGATGTTAGTCCCATAGTGACTGAAAATTAGCTTCTGGCTTAAATCATTTTTCATGACTGATTTATTCTTATGATCATCCCTGATCATAAGAAGGTCTTCTGCTTCTCAAGTGTCCCCATTTGGGGAACACTGTATTCCCACATTGCCTGTGTGGGAACACTTCTGATCCCCTCTTTCATCCTTCATTTTATTAGGCTCATGATGCCTTTCAGACAAACACCAAAAAACCAGATTCTCCATTCGTTTCCATTTCTGATTAAAATTCATCACTTTAGCACAGATGACCAGAACTTCATTTCCTTAGTGCCTTGCTCAACGAAATTGGTACTTGCCTGAGACAATGCTTCTCTTCATCATGATCTCATCACAGTGGTGGTGCACAATAATCTTACAGTTAGCTAGTAAACCTTTTTTCTCATAGTGATAATGATGTCTTTTCAATAGCCATTTTTAGGCTATCTTGTATTAATTTTGGGAGTGGAATAAGTGAACTTATCCCAGTACAAAAATGCAACATGAGATGCAATATAATTATTAGAATTACTTTCTTAGTAATTTAGAGGAGCCCTTTTAGGATATAATTTTTGAATACTTTACAGTTTATTTAGTTTCATTAGGAATGAATGCAATTACGAATGCAATTATTTTGTTTATTTGGTTAATGGTAAGGTAATGAAGATCAGGCTGAATTTGTCATAAAATGAGTTGTTTATGCTGAAGTCAGATGTGCCAGTCATACTCTGTATTAATATCACTGATTTATTCCTAAGACTCATTAACATCTGTGACACTGCTAGTGATGTATCTTCTATATGGATAATACTTGCTGTGTGTTCAGAGAGGGGGGGGAACTGACCACTAGAGGAAACAGCAGTTTCAGTCCAGGATAAGTATAGAAACCACTTCTTTAGTCTTAGTCCAATATTAATCTTTATGCTATAGCCTAGAAAATAGGGTCTGTACCAATCCTTTCTAATCTTACTTGATTCAATATGATTGTTTTTGTATTCATATAATTGTTCTATAGTATAAAAATTGAAAATTCAATACAGTACAGTATTGATAACAGTGATCATTATGCGATCACTGTCATCAGTGAACATTATGAATCTAATTTTGTGTCCAGGTCTGTGTTTTGTGCTTGGCCCATGTTCATACAATAATGCTTTATTGAGTTAGATTGTGATTTTGGAAAACATATTATTTCAACATCTGGTTATATTTTATGGCCTACTTTAATAAGATTTGAAAAAATTCTTTTTAGTTGCTTCAATAACTAATTTGCCTGCTTTGTTTTTGTATGAAAACAATGTGGGTTTTTATTCACCTTGAAGTAGATGTTTTCTGGAGATTCTAATCCAATGTTTCTTCAAAAATTGCACCACTATACTATGCATCAGTGTGTTAGTGCTGAAGAACTGGGCAAAGTCACCTGCCTTTAAAATATCTGGCAAGTTGCCTTGACTTGCCAGAAATGTTAAGTGTTAAAAATATTTCCTGCATGCAGCTTGATATTCTTACTGCCATCAAGGAGATTATTTCAACTGTTTAATTAATCTGCTAATGTTCTATGTCATGATGAATGGCAAGTGGGAAAGAAATGCCAGCAGAATTTTTGGAGTATGAAGATGTGTATTCATGTAATTTGCTATTAATGTGATCCATGAGCATGCACACAAAAAAAGAGAAAATTGGATTCCTGAGACTCTCACTGGTGTTGTACTATTAGCTTTGTAAGTCCTCTGCAAAGCTGGTTAACGTGGCCATACTTTACACATGATTGTACAGCATTTCCATCCATCAGACGGTTTATTCTTAGCAAAACAAGTATTGTTAAGTAAATTAGCTCTGATACCAAATGCTAGAGTTACTCCTAACAGTGCAAATTATGTAGTTGGACAAATTACTTTTAGTGATTATACTATGTAAAAAATTTCAGTTGGACTCTTCCTTTATGTCTCATGACTCTTTCTGGGATCTAGTGCTGTGATTTTTTTTTTTTTTTTAATTGAAAACTAATCAGCATTTAATTGCACTGTAGGAATCTTAGTTACAGTTGTTTTACCTTGGAAGTTTGCTTTCTTTTTGAAGTCTGCTGGGTAGAATGAGCGACCCTCATGTCATTTGTAACTTTTGCATTTGTGCTTTTTTATGTGGAGTTTTTAGTAGGGTACTGTCAATTCCATGATAACATCCTTATTTTATAATGCTGTGTTTCATTATGGTACTGAAAAGAATGAAGATTCGCTCTTATTGCTGAACAGCAGGTAGAAAATTAATTATTTGAATAATTTGTTGTTAGAAATTAGTTGCGTGGATCACTGTGATTTGCACTTCTCTTATTTTTAAATATGCCGAAAATTGAATGTCTTATGTAGATGAAACATTTGGAATTTTTGACGGCTGCAAAATGCATAATCTTGCTGATGACAGTATTGAGTCATCTGGTAAGAATGAGATTGTACTGAAAATAAGAAAAAGAGTCTCCACTGTCTGCTGTCTTTGTATATATGACCTTGGAGAGAAAAAGAACTACCTTATTGCAGAAGTTGAGCATCGCTGATGCACCTGTTATTTCTCACATATTAAATAGATAACGTTTACAATGAAAAATGATGCTTTTGTGAATTAAATATTTTCTCTTTCTAGTGATCTGGACATTCAGCTCTGTTTATGTGTAATAAATGTTTATCCCTAATACTTGAAATTGCTTATACTTCAGGAAATTGTCAGTCTACACCATTTCCACTAGTTTCTGCATCATTTTCTCTTGCTGTCAATCATATTTGTAACTAAAGCAATTTTGTTTCGCATTTTATATTCATATAGAGACCATGAACCAAGCACCACCTGCTAGAAAACTGGAAGAGGTTCTTCACCTTGCAGAACTCTGTATCGAAGTATTGCAGCAAAATGAAGAGCATCATTCAGAGGTGAGGCTGTAGCTGCATCTGTTGTAGAGAATGGTTTGTTCCTAGATTTTTTTTTCCCCTGATGTGAAGTGAGTCTGTCAAGAAACATTTTAACTTTACTTTCTGACATATGTTTAAGGCAGTTCACATTTACAGAGGAATAAGAGACTTGAAGCTTATGAAAAGTGAAGTGAAATAAAACTCTACTTGAATTCGCTTGAATGAACTGTAGGTTTAGAAATGAAAATTAAAGAGCATAAAAAAGAGAAAGCATCTTTGTGCTGGAGGTGGTGAAATGGTTTGGAAAACATTCATAGCCTTATGCAGTTGTTCCTTCCAAATTTTCACCTCTCAGTCAAAATAGAAAGAAGATGTAACTGTATGTTTGTTTTTATCATGCTGTATAGATCTAGATTATAGATCTAAAAAAAAAATGATAGTTATAATAATCACATTCACATTGCTCTCCTGTTGTTTGGAAAAGCTTTAAACTTGTGCTTTTTAAAATGGCACTGTAAGGTAGAAGAAATAAAATAGAACAATTTTATGTTTCTTACCCTCACATCTTTTGCTTCATGATTCATAATATTTAGAATTATAGCACCTTTTAAATTAAGGCATTGAAAAATAAACTTGATACACACTTATACACACAATTGTATATATTATTGACATTTAATTCATAAATACAATTTTCAAAGGTTCAGGAAGTTGTTTTTAAAATGTTCTCAAAAAACTCATTAAATTATTTTTGGGAAAACATGCAAAGCAATAAAGACAATTTAGTATATATAGTTGTAAAATATGATCATTCAAAACATCTGGTTTTCTATCACACTTTGGAATCTAGTTTTTAGCTTACATCTGTCATGTGTGAACTTGTTATAGATGTTTTATCTTGTAGTGAAGAAACAGCTGTTTTGATGATTTGAAATTAATTCCCTGGAGGTCCTGTTCTACACTACCATTGCCACTGTGTTACACTGTAATGATTACTTAATAAAATGTATATATTATTGTCCTTGTCTTTTGAGGACCTGAATTACTGTAAGACTATTAGACTTCTGTGGAAAAGAATATAGTAAAAAAACCCAGATCAAATCATACATGCATTATTATACATCTCTGTTCAAAGATTGCTTTCTATGCTATTTATTTGCAGTCAGAGGTGTGGTGTTTTTCAGAAGGGTAAATATATTGCATATGCCCTCAAAAAAATCTATTCAGCAAAAGTTTTCGATGTAATCTAAGACTGAAAAGAATAAAGATAATTTTAAGACTATTTTCCCCTTCATTCATGTAATAAGTGTTCAATTTCACTGAAATTTATAAAGCATACAGAATTTCAATATTAAAATATATGTGCAGAAAATATCACAATTATACATTCCCTACTCAAAACTGAATTTTAAGTATGGTGACTTTGCATCATAATATTAAGTAAATATTCAGTGATGGTACCGTTGATGAATCTGTAAAATAGTAATATCACATTTTTAATACTAGATTTTTTTTCTTTCTTTAATTCATAACATTTACAAATTTCGGGGATTCCCAAAGGGAAGAGAGGTATGTGATTCCTGATGAACTAAGCATTATTTTTCACTGCTTGTAGCATGGAACTGTGTGTTGGATGTGTAGCACAAACTGTTTTGATGATTTCTGCTGTTGCATAGCCACATTTGTGTGTCTTTCTAAAATCTAAGATCCATTCTTCCCTTCATCCAGTCAATGTTTTTGTTCTCCCAGAATGTGTGTCACCAATTGCAAATTGCTTTCAGCCTCTTTTCATATTTTCCATAACGACTGTGCTGTAACATTTTTTTTTTCTATTCTTCTTCCTTGCTGCCTA
This sequence comes from Acropternis orthonyx, assembly GCA_035583155.1. Classification (NCBI taxonomy): domain Eukaryota; kingdom Metazoa; phylum Chordata; class Aves; order Passeriformes; family Rhinocryptidae; genus Acropternis; species Acropternis orthonyx. The sequence goes on from JAWWEU010000040.1 coordinate 21,627,749, forward strand.
AGTAATGATGGGTAGTTTTGGAGAGTCAGAAAAACTTCTGTCTAGGTTCAAAATGTCATTTGCAAAGGGGAACAAAATGGAGAGAAAATGTGCTCATTTTCTAGCTTTGGTTTTGCTTTGCTTTGAAATGTTGGCAATGTTTTTTGAAAAGAGTTTTGCTTGTGCAGAAGGATGACCTGCCAATACTGTTATACATTTTTTTTAATTGGGTTTTTTTTTGCATTTAGTTATTTTCTAGGGTAAGGAGAGTTTCCTTTAATGAACTCACATTTAAACAGGATTTATTAATAAGAAACTTCTTCCAGTTTGATGAAAAATACTCCATTTCAAGCTTCTGCCAAGGGTTTTTCAAAGCTTCATCTGTCCTTCTCACTGTGGTGCCAATCGTCATCCTTCAATACAGACACTGCAACACACAAAGTACTTTTCAGTAATAGTAGAGGATGCTCAGCATTTCTTTAAAACCTCTTGCCAGTTCATCATCTCTCCATTTGCCCCATGTCAGAAGGAACTACAGGCAGTCATCAGAAAGGCCAGGGTGCAAAAACATACTTGTAGACCACTTTACAGAAGTTGTCTTTTATCTGATGCCTTCCAGACCAGAGTACATAATTCTACGTTACCTAGGACCTACATTCCAGAAACTCAAGTGAGAATTTCTGTGACTTTATTTGAAGTTGTGAGGACTCAGCACTTGTGTAGATCAAGCTACATATGTTCCATACTTGCAACTCAAAAATATTCAAAATGGGATATTCAAAATGGTGGCATAAGTTTGAAAGTAATTATATTTTCCTATTTACTCTGTGTAGGTATTTCTCACTGTAAGACATTTTTGTAAACTCTGAGCAAAACACCCTTGGCAGTATTTGATATTCATCCTATTTCATACTCTCACTTCGCCTTTAGCTCCCAAGATCGTGCAGCTCCCCCAATCCAATGCCCGGCTTCAATACCGACACTTAAAAGCCTAGATTTATGTAACAGTAAAAAGGTACAATCAATATATGTCTTTAATGTGGAGCTGGCTTTATTTGCTGACAGTATTTTTCACAGATTTCTTCTCTTCTTTAAAGCTAGGATTACCTAATAATAGAAATTTTTCCCAGAGAAAACTCTGTATTCCAATATGTTAAGTTACTGAAATGGATGTAGACATTAGTGAACTTCTCAAGATGTATTTATAAAATTTGCAGAAGGAAAACTGGATTGCTTCCTCAGAGAAGCCAACACCTTTAAGGTAGAAATAGAAATTAAAAAGTGCTGTGTAGCTAGTTAAAAATTCCTCAGACTTTAAGGAGTGAAATTTCACACTAAAACCATCCCTTCTGATTACCAAATGAATCCGAAATGTATTCATAAAAATTTATTTTAAAAATTATTTCCTCTGATTAGTACCAGCTTTAGAATTGAATGAGAACAAAAGAAGCATATACAGTAATTTTTTCAAGGGTGAAGCCTTCATGCTTTTCTTTGTTCTCTGCCAAAGAGTTGCAGGTATTTATACTCCTTTTTTTGTTTTGTTTGGTGTTACATTTTTGTTTTGATTATATCAGCTTTTCCAGCACAACCTGTTTGACTTCTTACATTTTTGATGCAAGGTTTTATAAAATATTTTCACATTTTTCCCTTTGCCCATTCTTCCTCTCCAAGTGAGACACGACATGCTGTGACATACCCAGATGTATTTTGCCATAGATACAGCAGATCGCTTTGCTTTGACTCGTGTTTGGTAATTCTATTTTGTCATGTTTGCAGGCATTCGCTTGGTGGCCAGAACTGTTGGCTGAGCATGCAGAGAAGTTTTTATCTCTCTATTCTGTTGATATGGATTCAGCACTTGAGGCACAGCCTCAGGACTCCTGGGACAGCTTCCCACTTTTCCAGCTGCTAAATAATGCACTCAGAAATGACAGTAAGATCTAAATTTTTTTACATATTCTATGTATTAGATTTTTTAATGTGTTCACTATTCAGAAATGTATTTCTCAATAGTATAATGCTCAAAGTAAAAGTTACCATGTCTATTTTTATGATACATATCCTGGTGCTCCATTTCTTGGAAGTTGATCAGCTTCTCTTTTGCACCATTTCAGTCCTTTTTGTGGTAATCCCTTAACCATTTAGTATTCACAAATTTCTCAGTTTTGAATCAATTATGTGCAGGCAGTATATGATGTATTGATAGTTCGCATTCAATCTTTACTGCTTAAATGAAGTTGTAGTCTCCATTTCCTACTAAGCCTTCATGTAAACTACTTCTGGACTAGTTATTTTCAGGCGTAGCATGAATGGAGTAAAATAATGCAACAAATGTTCTATTTGGATCCTTTGTTGAACCAACTACATATTCAGAAACTTGCTAAAATTGCCATGATGATGTCATTTAAGCTCAAACTAGAAGGCTGCTCAGAAGGGTGTAGGAGTTGCTCAATCCTAGTGCAGATCTCAGAAGAGTTAGACTCCTTTAAGGTGGATTGTACACTGCTTTAAGTAGGTGTCATCTAAAATCCAGATTAAAATCTGAAGCCTGTATTCAAGTGTCTTTCCTACCATCTTATATTTTCAGTTTAGGAAAATAACTAACTCTAGTTGTGATGTTACATGTACTTAAAACAATTATTTGGTTTCTGAAAACTCTGTAGGAATTTTACAGTGGTCTTACAAGAAGGATTTGTGACACCAGTTTTAACTAAATTATTGTGTCATTTTTGTTCTTTAAGCTTTGATTCCAACCTGAGAGAAGTGTTAGAAACAAAGAAGGTTGTCCTCAACATGCAAAGAGATTGCTGATAGGCTACTGATTTTTCTTTCCTTAGAAGATTAAGTGGATAATAATGCTAAATTATTAGAATAGCCCTAAGAAAGACATTATATGAAAACTTTCATGTTAAAGCAATTATTATAAATATTGTAAAACTTTAACTGAAGTATATGAAACAACTGTTGTATGAAATATCACACCTGTATACCAATTTCAATAATTCCCTAATGGTAATACATATAGTAAATGACAGTTTCTGGCAAGTGAAAGCCATCTGGAAAATTGCAGTTTTTTTCTCCCCGGAATTACTGGAAAGCAACCATGGAAATTAGTCACCTTTTAATCAGTGGATATGTTAGCAAGTGGCAAGTGACCATTCCACCAAGAACTGATTCCCAAGTGGAACATACCTCAGTGCTTGCTCTTTAATTAGCAGCCTTTTCACCTTGTAACTGCATTAAAGCCATTAGAAAGTGATTCCCATGCTTATATAATCGATTTTACAGTCTTCTAAAGTAAAATAAATAATTCTGGCACTACTCTAAGTGAAAATCTTTTCCTGAAAACTATCACTTTCATAAAGATATATATAGAAAAAAAAATCTAAAAGGGGAAAACTGGAATGTGGTCTCATGAGGATAAAAAGGCTAGTGTTAATAATTAACAAGGAGAGTGAAGTGGAGTAAATTAGCCATAATAGAGCCCACAGTGACTGGCAAAGTCACCTCTCATTATCAAAAAACTCATTAGGAAATGAAGAGGTGGAAATCCCACTGGGTTATTCTCACTCTCTGGCTATATCAGAGATTACTTTTCAGATTTCTTTCAAATGAAGAACTGTCAGGTCATCATATTGCATATTAGGTTAATCTTCAGTGAAATTTGGAGGACTGATGCCTGCATGTTTTTCTGTCTCAAGAGCTTTAAATGAGATCTAAATCTTCAGTGCAGGAGTCAGTTGTCACATACACCTGACATGAGAGAACTCTTAACAATAAAGAATCAATCTTACATTTAGAGCATTAAAGGAAACTTACATGTAAGACTATTTTTATATCACTAAAATATAATATTAGAAAGACTGTGAGATAATGAAAATGCATAATCTTGGCTAATCAAGTAATAGTGAGTGTGTTATTTTACATAGTGTACAAAATACTGTACAAGATTCAGAGTGAATACTTCAAAGCTGATACTCAATTAACAATGAAAAAAAAACGTTTTCCAATACAGCATATAACTTTTCATGAAGTAAGAAAGGGGAGGTAGTCAAGTCCTGACTGAAGCTTCTCATTTCTGTTATGAAGGACTCGATTTTGTGTCACCTGATGATTCTCCATTTTTTCTGACCTTATTCCACAAGGAAGAGTTCATCAGTGATTGCATTCCTGTTGAGTCTAACTGAAGAAATGCTTTTAAAAATGGAAGGACTATAATCTTCCCACCTTAAAAAATATTTCAGCTTTTCTCATAAAAGCTAACTACAAAAAGTGATTTAAAAAATGGTGCTCACTGCAAAGATGAATAATAAATTGAAGATAAATTTAATTTGTTGTGATTATTCAAAATGTAAAGGTTTGGAAAAAATTATTGTAGCTGCTTTTATGGGATATGTTTTAATGATCTCCAAAATTTCTGTTGTTCATTCACAATTATGCCTGACTTTATAAAGCTTCATGGATTGTACAGTGATAAGAGTATAATAGATAGCAAAATTATTTTTTCCAGAATTGGGTATTCACAGAGGGAAAAAGGATAGCTGTCCCAGGATTGTGTCTTATTTTCTGTAATACCTATGTTACTTTTTGTCCAGAGAGTCTATAAACAATGTTGGGAAGGGATTTGCTCTAGAGGCCAGTTTACTTTCTGTAGTTGTTTAATTATCCAGATTAAGCAGGTTTTTAGTACCTGAAGACAGATAAGTATTAATTACTCTTCATTTAAGATGGTGTCAGAAATATCTTTGAGTGGTATATGCCTAGTTACATGAAGTGTCTATTCATTTGACTTATTTTAGAGGTTTTTAAACTCTATATTCAATATTCTGCTCCTTTCCTTGCCAAGTTTTGCCTCCAAGTGTCACTTACTATGTTCTGCGCTGTTGCTCAGTATTATTGCATTACTACCTTGGCACAAATCAGTTAAAGGAGCATTATAAAGTTAACTCATGAGCTTCATTTTCCATCAGGTATTACTCAGTGGAATGTCTGTGCATCTGCTCTAACTCAGCCATGACCTTTAGACAGCCTGATGCAGCTGATTTGGAAGAACCAGCATGGCGAGTGTTAGCCTTTTGAATGCCAGTGCCAGTATTATGGTTATTGACTTCCAACAGGATTTCTCTTACATGGTTTTTCCACTGCTGCTGTTGCTAGCAGCAGAGTGGCAACAGCCACCAAAGACACCATCATCACCTTCCTGCTTTGTTACCTCCTCTGCACATCTTTTGTACTATAATGTATATATAACATTGTACTCCCTATCTTAAACTACAGGGTAGAGTTAGAAAACAACTTGAATTTAGTGTAATCAGGGCAAACTTTATACCCACACCAACACCTCTCCTGAAACCTTACACTTCTCATTAATTGCAGTGGGAATCTTTTCTTAGATCAGGGACTTAGGATTTTTGCTCAGTCCTATTAGGAGCTACTTTGAAATCATAGCCTGCCTTCAGATGACAGCTACATGTCTTGGTTACTAATACGGAGAGCTAACTCAAGCTGCATTATTCCATATCAGAATATTCTATAACCTTTTTTTTACTGAATGGGAGTTCTAAGCAAACATATACTGTCCAATGTCACTCTGTTGTGTAAAGATAAAAATAAATTTTCAACTTGCTTCCACACAGTACACCTCTAAAATTCACTTTTCAAGTACCTCTTACGTGTAAAAACAAAAGATAATTTCTATATACGCTGAGACACTTGCAATTTTCACTACAATTTAAACACCTGATTAAGAACTTGTCTCTGAAGGCAGAATGCAATACAAATAGGAAATGAATGGAAATATAAACTTTCTTTTCACATATCATTGGATGAGTTTTAAATGCTAATGTAATCTAGACCCTTTCCTTCTTGAAATTTACTCTTTTTCATTTAAAAATATACCAGAAAATCCAAGTGGTGCCTTCCTGAGAATCCTGTGGAGAGCAGGATAATTATAGACTGTCTGCCAAAGTGCTAATTTTGTCAGTGGAAAAGAGACTCTTGTTAACCTGTGTCATTCTTCCTTTGCTTTGATTCTGCAGAAGCTGAGGGCAGCATAACATGCTGACTCCAGGATAACTCCTAAAATGTGCTTGTATAAGTAAAAGCAAAAGATGTCCCGCAACTTCTGTTGTACACAAGCACAGTATATCCTTTTTCTGCTATTCGAGATCAAACCTCCTTCCAGTGCCGCATAATTAGCCTGTACTTTTCATCTCTGGTATTTTCTTGTCATATTTTATTCTATTTCTGCTACCTAATATGCAAAATTTAATTATTTTAATCTTCAGAATTTCAAGAATTTCTCCTTTAGAGGTCTGTTTCTGTTCCTGTAATATGTTTTCCTTTAATATTGCCTATGCATAATCTTGCCCTAGCATAGGCTTTCATTTTATTGTTGCTTGTGTGAATATGAGGTGGCTCATATGAAGAGGGTATGGGGTGTCTGTATGGACAAGATAATGGAGAATTAAGCTACGTATCTTTGAAGACAAGTGGTAGTTGAAGGATTTGAAGTGTGGCGTTCCCTCAAGGATCTCTTGTTTCCCATCTGCTTTGATGCACAGGTGGTACCTTTTGGCAAGATCAATTCTAATCATAGGGTAGAGAGCCATGAGTCTGATGATGATACTCAGTTTACTCCTGTGCTCTGAGTTCTTTCCCTGCCCTGCATTAATCCTTGATGGAGATCTCCAGATGGGCAAATCAGAGCTGACATGTCCTGAACCGTGGGAAATGAGAAAGCTCACAGAGTTGTTGATCTGAGACAGTGCTCTTGTAAGTGTACCCACGTATGAAGGCATCTCTGTGGAGGGGCAGTGACAATAAGTTTTGGCATCATTTTGGAAAGTTTCGCTTCCCTGTACAGACTGGTGTCATGATATTAAGAAAATTATTTTGCTTTCTAAGTTGAACATCTTTTTATTGCCTGTGACTTCTTTAAATTTCCTTTTGACTTTGGAATAACAAGTCACCCTTCTGCCCATGAGGCTTCATTACTGTAATTCCCAGAGCTGAGCTTGTAGCAGAGCATTTCTGTGGTGTGCTCAGAAAACACTGTACTACAAGCTTATTCATCCAAGTAACTGTGATTATCTGACTAATTACAGTCCTGCACTGGTTCGCTGTAAAGCAGCAAGATTGACTTAATTGACACTGTTGTATTCTTGTTATTTTTAAGCTCAAAGTTCCCTTCAAAAATCAGCCTAATATGCAAACTGATACCTGCCACCTTTTGTTTCTCAAAAGCAATGTTCATTAGCTGTTTACTGTGAAACCTTTGTGTTGATATACAAATCCTCCTCAGTAGCTCTTCCTGCTGGTCTCAGATGCTGCAGTTTTAAGATATATAAAATAATTATAAATAGAGAAAAACAGCACTGTTTTGGATTCCTGATATGCAAATAATTAAGCCAGAACTAGCTAGTTAACAAGGAGTTCTAGAGCAGTGTAAATAATGGATCATGTTTGCAATGGACTCACAGGCGCTCTCACAAGTGAATTCTCAAGTGTTTAATAAAGATCCTATGCCGCTGCCTTTTTCTCAGTGGAAACCCTAATAACCTCTGTCTGCTACCTAGATGCCTGTTTTCATGAAACGTCATATATCTGAGATCTCCACCCCTGTGTCTAATGTGGTTGAAATTAGCTAAAAGTTTCAAAATTCTTGTCAAGAGGGGCAATTATACAAAGCCAGAGAGAACTGATCTCATAATATTGTTTCCTTAGGTAAAACTGATTGATACATAATTTCCTATTACTCTGCAAGAATTTTTCAAGAAAAAGTTGTTGCTTTCAGATCATTTTATTCAACAAAAATAACATTAGTGTCCAGACATTCAGCAACAAAGGCACTTCCTTGCAATACAAGTAGAAGTAGGGAACTGAAACTTAATGGCACATTTTCCCCATAGTCTTCATCTCTCCCGTGTTCACTTTGGACTGGGCATTATTCAGGAATGGAAGGCAAAGGAGTTTCTGGAAGTTACAAAAATTATTTTGACATTATAATGTTCTATTAGTAGTGGAACAAGAAGGACTGTAATTTTATCAGGTGGTTTCCAAGGATTTGAGCCCTGTGATTCAGGTGTTTCTTAGGAAGAGGACGAAGCCTCCTCAAAATGTGGTTTTGGTACCCATCCAGTCAAACAGGAAGCCTGGATGCAGGAATAGGTGAGAGAAGAAACCCACAAAAGAATTTAAAACAACAGAATATGCGTGAAGGAAAAGGAGAGTTAGCAAAGGCATGGAAATTTCTCTCTATGGCTCAGCCTGTATGATTTCCATATGCATGTGGGAATATTCTTTTAGGTCCTGATAACAGTGCTGGAGTAATGAGTGAACACAGATGCTTTCAAAATATGAAACTGATATATTCCCTTGGTGGGACAGGACATTAGTGTGCTAAGAGTTAGGATTTGCTAAGATAACATTTCAGGACATACCGGGACAAGCAGTAGTGGTGGCAAACTTCTTTTCAGGTTTTAAGCATCTTCAATTTGCATTGTGTGTACAGTTTTTCATGTAGTAAATCCCATCTGTGAAGCAGATAATATTCTACTGCTTGTGAATGACATTCAAATACTATTTTTTTTTGTTTGAGATCGGGTTTTTTGTTTTTTGTTTGGGCTTTTTTTGTTTGGTTTTTGGGTTTTTGTTTTTTGGCTTCTTTTTTTCTTTCTTGGTGGGTAAGCAATTGATAATTACTTAATGCTTAGATTCAGCAAAGTGTGTTACTAATTTTTAGGAGATGCAAAAGTGTTCTGGTTCAATAAAGGACTTCAGTAGGTACCTAGTTTTCATTACACTGACATCTTAAAATGTACTGCACTATCCTCATGAAACACTTCATTTACTTTTTCTGAACTGTATTTTCTACACAAGCTGGATCTTACTCTTAGCTTTTTTGTACTAAAACATTTTAATATATACTTTTTCCTATAACAAAATAAAGCAGGGAATGTATTTGTCCTTTGTTTTTAAAGCGTTTCTGTGCAATGGAAAGTTTCACAAGCACTTGCAAGAACTTTTTGTTCCCATGGTCGTACGCTACATCGATCTCATGGAATCATCAATTGCCCAGTCCATTCACAGAGGTCTTGAACAAGAGTCATGGCAACCTGTCAAGTAAGTGCTTTTTATAAAATCTGAACAAACCACCTGCCTATAGTTTTCTGTCTAATAAGGGGTTCTCCCCCGTTGTCCTCTAAATATTCTATTTTTTATTGTATTCCTACATTGTTTATTTCTTCACAGGAGCATCACCAACAGTCTTCCTAATGTAGCTCTTCCAAAAGTTCCAAGTTTGCCTCTTAATCTTCCACAAATACCTAGCTTTACTACACCAACCTGGATGACTTCTTTGTATGAATCCACGTGTGTATTCTTCAACCTTCTGACTGTATGTCAGCTCTGCATGGCCTTGCTAGTGTTCTGTGCAGCTGTACTTGGATTGCATGGTGTTTATCATCTCTTAGTTGAAAATCATTGTTTCTTGGGAGTGAGCCAAGCATGGACTGTTAGTGAGTTGCGCTTTCTAGTGCATTAAACTGTAGCAGTTTTAAACCCAGTAACTTACAAAATCAACTTGGCAAAGGTCCGTCATAGTATGAATGATGTCTAATACTCTAAACTATCTAATGCCTCTTCTGAATTAATAAGCAGTGGGGAACCTATTGGATAATTGGTTTTAGACCGTGGTTTTGTAAAATGAGGCTGCCCATTATATTTTTGCATGGGTTTGGTTAACTCGTTGTATATTGGTTCAGAAAATCACTGATTTCAAATATTGTTGTTAGACTAAATACCCATGTTACAGGAAAATATTAAAATGTTAATAAGTACCCAGAATAGAAGTACATCCATTTCTTTGTCAGTTTGAAAAAAACAAGAAATGAATACCCCAGTACTTCAGTGCTCTTCTCTCTCTCTCTCTCACACACACACACACACACACACACACAAAAAAAAAAAAAAAAAAAAAAAGAGTATACATACCATGTTCTGTGGGAATATTCCCATAGTTATGTGTTAGAGAAAGGCTCAAGAAGAACCTTATTTTAGCAAAAGTTGTAGTAGGAAAAAAATGAATGTGAAAGACTTCAGAAAACCTCCATTCTAGACACAAAGCCTGATAATATGATTTCAATCCAAGTGTTGTCTTCTCAAGTTTTATGACAGACTTAAACCCTCCTAAGCACTAGATCTGTTTTTGCAAGTGTTTGTGGAACCATAGAATACCATGTTGAAAGGGACCTCAGGGATCATCTTGTCCAACCTTTCCTATCAAAAGCACAGTCTAGGATAGCCCAGCACCATGTCCAGCTGAATGTTAAAAATGTCCAGTGTTGGGGAGTCCACCACTTCCCCTGGGGAAGATTGTCCTCACTGTGAAAAATTTTCCTGTTTCCAATCAAAATCTCCCCTGAAGTAACTCAAACCCGTTATCCCTCATCTTTTCCATGTGACTCCTTGTACAAAGGGAGTATCATGATTGTTTTTCTGCTGTTAATTCCCCTTAAAACTGACAACATTCCTCTTAATCCTTTGCTTTGGTACATTTTGTGTTTAATATAGTACTGCTAGGTTTCTCCTGGTATGCAACTTATTTCAGCTTTCAATACAAACTAATTGGTCTCCCAGAACTCAAATTCCTTTCTGCTATCCCCCATATTTTCAAGGGTCCCTTTCTAAAAAAAAAAAAAAAAAATAGCTTTCAGAGTTAAGAGCTGATTCAAATTCATGTATTTTGAATATTGAATATGTAGTTAATATATAATAAATACAGATTCTGGTTGGAGGACTGTATCAGTAGCTCTTTCCTAAATGAAGGGTCTGGTGCAGCAATAAATTCCTGGACTGTGTTTTCAAAATATGTGTAAGTATAGTGCAATTCAACCATGGGCTCATTGTCCTTGCACATCTTCTGGTATGTAGTTTCATGATATGTATGGCAAAGCGTGCATAAAATCCGTAACTACTCAGTGAAGTTTTCACAGCATTTTGTGAACAGTGAGTTTGACATGTGCTGTAACTGCCTCCCAGCAGTAGCTGTCAGTCTGCTGCTTTTCAAGAGAAGTGGGAATGAGCAGTGTCCCCACTCCCCTCTACGGTGTGACATTTGTAAGGTCATCGTCTCCTTTCAGCCACCCCACACAACATTCAGGAAGAGGTCTGCCAACATGCTGGCTCTGATGTAGGCACTTCTTCATGTTCTTTTTCCATAAACATAGAGCTTTGAGGTTATATTTCACAAAATGTGTATGAATTGACAGCCTTGATCAAATGTAGCAAGTTACTTTTGTAATACTCTGGTATTCAGGCAGTATTTTAAGAATCAGCCTATCTTCATCCTACTGAAGAGCCAAGTAACTTCTCAGAATGGCCATGTATTTGGATCAAATGAAAAAGCAATAGCACTGCAAGTTGTTCCTCCTCCCATGCTAAGGACTTTCCTTTTTCCTGCTGCCAATGGTGTCTCAGCTTCCGGCAGAAGAAGTGGTTTCCTTTCACTGTTATGTAAAAGAAAGAGTTTTATTTCCCCCTGCTGTTTCTCCCATCCCATCTTTTTCATGGAGAACAAAACTTCCTCCTACTAGTTAAATTCTTCAATGGGGAGGAACCCAGTACCTATGCTCCAATACCTGTTAAGCAAAACCCAGTGTCTCCTTACAGTTTTCCCTTTGAATATGATGAACACCCAGCTGAAATGGACTAGAGTGGCACATTGTCTTGTACATAGAGCCAGCAGAGGCATCTGAATTCAGGAGCCTGGTCCCTGCTTTGTCAGTCATCACAGGTGGCTCCTTCTCTCCACTGACTACCCCGAGTTTTTCTTTCCCGGTTCACTGTTCTCCCTCCTCTTGGCCATAAAGCTGATGCTTTGGCAAGGAGATGACTATGTTATATCACAAAGTTCTGTTGGGCTTTCCTCTTTCTCTTTGAAAGGGATGATTTTGGCCAATTAATCATTACAAATTTGAATTACACAATGAAGAATCTACAGTCAAAAAGAACAAGTAAAAGTGGTCTGTGAGCAAACTGTGTTTTAGTTAAAGGTTTGTTGAAGTCCTGTATCTGTTTTGTCTGTAATAGGAAGATATTGAATATTCTTCAAACTTTACTAATGTTCATGTTCATGCTCTTGAGTTCACATTTAAGTATCTTCATGTTCAATAGAGCTGTTATGTGCCTATCTAAGAACTTTTGCTGAAGAGAAAGAAGTGAAAATATATTCACAGTTAGGCATCCCTTTTCATGCTTTATTGATGAAAATAGATTTTCCCCACTTTCACTTTGAAGTTGCTACAATTCTTTTGAACATTACTGGCAGGGATTGTTAATATTTTTTAATTGACTGTTTCTTTTTCCCCCTTCATCACATGTTTTATAGCAGTAAATACATGCTGCTTGTAACAGCATTTAGAAAGATCACCTCATTTTCAGTTGTTTTTTGGGCATTGGAAAGTGAGATGAAAAGGGGACATTGTTATGAGTAGTAGTCTGTTTTTCTTGAATGGTCTCAGGGGAGGGCAACTCATAGAACACCTTGGCTAGACATGCAGAGCAGTGTGGACTACTATTCCATTTGGCTGAAGATAACCTTAAAGAGCAAAAAAGTTTTAATATTTTGTAAAAGCTTCTAATCAGCCAGAATGAGGACTTTCCCCCTTACTTATTAATTCAAATGTACTGTTTAAAATTGCTCTTCATATTTAAAATGTAATTTCTCTGCCTCTTCTGGACTTGGCTTTTAAGTTAGATTTGTGGTTGATTTTAATTGCTTATGGTTTAATTTATATATTTTTATTTTTGATGCACACATGGCATGGTTTCACTGACCAGAAATGTAGATACAACCTGAGATTGTCTGTTGCTATCTTGTGCCAGTCTAGAACTTTTCAGGAAAAATCAAGGCTGGGGAAACACGGAATAAGATGCATGCTTTTAAGAGAATAGTCCTGTCTAGTCTTTCCAGGCAACATCAAAGAAAATGTGTCAGCTATATTCTTCCTGCTATGGCTCAGCTCTAATGAGTGACAAGAGGGACCAGCTGGAGCAGTGACAATGCCCTGATTGTGATATGAAGGGGGCTGATCCAAATGTGTCTGAGCTCTCATGCTGAACTTCTCTGTGTTTATGCATGCTGGAGTCAGGTGGCCATGTCTCATCTCTTTTGAGGGGGTTGTATCTGTAGTGCCACATATGTTTCTGTCATAATGCTTACCTCCAGTGGAGGCCATGGTCTGCATTTTTAAGGATGGGTATTTAAAAGTATAGCCATAGGACTGATGAAGCAGTGAAATCTGGCTGATTTACTTCTGTAGCATAAGAATATGGCTAGTTCCTATTGAGCGTTCTAGAAGATGAATGCATATTGTGAGGCAAATTTCTTTTCTTCCAAAAATACTAATGTACAGTAAGAAAAAAAAGTCAAGAAACATGTTTTGGTTGCTTGATTCTTAAGTTGCAACAGTCTTGAACGAAGACAAATCATGGGGTAACTCTATCCGTAGTATCTTTGAGTGACTTTACACAAGCTGATACTTGCAGAAGTTCTAGTCCATCCATCCCCCTCATCTGCTGGTGGACAGTAGAGAGATGAGGCTAAGTGCAACTGACACTGAAATTACTGAAAATCCTTTTCTGTTGAAGAAATTCTCCATTGACCTTCTGAGTCTTGAACATACATCTTGAGGCAGCATACAGAATGTGAAGCTGGAGCTCACAAGCTGGGGGCTCACAAAGGATGTAGAGCTGGTGCCCTGTTTTGTAGAAGTTCTCACAAAACACTAATGGGTAATATCTCTGTAGTAACCTTAAAAAAAACCAGGTATTTGCAGTAATTTGTAAAATGACCATCACTGCCCATGGTAAATTCTAGAATTGAAGCCAGCTGCTTTTGAATCTTGAAATTGATTGATAATGTTCTTAGATATTCAATATTTCTCCTATATTTTCATATCCCGAACCACCCTCTGCAGTTTCATATCTAGGCAAGAAATTTTTTATTCTATATCTACTCTGTAGTCATGTGTGTGTGTATGTTGCAGCCAGCGTGCCTTGTTAGTGGACTGTTTGACTAATTGCTACTTCTTAGGTACCTGGCAAGCTTACTGGGAAGCTGCCTCTCAGCTCTTAGTGGATGACTGAGTTATTTAGGCGGCTGTATGCAGCTCCCAGATTTGATATGCTACAGGGTCCTGGAGAAATGCTATGTCTTGGATCGTTTTTTGCTGTGTTCAGTATGATGTAAGGCGTAAAACCATAAAATAATTTAGGTTAAAATGGAACTCTGGAGATACTTGATCCACTCTCTCAGTCAAAGTGACACCAAATGCAAAGCTAAATTCCCATCAGAAAAAATGGGAATGTAACAGGCTGGGCATAATATTTGCCTCTTGTAATCACTGATAACCTTCTCTACTGACCTGATTAATAAGAGTGGACAACTAGATAGTACCTGAAAGCTTAAGTTTTGATCAGCAAAACAGTGGAGTTTGTGTTTAATTTTAAAATCATAGATAACTAGTGAATATAGTTTTTTAAAAGTATCAGTTCAGTTTTCTGGTAGAGGAATATTATTGCATTCATTAGACTGAAGTGGCTTAACCATACACATTCAAATAAAATCGTTTCAATAGCTGAGAATGTGTCCTGTCCTTTCACAAAAAAAAAAAAGAAAAGGTTCTGATATTATGGATATAGATTCAGGTTTGTTTTGAATGCAGGAATTACTCCTGCTGTCAGAGGAAGGCAAAATCTGAGTTTAGCTCTCCTTCTGCAGCATTTAGCAAACAAATTAGACATTTGTGTCTGGATGTCTAAACCAGGAACAAACAGTTCCTGTTGCAGCAGTTTATTTTCCCTCCCCATCTTTTTAGTGTAATATCTTAGTCAAATTCAAATGTCTTTGGATAATGCTGAATAAAAAATTGAAGAATGGGAGCTCAAAATTATATGAAAAGAGAATCAATGAATTAGTGTTTCTTACAGAATTAGTCTTCCATAGACCTGTGTCTGTTACTGCATTTATTATAATTGCAAAAATTTATTTGGTAGTCTACTTAAACAAAATTAAGTGGCTACTAGGGAGTAAGCATGCATACGAATAAATTTATGTTATTATGAATACATAAATTCTTCTGAGTCCTAAAGAATTTCCTTTGGAATTCCATTAGGCAAAAATTAAAATACTGTGAAAGAATAAAAAATGGTTAAATTGTGTGATAATGAAAATTATTAGTTCTGTTTCTTGAGTTTTGTTTTCATTTGTTTTCTAAAAAATACATGTTTTTTTCAACTGTATTATAAATACTGAGATTGTTCCCATTTCTGTCCCTATATTGTTTGTCTTATTCTTTTATCCCAGTCATCTCTAAAGTTGACTTAGTCACTTTTAAATCACAAAATGTGTATAACATAGCACCTACAGCTGCACTCTGCCACTGTACACACCTTATGTAATGACATCTTCAGTATTTGCATGTCATATAATTTAAGAAACAGTCTAACAGGATTATAAATTTTCCAGTAGTTTTGATTGCTTTTTCTTTCTGTTCCTTAATTAAACTTAGTGATGTATAAAAGTGGTCCCTGTTCAGGTTCAACCTTAAGAGATAGCGTCCCTGTACAAGTTGTAACCTTAGCAATCCCATGGGCCTTTTTCCTGTTTCTGCCCTTTTCTTTCAGGAGCACAATACAATGTAAAATTAACAATTACTGTTTAAAATAAGTGGGGGAAATATGCATGATATCAAAAAAGCCTAAACTAAAAACTGTCTGAAACTGTGCAATATCCTGCTATGCATCATGAAGATGTTAAAACCTGTTCCATTTAAAACCCAAGCCAGAGCTGGTCACTCAGAGCCAGCCTTTCCCTTAGGTGGGCTCCCAGCTTGTCACCTGCTGCCCAGCCCTTGCTGGCTGTCCCCTTCACCTGCCCCAGCAGCCCCCCTGGGAACTGAGGCAACATCACAGAAGACAATGATGGCTCTGAAGTCATGTCAGTGCTAAGGCAGTGGGGCAAGGGAGTGGGTGGGTGAGTCTGGAAGGTGGTGGATGCTGTGAGACCAAAACGGTGTTCCACCTCAGAGCCCTGAACATGAGCCATGCTTTGCTTTATTTCACTGTCCGCTGCCTCAGCTAACCTGATGTGAACCCATGGTGATGCTGCTTTCTGTCTGAGGGGTGCATTAGGTGGTCAGGTATTAGAGCTCCTTTCTGGTTTTTTCATTTGTTTTCAAATCAGACCCTGCTCTGTCCTGAGCATACTCAGCACTCACTGACTCCTTCCATGAGAGCTGGAGTCACTTAACATTTTGATAATTCTGTTCTTTTGTCATGAGGCACAAGAAACAAAATGACAGTAGTGATGTAGTCAGACTACTTGGATCCAAGTTGGGGCTGTTGGGCAGAGTTTCGGTTGCTTGCGTCAGTAGCATCCTGGAATTCCATGCTGCGTGATGCACAGTAATCTTAAATGGTAGTCCAGGCATTGCAGGACAATGCGTCATGAAAATGTAATTAATCTGCAGTCACAGTGGAAGTGTAACTGTAGTTACTGCTAAAATTAGCCTTAAAAGGTTGTATTTTATCACAAGCAATTGTCTTTAAATTTATCAATCTGTTCAAGGTGGAAGAAGAACTTTAGAATGATATGGACAATCTGAGATGACATAGAGCCATATTAATGCCCTGGTTTTGTTTGTACACAAATCTACTTTTTTCAAGTTTCTGTTCTCTTTTTTGCCACCCAGATCTGCTGTTATTCCCTCAGGTAGAATTAATGAGCATTTATCAAGGGACTATTTGTCTGGGTATCTCTTTTGCAATATTACTACTAGCATCCTCATTTCTTGGGTAGACTTATCACCCAGAGTTATGAAGGCAAGAAATATGTGCAAAGTCTTCATTATTTTGAAAAGACCCTTACTGTTAACAATTCCTGTCATCTGAATTTTTCGTATCTTGGTCTAAAATTTGAGTTAGTTCATTTTCCATGTTTCCTAACATCCCGTCTACCTCCCTAACCTGCCAGATTTCTCAGATAACAGATGAGAAAAACTTTACTTTTCTCACTCTAATAGGAATCATTTTAATTTGTCCATTTCTGATTTTTACATTTTTATAAGAAGGGCAACTGTGCTAGAAGATACAGGGAAACAAAGGAGGATGGTTCTGTGATAAGGAAATCGCATTACCTTAGATAATTCTGTGGCAACTGGGATAGACATTGATACATTTATCTTCTGTCTCTTGGGGGCTTTGTTTTGCTTTGTTTCTTACAGCAATGGATCAGCTACATCAGAAGATCTTTTCTGGAAACTGGATGCTCTGCAAATGTTTGTTTTTGATCTTCACTGGCCAGAACCAGAATTTGCACACCATTTAGAGCAGAGACTTAAACTCATGGCCACTGACATGATAGAAGCCTGCGTTAAAAGGTACAGTTGAAATGATCAATTAGAAATTGGGAGAGATTTAAAAATGAGCACAGAAACAGCCACGCTGGCTTGCAGATGTGTATCTGTACTAGAACCTTGTCATAGGAATCAGGGCAGCTCTAAAGAGATCATGACTTCTGTGTATTTCCTAATGTCTGGCAATCAGCAATTTGGTAACATCCAGGAAATACCAAGGAGAATTTCTACATGTGCTGTGAATAGAGTCTTGGAACTAAATAAACCAAACATTTTTTTCTATTCCATATTTGTGGCAAATATGAACAGATCTCAGAATTCTGCTAGATTAAATCTTTTTCCTTTTTGCACGTTTCCCTCCCTCCTTACTACATTATTCTATACATTTGGTTAATATTACTTAATTTTTCAACTTTAGAGTACTTTCTTTCAGAAATATATTATAAACTAAAGAGTATAAAACATTTCTGCATTTATACAGTGAACGAAAGAAGACTGTCTGGTAGTCATCCCACTGAGACTGAGTTTTATAGTGCTAAACTTCGGGAAATTACAGAAAATGTAGTGTTACGTTTTCTTGAACTGTATCTGATTGGAATATTCTTTTAAATTAAGCATAAGTGATCTAAAAAGATCTCTGCCATACCTTTCAGAAAATATCAGTGAGTTTAGAAGAAATATCTTTATGTCTAGAAAATTTACAGGGATCTCCTATTAGGTTCTTCAGAAGCCACTTTCCCACATACAAAGACGGTTTAATCTGGACATATAAAAATACAGATTTTTTTTTTAAAAATAATAGAATGGGGAAAAAATAAAATTTTAGACAATTGTCTTAATCATAAAATATACAATACTAGTAAGAAAGGCTAAAGAAACAGAGAACTGATGACATAGTATTGCATTATTTTCTGTCAACACAGTAGGAAAAGGAGAATCTCAGTCTTAGTATATGAGCCTGCTGCTAGAGCCACAGTGATGAAATCACGGTAAAACAAAGCAGAAACATTTTAAAAAACATTTCTGTTTGATTATGAAAGGGAATGATATAGGGAATGGAATGAAAGTTAAATCTCTAGCGAAGAAAAGTCTGCAACACTAAAATTTAAGTAGTCCATCTGTTCTAAAGAATTTGGTGTGGAAACTCAGTCAACTACAATTCTGTTACAAATCTTAGAAAAACAGTGAAATCTTAAAGGACTGGAAAACTATCAATGTAATCTTAGTCTGAAAAACCATAGAAAGAGTAGCACTGAGATACAGTGCTACTAATCTATGGATTATATTGATTTTGAGCGTGAGAAAAAAAGTGAAAGAAATCTTTCCCCTGGGGCTCTTATCAACAGGACTATAATACAAAGATATATGTAACTAGCACTACTTAAAATAATTTTTGACAAATCAGTCTTTTCAAACTAATGTCTTTTTTTTAATATTATTACATAGTAAAGTGGTAAAGACAATTGTGTTAATATATATACTTGGATTTATCACAGGCAATAACTCTAATGCCACACATTGCCATTATCCAAAACTTCGCACCATACAGATTTGACTGTGTGTATTTTAATGGCATACACAAACTAGGCTAAAAATGTCTCTCTGCCAAGTCACAGTCAAAAGCTGGGAACACAATTATTATCACAGAGACATTATGAAAAACAGTCCTAAATCACAGGTGTGTGATATCAATCCTGATACCTTTGCTGCTTGCTTTCATAGACAATAAGAAGATTCTGGTGGCAGTAAATGAAGGTTTAATTAGTAATACACAATTATCCTAGCATCAGTACATAGAATGTATTAATATTTTAGAATTCATTCATAACATGTTAGTCTTAATACATTAATTATGTTTAGTGTGGTTAAAGATGCTGTATGTCAGGTAATAAAGATTAGACAGCAACTCAGAAAAGAATTATGAAACTATTCTAACTCTTCTTGTGATGTTAATATGGTCTTAAGAATTTTTAAATTGGAAATAGGATGCTTCTGTTCACATCTTCTAAAAACACTGTGTTGATTTCTGGTACCCACATTTGAAAATAAGGGTGGGAATAAAACATTGCTTTTATATTTATATATGCTGAACTATAATTTATTTTAGTGACATTGCTCCTTAATTTCACCAACATGAGTAGAAAAATAAGGAGTTTGTATTATGTGCCTCTGGATATGTCTTAATGTTTAATATAAATACTAATATTTTCTTACTAATAAGCTTATTTTCTTTCCTAAAATTCTCTTTTGTATTAAAGCCAGAAGAAGATTTTTTCATTATATTTCTTAGAAGCAAGCATTTGATTGATATGAAAAATGTGGGGTATTTTCATTGGTTTGAATTGTTTTTAGTCATCATACATGGAAACATATGGTTGTCTAGTAGGCAAGAAGAGAATACTTTTATTGTTCAACTGAATTCACTGAAACTCTGCAGAACCTTGTGATTACCATCAATGCAATTGTTTACTGAATGGGTGGATATTCTGCACTTACAGAATTTTAATTCTAAAATGTTCTTATGTGCACGTACATTGTTAAGCCGACATATTTAATAAGACTTACACCCTTGTACCATGGTTGTTCAGAATTATCGGAGATACTTATATTACAAATTGTATTTTGATAAACAGAACAAGAATTGCATTTGAACTCAAACTGCAAAAGACAAACAAATCAACAGACTTGCGTATCCCTTCATCTCTGTGTACAATGTTTAACGTCTTAGTTGATGCTAAAAAACAGACAGCTAAACTCTGCATACTGGATGGGGGTCAAGAGGTAAGTGGAATTTTGTATGTTTAATTCCTATGTTCAGTTGATCTGAAATATCTCACACTGAAGACAGTCCTTAGTAGACTCACTTCAAACTAACTGAAATGCACCACATAGCTCTGTTCCTACAGAAGCTCATGTCAGGTGCTCCCTAAAGGCATCAGGGAAGACACAACCCTTCATCTTCCACCAGAGAAGTCACAGAGTGCTTGTGTAGTTTATTTGCTCTGACCTGTGAGTGTGTTGAATATTCAAAGGATTTCTTGACTCACAGCCCCTCCAGGAATTTCTCCTGGGTTGCAACAGAGAAAGAGCCTGCTTTGGGACTTTTTTGTCATAGTAAAATAGAGCCAAAATATTGTCCTTTGCAGCCAAGTTTTAAATGAGGAAGGTTTGCTTTTTAAATGGCTCATAGACACAGCATTCATGCCTGTGAATATCCTGAAAATAGAGGAAAGAAATAATCAGATAATTCAATTGGATTTTTTTAATTTGGTCCTCAAGGACAGGGACCATTTTGGCAGTAGTCTGATGTCAGGACTGTAGCCACTCCACAATGGAGCGCTGATGTGCTTTTGAAGGGTATGTAAATTTCAGTGACTACTGTCCTTCTCATGTTATCATTCTCAGGAGGAATAACCCAAGAAAAGAAAAAAAGTATACTATATAGACTGGGAAGACCACCAGCATAAAATTAAAACTGTTCTTTCTCTGCTAATGCATCATCAGTGTAATTTGGTTGGTAGTTTTTTTTACTTGGTTTTGGAGAGAGAGTAAAAACATTTCTCAGAATTTGGCAACAAAAAAATATGCCTGCTTTAGGCAGCTTCACATTTACATTATTTGGTCATATTTTTTCAGTTGATTTTTGCATTTCTGTACTGTGCTCTTCATTTCAATGACTGATCTTTCAAAGTTAGTGTATTCAATGTATTTGTCCTTTTTTTTTCCCTAATTCAATGAGACATTCATCATTCTCCTGTTATATCCTGTCGTCTTTATTTTTCCTTTTGGTTTCCTGTGATGTGAACCAGTTTGCTAGTCAATGGGTAAGTGTCTCTTCATTGTTTTTTAATTTATGTTTTATCATTGAATACTAACAGTCACTTTTTATTTTAAATGGCAGTATTGCATTTCATGTTAATTTTTGGAGCCAAACCCTCAGAATTCCTTTACAGTCTGCCCTTATAGCAGACTGATCATCAGCTTCTCAGTTCTTTCCTTTTCCATCCTCTAAGGTGGTTCCAGATGAATTCTTCACTCCTCTGCTTTTCAGGCCCAGTGTTCTGGCTTACCAGATCAGAGTTTTAGACTCTTTCACCTCTCAGTGAGGTTCATCAGAAGTAAACCACAACTAGCAACTCTTCATATGAGGCTGATGCTGCCGTTTCATCTTTCACATAGTGCAAACACACACATGCACAGCCTTCCCTGGGGACAGGCAATACCAGTACCCCTGTAATGACCTGCAGGCAGATGCCGTAGCCTCATTCTCTACAGATTCTCCTCTTACCTGCTCTGGATGATGCCTCCTGTCTGTCAGTCAGTCTGCTCAAAGTTCAGCCCATACTCTGGAGTCAAATAATTTTCCAAGAGGATCTGAAGTTTTGTTTCATCGAGAGTGACTGTTTTAGTGGAAGTTGGCATTGGAGAGGAGTGGGTTAAGAGATTTCTGATCTTGTGATTTTCAAAATAAGTAATGAAAAAATCAGGTTCAAGTATTTAAAATATTATCTCTTAACAAATGTTGTAATTTTGGAAGCTTGTTGTGATTTTTGAGTAACTTGACTCAGTTCTTTTTTTCCCATGGTCAGAAGTGAAGTTGCTGTTTATATGCCATTTCTACAAAATTATACTTGCTTTGTAGTGAGTGGGGCAAAAAAGAGAAAAAAATACAAGAAAAGAAACCCCAAAAAATATAGGAACTGAACTTACATACATAGATCCATTAGTTTTAATGGACTGTGGAGGTAACGTTGCACTTTCTGGGAGGGACCAGTGATTTTTCATGCATCACAGGAGTGTGTATAGTTTTGACATTCATCAGTGGGAGAATAATTGCATATTGTTTTCAGAGAGCAAGAAACTATTGCCTGCTGAAGACTCTGTAAGCAACAGATGCCATAAGCAGTTTGGGATGATTCAAGTCCTTAGCAGATCAAAACAGTATTAAACTGGTCAAGACACTAATAAGGATGGAATATAATATATCTAAAAATGTAGAATGTTCTTTGATGCATTTCTAATACACTCTTTCACTGTTCCAGTATGTTTGGTGCTCTTTGTCTGAGCTGTGTATTCACATTTTCCAAATGTTTTTAAACTTTAAAAGAAATTAAAACCAAAAATCAACATGTTTGGTGTTGGTACCTGTAGCAAATATATATATATGGGCAAACACATCTCATAGTTTTACTCTCTCTTAATTAAAACCCAGCTTTGGTATCTGTGCTGCTTAGAAAATCATTCCTAAATATATTAAGCAGATCAGATTTAACATTTTGGTTTGCATGACAACTCTGAGACAGAATAAAAACAACCTTTGAAAATTTTGAACTCTAAAAACTATTCAGCTAGCAGCTGCTAAGTTAGGCTAATGTTTACACTGACCTCAGTACTTTTACTCTGAGCATTATGCTGCTAGCTGTTCCAAGTAGCCTTGAACTATGAAGATAGGGTTAGTCTTTACAAGTCACATTTTCTGTGAAGTGGCTATTGGGGACAATCTTTGCTGTCAGATAAATGTTTCTAAAGGAATAATTACTGTTTAAATTGATGTGCCTCCTTGACAGAATGGGATCCCTAGTTTCTGTTAATTTCAGGAGGGAACTCTAGCATTATCTAAAAACTCTTTCGGATTTATTTTAAAAGCATTTACTTAAAGGCACCTTCTGTATGAAAAAGCAAATGAAGTCTGTTTTATTATGCCTTTTATGGCCTATTAATTTGTTACCATCTATTCTGCTTTGTTGATGAAATTTTAATTTTGCCCTTGCTTGAGCATATTGTAAGATTTGTATAAACTGCATCTCACTGTGCTAACAGAAAGGCTCTTTTAGGATGAACAATTGGAGCTCATTTTATTTCTAGAGGACATTTAAAATAACTTATGAATGAGAGTTGTCAGACATGAAATGCTGTATTAATTAAATCTTATTCTAGTCTTTTTGCTTCTGCAGCTAAACCAACCCTTTAGAAAGAAATACATGGCCACCTTAATTATATAGAAGACAAAAAGTATCCTTCACATTCCTTTGCCTGAATAAGTATAAGAACTCAATTCATCTAAATAATAACCCCATTAGCTGCTTAACTCAACAGTGTACATGGGAAAATTTTCAACACAGAATGTAAGAAAGTGTTGATTGGGTGGATCATTTTCAAGGGTTTGTTCTTCTGATGTTCAAAATGATAATTTTAAGTAAATCTGATCTGGCAGGGTTATCAGCTTTGCACCATTTCTGACTTATGACAAAAGTGTGTGTTCATATACATGCTAATGCTTATTTATCTTTTGAAATACAGCAACAATATCATTCAAAAATAGATGACTTGATTGAAGAAACTGTTAAAGAAATTATTTCACTTCTTGTTTCAAAGGTAAAATTATTTACATTTTAATTTATAATAAAGCAGAAAGTTGTTGAACTTTGGAGATGTCATTAAATATCGCACAGTTATTCTATACACAGTGAGATTGTGAGGGACAACAACATGATTTGTAAATGATACTGAATTTACAAAATTAAATTTTATAATGCATTAGGTAAACAATTTCTGTGCAACCTGCTATTCAGATAAGCTTAACTTCTCTATTTCTATTATAGATAGGAACTGCTAAGGGCTAGTAGAACTTGTAGGACTTAGTTATGTTGATAATACTGTGTGTTATTTTTTGGATTCTTACATGAAAACTTTCTTCCTATCACTTAGTATTTAAATTTTGTATTTAGACATCCAGAGTGCCAGTTTAAGTTTTTAATGAGGTTTTGTTCCAAAATACATTTAAAATATTTTATAAGGTTTTTTTCCTTGAAATTGTTTTTTTATGTTCTTATCTTTAATAAGAAAATCTGTTTTGAGATGATATAGGACCTTTGAAGAAAGTAGAAACAATGTCTTGCGTTTCTGTAGCACCTCTACTCCAATAAAAGTCTTAAGTGCTTGATATAAAAGAAAAGCTTTCAGTCCCTAATAACGTGAAGGACACAGAAAATAATGACAGAAAAGAAAGATTTTATAAGAAGTTTTGTTATCTATGTATTGCAAACTACCCAGAAATAGGATTTTCAAAATAGGAGAAATAAGCCATACATTTACATTTTGTAAGTTAGTGACCAAAAATAAGACTCTGGTCTTATTTTCATCATGCCTTCATTTTCACATGTCACAGCTCAGATGGGTGTAGCAGGAATCTGCTTTTGGAATGACACCCATCAGTTGAAGAGGAAGGATTTGTAGAATCATTGTAGAAGTTTCAGCAAAATGTGTCCACTTACTGATAACTGTGTAGAAACCACACATTTTTTTCTCTAAAGTGAAGTTTAAATGTAAATGTAACTACACACTAGACAGTTCAACTAGACAGTTACAAGTTTTACATGCTGCCTGTCATTGCTCTGAACTAACCTTCCAATTCATGGTTTTAGTACTATTGAACAGGGGGAGGAAGAAAGGAGAATTTAATCAGAGCAAATCATGCTAGTGAAGGTTAAACCTTTTGGGGTTTTATGTTTTTTTTAATATCTGAGATTATAAAAGAAGGAAGAAAATAGTCATATTCCTCCTGGATGTATGTACAAGAAATTCTAGAGACAACTGCTGTCAATATAGAGGGATTTGCATTATTAGTTATCACACAGAGTACTACCAGAGGTTAAAATCTCAGAACAGGAAGCATACATTCCATGTCATTGGCTGATCATTAGAAGTTTAACCAGTGTCTCCTCACTGGAGATGCAAAATATCAATGACATCCTGATTGCTTCTGTTTCAAGGCAGGAAGCTTCTGAGGGTACAGAGGGAGACTGATGTTTCACTCGTGCCTTTGGCCAGAAAAAATACACATCAACGTGCATGATAGGCATGTGTGTTCATTTTTTGCATCTAATATATTTTCACTATTTTTTAGCTTTTACCTCTGTTATCTCCCTTGTGTTCCAGTGGAATAAGTGCTTCAATCATTGTTTTTAGCTGCAAGTCATTTATGAAATGAAAACAGTACTTTCACTTCAGTGAGGCTTCACGTGGCAAAGACTACACTGGGCATTTTTACACAGGACTTACCAATCTAAAGCATTTAACAAATCACAGGAACCGCACAAAACAGTGAAACAGTGTGTCTCGGGGTAACCAATTCAGAGAATATGAGGTATGCACAGAAATGTTTGTAGAGCTTCACAAGTCCGTGCACTGAGATCTCAGAAAACAAGTTTCCAGCTTCATAACTAAGCCTTTTGTTTAAACAGACATCCTTGGCACAGCACTGTTCTGCTCTCTGTTATTTTGTGTCCCACTTGTATTGGATCTGTATGTTGGCACTGCAGACACCATGCAGTTTGTAAGACCAGCCTTTTCCATAGCAGATCTTTGCACAAAAAGGTTGAACACTTTTCTGCAGAAAGAGCCCAAGAGTCCTTACCAGTCAGATAAAATGAGTTAAAATATGAACAGCAGCTTATCACAAGCGTGCAACAGCAAAACAGAAAGCTGGTATTTGGTGTAATAAAGGGAATGCAGAAACAACTGCCACTCTCTCTCATAATGTGGATTTATTCTTTGATTGGCGTCTATGTACCGGTGTCTTCATTAATCACTGTAAATATGACAGGTTAGATTGATAAATGACAAATGTAGGTTTGCACTTGCTCCTGCTCCTTGAACTATTAAGAGCAGGGCTTATTGTAAAGTGATGATCTCGGTTCCTCTGGAAGTGACACTGTTGTGACACTGTTACAGTGCCCATTAACAGCATGCCAGATGGAATTTTGTTCTGTCCTCACACTCTTAAAATTATACTCATGGTTGTGGGAATGACTGTGTACGGAGCAAGGGATGACTTTTAAAACAATCTTTATATAAACTGGAAAGCAATTTATATGTGTAAAATAAAATAGAACGACTGATAGATAATTTATGTTACACACCATGAATTACTTGAGCAACATAACATCACAGGGTAATGTGTGAAGGGAATTTGTTTGCTTTAAGGCTGATTTCGGGGAGTTTGAGCATTAAATCTGTAATCAATGAAATTAATAAGATTTTTTTTGGTCAGAAATGAATTTTGGGTAAAAAAACCATCTCTTCATGCCCACCACTAAGGAGTCACCCTACTCAGAGAATCCCAGGTGAAAGTACAGGGGAAAGAAACCACACCATACCAGAGACTTTGGGAAGACATTTTCTTGCCTCCATCTTGGCCATGGAGTAGCAGCTCAACAGCACGTGCTGTTGACAGAAAACTCTAGTGTTGTTACCTTGATCAGTAAAATCAGAACTGGATTTCTATTTGACAACAAAGATAAGAGAAACAGGATATCAAGATCACAACCTTTAGCCATCGTGCTCCATTCTTTGAAGTTGTGATCTTAGAAACTGTGGTCCTAGAAAATACATGTGATTTCTACCCAAAATACACGCTAGGTACATATACTGCTGTATTTAACCACACATTCTAGAGGCAGAAATGTTGTATTGGAATCAGGCCCACCTCAGGAGAAATTTTGAGTTGAGTTTCTATTTCTGCAGTGGTTCAGCTGTTTGATCAACAGGTGAAGCTGCAAAAAGAAGGTTGTCCTTGATTTCAGCACTTTGTGAAATGGAGAAAGTGATCAAATTTACAGTTTGCATTGCCCTACTGAACCTTAAAAATATGATGAAGAAAAATGCACCTTCTCATTCCAAATATTTAATTTTCATACTGTGCATTTAGATTTCTCCCTGTGCTTTTCCTCCAGGTTGTTTCAGTATTAGAAGGTGTACTGTCTAAATTGTCAAGATACGATGAAGGCACTTTCTTCTCATCATTAGTTTCATTCACTGTAAGTGATGGATTCACAATGGTTCTGTTCTGCTTTATGTGCATAATTCTGAAATTGTGCACAATCTGTATTAATAAGTACTTACTGTGTCTTTTATGCTTTATTTTCTGAAGGTGAAAGCAGCTGCAAAATATGTTGATGTTCCCGTAAGTATAATGCCTTTTAATGTATTTATTCTAGTGTTTGTAATAATTCAAAAATTAGGAGGGTTTTAGCTCACGTTTTTTATTGTTGACATTTTGCTTTCTTGCAGAGATTCATTATAGGTCTACACAGAGCATTTAAACAGCCACTACAACCCTAAGAGGGCATTTCATTTCCCTTGAGCAATGAGTAACTCTCAAAGCAAAGCTTGGAAAGGTTATTCTCAATGCACTTTTTCAGTTGTGGAAGAGTGAGGACTGTAACTTAGACACTTTTGTAGGGGTCTTTTCATTATTTGGACATTGTTCAGATGTGCAGTATAAGCAATAAGTAACAGCATCATACTTGAATATATGTTATTTCTTCATTTCTTACTTTGGGACTCAACTTTGCTTATTTAATCTCTTGCTTGCTAAATCTCCACTTGATTTGCCATTGCTTATGCCATGTTTGTGTGGTATAAATAAAAAATAAAAATAGTAACTGCTGGAGCTCTTTCATACATAGAAACAAAATTCAGTTATTAAAATATTTTTATTAGTCTGGCAGTAGAATAACTTTAATTAAGCAAAGAAAAAGTTATCAAATATTGTCATTGTCACTGTTAGTATCCTTTGTTCTCTCAGAAATCTGCGCTCTCATCTCTTTTTAATGCAATTCTAAAAAAAATAATATTTTTCAAGATGAACAAAAAATTAATAAAATTATTATGTTAGCGACCTTATAAAAATTAACTTAAAATATAGAAGAGTGCCAGACATGCTAGACTGTGTGATGGCTGGAGAAACTTTCACCAGTTCCTTGCTGAAAAATACAATGTTTGCGAGCTTAAATTAATTTTT
This sequence comes from Acropternis orthonyx, assembly GCA_035583155.1. Taxonomy (NCBI): domain Eukaryota; kingdom Metazoa; phylum Chordata; class Aves; order Passeriformes; family Rhinocryptidae; genus Acropternis; species Acropternis orthonyx. The sequence goes on from JAWWEU010000040.1 coordinate 21,655,952, forward strand.
TTTTAATTCATGCATGTTAAATAAAATGAAAAAATCTCTGTTTCTGGAATTTGTTATTTTGCTTTTTCATATTTGCTTTATTCATAAGATAAATTGTAATATTTCTGTTGTTTTCATATTATTTTTTCAGATTTATTTTCTTATTTGGTTTTATAGGGTTTTTTTAACCTTTATAAATGGTCTTGTGTTTTATAAAAAAGAAAAAAGTAGGTTCAGTCTAGCATTCAAAGGAATGACCTCATATCAAATTTAGTTATCAGTTAATTTCGTATACCTCTTGTTAACATGTTGTGCTGCGGAGCTGCCCCAAAAGGTCCTTTGTGAGCAACTTAAGATGCAAAAACCTAAAGAAAAAATTACTGAACAAATTAGAAATTCACTGACTTTCAGGTAACAGGGTAAACACTCCAAATTATATAGAATATCTATGAGGAGGAGACATCCATTGGCCTGCATACATTGACACTGAAGTTCAAAATAAAGATAAGACTGAAAAATACCTTTGCCACGAGCTCAGGGGAATATTGCAAATCAGGTCACACAGGGATGCACTCACTGCTCCAGGGGAGAGGGAGGCAGGATGGGAAGATGGTTGCTGGAGCCCCATTGCCCTTTTCACATTCATGGAATGGTGGTACTTGGCTGGAAAAAACAACCAGATTATAGACAGGCTGTCAGGATCCTTGTATTGTTACGGTGTCTTCACTTTCCAGCTACCCCACATACCTTTCCCACAGCACAAGACATAAACTGGACTGTAGTTTCAGGGTTGTAAACTACAAGTGTAAACTGTACTTCAGTGAGGCTGTGGATCCAACCAGACAAACATTTCCCAAATTCTAGAGGACTTCTGACCTGAGTTGACAGAGTTTCATAGTCTGCGGTTTGAATTTGCTTCTTCATGGTCTTCCCCTTGATTTGAAGATGCAGTTGAGGCCAAGAGCCATTACTGTCACAACTGACAGCAAGTGTCCAGTCTGAATAGGGCCTAAAATCACCAGGTGTCGAAGTAAAAATTTCCAGCTGCAAAAGGAAGCTGTAAGTCATCACATCACAAGGTCATCGCCTGGGCTCACAGCTCAAGTGAGAAGCAGAGTGAGGGGCAGCACAGGGGAAGAAATGTATGCTGAGCTCTTGGCAGTGTGCTGCTAACCTAGCAAGTCTACGCTGGAGCTAATTAAATGCCTGGTTTTATTTTGACTTGATATGACATAAAATCTCTTCTTGTCCCTCTTACCATATAGCTGCATATATGGAAGTGACTTAAAAGTGACCACACTAGGCCCTTTCTCTTCATGTAGTTGCAAATATGTGCAGAGCTGCAGTGTTAGATGATGGAATTCTGTCCCTGTGCCCCACCTCTGTTTGAGGGTCTCACTGGGTCACCTTAGATCACTTGGTCCATTTAGGGGACAAGGAGGCGAGGGCAGGGGAAGGCCTTTGGGGGGTTTTTGAGTGTGTGCGTTCAACAGAGGTTTTTTTGTCTTTGCTGACCAGGATTTGGAAAAGAGGGAAAAATATGCTGGTTTGCAGTGAAGTAAGAAGAAACTAACTAGACAAAAGAGGTGTTAGAAGAAAACAAAGGTAGTACTTAGCAGAATGTTTTAGAGGAAGGATAAGAGGTAAAGAAGATAAAAAGGTAAATAAAGGAGATTTAAAAGGTAAATAAAATTAGAAACAATAAAGCATTGAAAAAGAAGGAAGACATTCTTGGATGATCCTTGGTCATTTTGAGGAAAAGGTAAATTCTATTGAGAGGAGATTTAGACATCAAATAGTTGACCATGAAAGTGCACACTGCCTAGAAGGCATCTCTCAGCTTCTCAGGGCTAGGGTAGGAAAGACAGACACAGACTTGTGGTTCATTTGGCAGATATGTTTGTAAAAATGTTACTGTCTGCCCTTCCACTCATTAATCTTGCCAGAGAATTATGAATAATTCCATGCAAAAGAACAAAAAAAGTGATTTGGATGTTTTTTTAAACTGTTTAAGAAAACATGCAACATAAGCCTTTGTTTTCCAGAATACCCTTTATGAAGTGGGACATACGTAGTAAAAGGAGCGCTCTCTCATTGCTTTCCCCAGCCACGCATGTAGGACTATATGGACACTGTATGTTTTGGTAATTGAAACACCAACTAGTAACAGTGCAAAATTACCCAGACTAAGAAGAGTAGCAACAATGGGGCCTTGTGATTTCCTAAAAATAATAAAAAATCTAGTTGCTATTACGCTCTTTTTATTGGTAATTGTCACAGTACACCGGGCTCTGAAGTGGAAGAAATTGTGGCTGCTGTGCATGTGAAAGAAACCAAATGTTTGGAGGAAGATAACACAAATGTTACAAATACAAATAGTGCATGAAGGATGGCATTTGTTCTCTTTTTAATGCTATTTTTTGGTGTGTGTTTGGGAATGCAGAAGATGATTTGGGTAACTTTTTTTTTTAAACAACTCACAGAAATCTGCTATGACTCTGTTAGTTTCTTTTAAAGTCCAAGCAGTCCATAGGAGATGTAGAAATTCAACCTGTCTAACATTTTTTCTTTTTTGAAAATATTCTTTCACAAAGATAATTAATGAGAATAAGGAAAGAATGCAGTAGAATTGGGAGGGGGAAATGTATATAACTAATCTCAGATGACATTATTCTTTAATCATATAGATAATTTCATTGCATTCAGTTTCTCATCATGGAAATCAGTTTTGCACACAAATAATTATATCTCTAGCTGGTCATTTTTACACACATTTGCCTCATTTAAAAATACAACCAGAACAATTAGTCATACAAATTGAGCATCCAGTTACATGCTTATGTATATACTGCTTTTTGTTTGGAAAGAGATGTTTAAATCCCTTTGTAGGAGCCAGTAATCTATGCCAGTCACTTAGAGGGCACAGAAGGAACCTAATCCTCCCTCACTTCATGTGGGCCACCTGTCATACCCAGTGGCAGAGAGGCCATTTGAAGGACCCAGCGCTGACAGCAGTGCACAGCTCACACAATGCCAGCCCTCTCGCTCCGCTCTTGCCTTTATGTGGGGATCAAAGGTATGAAAAGGGGCCTCACACATGTGCCAGCATTTGACTTATGGGGTCCTGTAGAGGCCAAAGAAGGAACTCAGCCTCCTACCAGGTAGATACACACGGGGACCTTCCAGATATCTCAATTTCCAAATATCGCACTTGTACTGCATGGCCTCATTTTGCTGGTTTTAAGGGTCAAATGGTATTTTGGGGGAATTGAGCATTTATCCAGGTGTGGCCATAATATGCCAGTTGTTTTTGAGCAGGATTTTCTTGGAGAACTCTGTTTGAAAATAAAGAGCACAGAACAGTCATTATCTTAATGCTCAGGTCTTCTCCTGCCTTCCTCCTCCTCTGTATACCCGGACTTGGGAACTGGTCCTTCTGTTTTCAGATTTGTTATAAAAAGCTATTGTAGAATTGGAAAGTCCTGCAGCATCTGTTCTAAGTCAGCACTATTTTTGAGATACCTCCTAAATGGCAATCAGAAGCATGACTGCTAATCAGTAGGAAAGCTAAAACAGCATAGTAAAATATCACTTTTGGAGGTGGGGGGTGGAGAGGGGGAGAATATTTTAATAGCCATTTTTGTCATAGGAACTGTAGTGTTTTGAAGACCTTTTGCAATACAGAATTAAAATCCTGGTGCAGCCACTTGCATGCTTATGTTGCCCTGTGAATGCAATGAAACTACACATATATGAAAAGGTGTTTGCATAAATGCTTGCAGAATCAGTGTTAGTTCTGCGTGATAGTTCTAAAAATACACACATTTCCTCTTTGCCAAGGTTGCTTTTTCTTCTACAAGAAGATGTTTTAGAGAGAGAGAAAATTCATTGCATTCTTTCATCTAAGCAAAATAATTTTTTTCATAACCATGTGAGATTAAAATGTTAGCTCTATAACAGACTGATTATACAAATGATGCACCTTCCTACCTGACTTATGTATTTTGTTTTGTAAGCAATGAAGGGGGCAATGATCTTGTCATGGGTACATATAGTTTTATTCAAAAAATATTTTAATGATATTTTAATTCCGTTGTTCCAAAGCGATGAGCCTTGCAGTATGTAGAGAAGAAATTTCAGACAGCGAAATTTTCCAACATGCTCTTTTGTTTAGTGGTGGACACTGAATAAGGAGCTCCTCTGTTCCTCACAATAGCCCCCTCCAGCTCATCACTCCTTTTCATTTAATTGTTACATCCATGCTGTAGTAAAAATGACTCCCTCCAGGACACGGGGGAGGGGAAAGAGATGGAGAGGAGAGTAAACACAAAATGAGATGAAGTTTGTTATTGTACAGTTAGTCTCTAATATCTGTTCTCACCCTGGAAACATTAATGATTTGGCAGGATAGCAACTTGGTAAAACTAGTTTGTGTTTTCCTTGGTAATACAAGTTTATTTAATACCCTCTGATACTAAGAAATGTTCTGTGACAAAAGTGATGATAAACATAACTGAAACATTACAAATATACATGATTTTTACTGAGGTTTATGACAAACCATTGCATTGCAAAACGCTGCACAGAAACTTAGGTGTGCCTTTCCTGTAGGAAAATGCCTAATATTATTGGCAGCATTAAGCCCACAGTAAACCTTTCAGCAGCAAAATATCTGAATGCCTGGAAACCAAGGCAATGCAGCATTACTTTTCATTAGGTGCTTCAGGCCAATTTTGACACTGGGAGCCGTGCATGCCAATCATAAAACAACTTCTACAACATCTTTGATACTGGAATAATGTATTTTAACATTTGCCTCCTTGTTAAATACAGACTATGATAGTGTTTTCCCATTAAAAGGGGGAAAATTAAGCTGTTTCTTCTTTATCTGAATGTGTTACTATGAAAAAGTGCCTGTCAATCAGGACCCACCTTCCAGTGAATACTGAAAGAGACAAGCCGCACCTGTGGGATTAGGTGCAGCAGCAGGAAGTAAGACCACTTGCAGTATATAATTAACAAGGATTTTAATTTTTTTTTTTTTCCCAAACAGCATGTTCATCTTGCCAGGTTAACTAGTGATTAACCCTAAAAAAGAATGTGCTGAAGCCTACACCCTTGTTTAAACTCATTCACTCACCAGTGTATTCAGTTACTTGTGTAACCAGCGACAAAGTAACCCTATTTACAACTCTTAATTTCCTGGCATTTTATTTGATGTCTTTGTGTTTCCAGTTTCTCTATTCATCTCTTTGTCTGGTTCTCTTTCATTTTCAGATAGGCGAAACATCTTGTCTGCTGTTCTGAACCAAAAAATCCTTAAAATAACTTTCTCTCTATCATAAAAAACTCACTTTTTCCCTTGGGGAAATTTTCAGGCAGAATATCTTTTTTTATACTTATCCGGATAAATATACCAGGTTAAATTCTTCTCTCAAAGATGTGCAAGTAACTCTCATTAACTTCAGCAGATGTTCTGCCAGAGATGCAGAGAGTAAATGTTTTATATTGAGTATAGATGTGGAGACTTGAATGCTTTAGTCTTTCCAATATTAGTAATGAAATGCCCCCTGTGACAGCTATTTAAAATATATCTCAGTTTCTATTTGTTTATCTTTTAAGATACATGAAATTTCTTAATTGTTTTTTTTTTGTTTGTTTTTCTGCATTAACTTGGGTTTTTTTCTGATGTTTAATAATCCAAAACACAGCAATAGAGGATCAGGTAATCAGAGTTCTCCAACTAATATATTATCCCTGTTAAAAAAAAAAAGTTAAAACATGAAGTACACAGCATTAAAGCTTTTTTTGATGCTTATAATAGCCTTCTTTTCTTCTTGCAAGTGTTTGGAGAAAACAAATAAATTCAGTGTGTGCAAAATGGAGACATAATGAAGTCTTTTATATACTGTTGGTTCATTCAATGTTTAATGTGTGCTTTGCCCACCGTGAGCGAAGATGTTAACCTGCAATGATTTTGGTGAGGTTTTAAAAGAGTCATACTTTGGAGTATTGATAATTTACCTTACCCAGACTTATTTCTACTGTAGGCAGGCACTGTTTAAAAGGAAAATTAATTTTTTTCTACAGCAATTTCAGAGATAATTATCCTGCACACATTAAAGAAGGATGAAGTGTTTTAAAGAACTGTAATTCTAATTGGTAAATGTCACCAGCTGTTGCAGTTACTCTTACTTGTGTGTATTCTTTTAATGATTACATGCCTGTGCCACAAGCTACATGAAAATACATTCACTAGGTGTGAAATTCCCATATGTCACAGCTTCAAGACTAGGTAAACATCTGAAAGATAAGGGGAGAGTTAATGCTGATGGGAAATGTTATTATTCAGCTTTGGCTATCTGCAAGATGAACATTTTTTATTGAACTTAGTAAAAGAAAAAATGCTTGAATTGGAGAACCACTAGATTTTAGCATTCAGTGAAAGATTCATTAATACATTTAAATATATATCTCCAAGAACTATAATTAGCCTTTCATTTGTTAGATTATCTTCTTCACCCATCTCTGGAGATCTCAAAATATTTTCCCATTATTCCTCCAAGTTAAGACTAGTCCAATTCCTGTAAATTGCCTATCAGGTTTTAGAAAGTACATAAGGTTTCAACTTACTGTATTATTTTGTACCATCACAAATGAGTATACAAAGGTAAAGTAATTCTCTGGTTTAAATCTGTTTCACTTTGTGATTTGTCTTAATACAAAAACATTTCTGTCACATTTCAGTGAAGGCACTTTTTTGTGAAGGAAATCTATTGATTTCTGTCAGTCAGGTTTTCCAACACAGAACTGTTTTATCTATTGAAATCTTACAGTTTTATTTCTATGCTTAGGATTGAGGTGTGTGATGCAGATGTAAATATAAATATAAATATAAATATAAATATGAATATGAATATAAATATAAATATAAATATAAATATAAATAGTCCTGCTTTCTTCTTAAGAGTTTCATGTAAGCATATATGCATGGGATACATTTTGAAATGAGCTTTGATTGCCCCCAGAATGACTGATTCAAATGTGCAGGAGATGTTTCAGCTTTTCACTGTGAGTTTTGGAGATGCTACAAGAGATAAACCTGGCCATCATTCCACATTTAACTGTTACTTTTTAAATGTTAAACTGCCATATATACACATATATAAATGAAAAAGAAAATCTTCTTATTTTGGAACATATTCCTGTATATCTCTGTAGTAGATTCAGGAGAAATAGAGTTGAAGTTCATAATCCAGGAGGTTTCACTCACTACAGTTTTGAGGAGAGAATGCTGTCATCCTAGCACTGTAATTGGATGACTGCAGTTTCTGGACAAGTTTTAGTACAGACATGTTGTACCTTTCCTTCCCTCTGTGCTCAGACCTGTTCATATACATTATGAAATATTGCACACAAGATAATAACAAATGGGAAAAATTAGACACTATTTGCTTGCAGACTAGAAAGAAAGCCTTAATATAAAATTATAGGTAAATATTTTAACTATATGGAGCATGTTTATCCATACAGGCCTTCAAAATATGCTAAATTTTTACATCATTGTTCATATGCTGTTTTCAGACAATAACAGTTTCTGCGAAATAGAAATGAGTTATGCCTTGGAATTCAGGGACTGGGTATAGCTGCTTTTATCCTCCCCTAGAACGGTACAAAGTCTTCACAAAATCCAGATCCTTTAAAAATAGCTTTGTGGTAAGGCTTACTATGAAGTATTATAAAACTTAGTCTTCTTTTGCATGCCAGGAGCTTAATAAACTATTATTTGGGAGCAAGTGATACTTTTACAAACTTACTCAGAGGCCGTTAACAGAAGACTTTCCAAAGTGCCTGTATGCAATCTTGTTCCTGTTAGGGAAGGGTGGATTCCTGACCACTTCTGTATATGCTGCCAGTAAAGGGGATGTTGCAGGAGTGTTAGTGTGGAACAACTTTTTGTGGCTACAGAGATTCAGAAGTCACAGCTGGGCAGGAGAGAGCAGTTTCAGCCACTACTGTGGCTGGCTGGATGTAGTATTACATACACACAACATATCTTAGCCTGTCCTGTATGGTATGAAAATTATACATATTGTGCTATTCATACATCAGCACAAGAAGGAAAAATTTCAGCCCTTGCTCCTTCTCTAGCCATCCTCTGAGCTGATTGTGCCAGTGCAACAGTTTCCAAAAAATAAAGATACAGGACTAAAGTCAAACCAACCTCTTAGAAGTGCTTGAATTTAGTTTGAATTACAGTTAGTTGAAGCTGACCTCAAACACAAAATTCACCTGTACTTTGGAAGCAAATTGCAAGAAATGAGACAATTAAAAAGGAACTGGATGCGCTTTTTTAACCATTTTCTCAATGTGATAGCAGGATTTGGACTGCCACATGCAAGGTGGAGTAGCTATGAAAGCCTCACTAATGCAAAAGGGGAAAATGTCCAAGTTTGCCACTGAAGTCACCAGAGCCAAGACTGCATTCCACTGCATATGGCAAAGCATCCATGAATTCAAGCACAGAGAGCTTTATCAATAGTGAACCCTCCTGAACTTGTTAACTAACCCAGAATTCACAGCAGATTATGTACATACAGTTTATGTATGTGTGAACATTGTAAGATATCTCAATTTTCATAATGTTTAAGTGTAACTTCGTGTAAGTCTCAGTTGAGGGGTCTGTCTTTCCCTTCCCACTACCTTCTCCCTTCACTTTATGTCTCCACAGAAACCAGGAATGGATCTAGCAGACACCTACATTATGTTTGTTCGACAAAACCAGGATATCCTTCGAGAAAAGGTCAATGAGGAAATGTACATAGAGAAGTTATTTGATGTGAGTAACTACCCTTGCAAAGTTTGCTGGTATCACTACCACATCATAAGGGATAAGCTGCACTTTGATGATATGCAACAAGTTTAGATATTCTTCCCTGTTGATAATTTTTTCTTTTGCTTTTTATTTACAAGCTTCAGCTGTCATGGGTGGCCTTTCTTTAAATATTTTCTGCATGAAACTTTTAAGTGCTAGAAGGCAGAAGTAAAATTGGTAGAAGATTATTGTTTGAAATAGTCATTTTTCCGCTGTGAGTAGTCTAATTATATTCCATCTTTTGATTTTGAATTTGTTAATGGAGAGAATTGGATTGGTGTGGGTTGTGGAGTCCATTGCAGACCTAATTTCCCTAAATTAAGAACTTGTACATATCACTGCCTGCTTGTATACAGAAAGAGGCCAGTTATGCCAGGTAGATCTATGGGTTTGACTGGTACTTCTGTGGAATAACTTTCAGAATTTTGTGTTATGGATTTTCAGTTTAAGACTTCTAATTTCTTAAAGTTGACCAAACATTTATTGAATTGTCAAACTTGTTTTCAAAATTCTAATCTGAATTCTACAAGTTCAGAGTAATCCTCATCCTCAAGGCTCATGCAATAATTTGCCTCAGGTTGATACTCACTTCTGCAGCCTCCCTCTGCTCACTCCTTTGCCTTGATTCCTCATCTTTTTGTTGGAAATGATCACATTTCAGCTCAGTCATGTTCTGACCACTGTTTTATGTCTAGTATGTCCCTTTCCGAGTTGTCTGAAGAAGCTGAAACTGTACCTTCTGTATAAATTTAAAGCACTACACATGTAAAATAGAAGTTATTTTACTATAAAGTTGGATTAATTTACACAAAAATTATCTCAGCCACTTATAACTAGGTAGGAATTTGAACAGGAAAAGAAGTCATCTCTGACACTGTGAAACAGAATTTATTACAAAACTAATTCTGGAACATAATACACACTTTTAAATGTATTTATTTGTATCATCTCCTAAGCATTTTAGAAAGCTTTGCTGGCAGTTTCATTTAATTATGCAAGTTACAGCAAATGTTTTCATAACAGCAATTCACAGCCTTTACTGTGACACTACAGTTGTGCCAGTCACAGAAGGTCCCATAACATAGACTCTCAGCCATGGTATATCATGTCAGTGTTTGTTGTTTGTTAGACTGGGTGGTCAAAATAAGACTTATCTCTCAGATTTTATATTTCCAGACACTCCCAGGCAGCTTTACAAAAAAAAAAAAAAAAAAAAGTATCATCTGTTTTAATAAGCTAAGTGCTAATATGTGTGAAAAGAATGATTTTATAAAAGCTTTGATGCCCTGCAGGGGTAGAAAAATTATCATCCATCCAGCTGGCACCTTCACAAAGTACTAAAACTGTATTAGCAACTTCTGCTTCAGTTTGCTTTTGCACTGAATCTGCAAGCATATGTTTCATTTTCAAGTTTCTATTTTTTTTGTTTTTCTTTGGGGTTATTTTTGCTTATGTTGTCATTTTCTGAATGTTAATAAAATTACCTGCCTAAGGCCAAGTCTAACTCTCACTGGAGAGACCACATTGACTTTTTTGATGTAGTGGGAAGGGACCGAGTTTCAGGCTATGTCCATGTCCTGGGCACAGGCCTGAGAACTAGCAAGGGATCATCCACACCATTATGTCATCAGCACAGTTCCTGACTTGATTTTAGATTAGCACTAACCCAAGGACAGGGCTTCAGTACAGCTGGGTTAGCACAGGTTAAGGACCTCTTCCAAATTTCATTTCATCAATTAAACTTTTCGGCACAAGAAAACATCTCCTGTATGGATGCAAGTTCTGACATAGCTCTTGCCTTTGAGATTGCAAACCCATTTCTGTCCCCTTTTACTCAGTAATAGACATTGTGTGCTGTCATGGCCAATGCTTGTAGTATCTGTAAGAAAATAAAAAATATATACAATATGTATTTTGTTTATCAAATATCTATTTTTGTCTTTATTTTTCTTTACGCAGGGTGGTATCACATTTCTGTACAGCATCACACTGGGAGATATAGCTGATTACACAAACGCAGATAAAAGCATTAACAAATACAGAGGCTCATACCATGCAGAAATTTAAAACAAAGTCATCTTACTCTGTTAATTCACCTTTCCTGAGATTAATTCAAATTTAGGATATTATGATGGAGCAAGATTTTGCCCATGATTTTTGGAAGGGTTTTTTTAAATTAGTGATATGACAAAACCTAGGTACTGCTTATAAATTCAAATCTATCAACTTATATTTCAATAGAAATAACAAGATATATTTACATTTTTACGTAAATATACTTCAAGCCATTTGACTGGCTACAGTTGTAGTTCACAGTTGCTTTCCCCTTAAACACATTGTATTAATATCAGCTGAGTAACCATCAGCCAGGTGTAAGAGGAAAAGTGCATTTTTCTGTGCTTCATCCAAAATAACAAAAAACCTGACTGTTCTGTGTGCTAGAGGTGTTAGATATAAATATAGACAAGATCAGGCCTTGGACACTATTTTAAACCCCCCAAAAATGTATAATTGCAAACTATTTATGCACAGCTTTCATTGACTTGATTCAGGGCTGCCATATGCTAACAGCTGTTGGAGTGACCAAGTGAACAGCATGTCTATCATACAAAGTTATGTACATAACAAAGAAGATAATTTAAGAATAGTATTGATACAAGTACAAATGTCTGCCAGTGGGTCACAATATGTTAAGGCTTGCAGTTGCAAATTTTATTTTCCTGAAAAGTCTCAAATTAGGGAGAAGACAAAAAAATATGTGATATTTTATGGTGATGCTTGATAAACCTGGAAAAGCACTACCATACTATACAAAATGCAAAAATCAGGAGAATGGAATTTAAGCTTGTGATATGAATCCTTACATGTGAAAGAGGTTCAAATGTCCAGCAGACTTTGAAAGAAGACTGGGCTGATAGATTTTTCTGCACCATTTTTAACCTTTTAAGTCCCATGCTTCACTACATCTGCTGATCATGCACTGAAACCAAGGTGGTATTTTTTTCCCTTTCTTTCCTCTGTCAAACTCAGCTTTAGGGTGCATTTCATTATTACCTCCTCCAGAAGAGCTGTAGATAGCAGACAAATCAATATGTCTGGGTGCTCCTGGTAGCACTGGTCCTCCCAGGTCAATGTGCTGTCTTCTTCTCAAAACTAGTCACCAGGTTTGAAGTGACAAAGATTTTTCACTTGGTCAGTTTGTCAGAGACACTTAGGAATTTTCGAGTTCCATTGCAGTCTGGGACATAGTTTCTTCCTAAAGTCAGCTGGGAATTTTTCTTGTCAAACTCTTCCTGTCACAGGGACTCAGGACATTCATCTCCTATTCTCATGCAGTAACAGCTTATAGTTGGGGTTGGGGAGGAGAGGGGAACTGTTTGTTTGTTTTTAATCTCACATTTCTTAAAGAGCACTAGAAATGTTTGGTAACGCGTTGCATGTGAGGACCCTGCAGTAGCTTTGGGTTAATGTTTTAGAAACAAAACCATACTTAATTTTTTTTAAAGAGTTTGAAAAGTACTTATTTTCAAAAAAGGCTGTAAAAGTAGAAGCTGGTGAATGAGAAAATTAAGTATTTAGCATAGAATTACACAAACCTAGGAAAAATAGAAAAGATTAGTAATTATTATTAAAGCCTCTCTTATTTATAAAGATAATCTGTTTGATAGATGATGTAGAGCCTTTGTGCAGCCTATCAAAGAATAGTGTTGTGTATCTCATCACAAATTTCAGAGATTCAAAAAATAAACAACTATGAAATTCCCATGGGGTCTGGTTCTACCCTCTCAAAATCAATCAAAGTTTTGCCACTAACCTCAGTAAATGCAGTTCTATATCCATAAACATGCCAGGTGTCCTCACGGACTAGGCTTGGATTTGTGTTTCTACTAGAATTTTTAAACATGGGACTAATAAGTCTTGAACTCCTGAGCATTTTAATTTACATTAGAGTTGTAAATCAAAAACTCTTTCCTTTTAAACTAAATTGGATTTTGTTAACAAACCACTTGGAAAAGCATTTTTTTCATTTTGCGTAAAGCTCTGTTTAAAACATCAATGCAATACTTACTTTCTGTAATAATGTGCAGTTTCTACGTGCCACTTGGGTAGATTCTCACTTTCTTGTACCTGTGAATTTCAAGTATGGATATTCTCGTCAGAGCACAGAGAAAATTAATTTCAGACATTTTTGCTCCAAATCCCTTCTTGGTGTATTTGCCATTAAGAGCATTGTCTTGTAGGTTATATTTTTGGTGGGTCTGTTGTGGAAAACTTATAATGCAAACAGATGTATGACTCCAGTTTTATTAGGACTATATATGCAATGAAACCTTTATGCAATAAATGATTGCTGCTCTGAGAAATAAAGAATGGTTTAAGAGAACAGCTTTAGCACATTATGTTTAGCCATTGATACAACTGAAAGGTTTTCCAATTTTTTTAGGCTTTAATTTCTGGGAAACCTCTTCCCAAGTGTACCATAAACACATAAAATAGTCAGAGTGTGCATCCTGGAAAGGTCAGCATTGGCAAGCAGGTCCCTTAGTTATGTTGTACAAGATGCTACTTGTGAGCAGGTGTTGGCTTTGGCCCTGATTGCCCATCTCTTCTGGGTGCTAAACTGGTGTGGTGTGACAGAGTATTCCTGTTCACTTCGCAGGGACTGCTTATGCAGCAGGATGTCCTGGGGGCTTTGGCCTCGTGCATGGTAACAATTCAACAAGCAGGGTAAGAGATGTAAATGGCAGAGAACTCATATGACTTTCTTTGGAGTGCAGAAAGACTGAATGTCTTCATGAGCAATATAAGTAGTCACTAAGCACTCCATATTGGTAAGCACTCCATAGCTGTTTTTGGCTTTTGTTTTTCTAAAGTTTGTATGAAATGCAGTATTCTTTTTCTGTTGTAAAACTGCTTGTATTTTATCTGGAAAGTTAATTAAATGCTAGCAGTGTTCCCGTATCAAAACCATTATTTTCCATTAGTAGCAGGGATGGATGATTTAAATTCAGTGAGGTACTTGAGGTTATTTAAGGTCTTAATTATTCTTCAAAGATGATTATGTCATGTACTTTGCTCTATGCCTAAATGGACATATGAAGTATCATCTGATAAGCTTCTGTTTGCTGTCATATCTGCAAGTACATATTTAGTAAATGCTTTATTCACTTGCATAATTTCTATAGGTTTTCTTACCAAAAAAAAAGTGTTTAAAAATGTGCAAATGCTTTGCTCTGGCAAGTAAGTTATCTTCAGCTGGTGTTACACAGCAAAGAGGAACACTTAATTTAAATGTGAGTTTTCTGTCTTACCAACTCCTTGCGCTGTTCACGTCTACTTCAAAAGCACCACTGCTGTGGTATTTAGTATTCAGCACTTTTTTTCTAGAAAACTTCAATTGTGATTTTTTTTTTCCTTATTCTCAAATTACTTCCTGTCATGGTAATTTTAATAAGTAATCTTCACTTTTGTTGTTATGTAATTATTTGCAAGTGTGTGATTTGACAAAAGGTCTACTTGGTTAAAGGCCACATTTGAATCAAAAGCTGTGTTTGTATTAACCTCTGAGAAACATGAGAGGACCATGCCTAATTACTTTAAAAAAGACTCAACAAAAATGGATTGTAGCTTGTTGATCTTCTTATTTCTTTGATAATTCAGAATAATCTTCAAGAAATATGTGGGCTTCTTTCTCAGATTCTTGAAATTTGATCACAGTGCAAAATTGTCCTTTGGCACAAACCCAGAAATACACATCTTTGCATGATGCACCTGGACATATGTGGCAGGTCTGGTAGAATCAGCTAATTAACAACACAGGCTTAAACAGGCACCTCATCTGGCAGTGTAGTTAGTTGCCTGATGGTGCTCAGCAGGATTTGGTAGTGCTTTTTATTTTTCTGTCCTAATGGTCTGCTGCCCACCTAATTTTGCCTTATTGTCAGCCACTACTTACCGCAGCTTGAGGCCCTCCCAGGAGGCTAAATTATTATCAAAGGATTAGGGAGATGTAGCCTTGCAGCTCTGACATTTCTGATTACTTGTCTATGCCAGAACAGTAATTAGCTGTGACTAATTAAGAAAAATGTTCCTACCATAGAAAACCATTTAAAAGAACTGAGAAGTAGAAAAGCAATTGAAAAGCTGAGCAGTGCTCAGATTTGCCGATGCTCTTTAGATTTTCACCAGTCTTAACTCACCTTTAATTATGTCTCATATTTTATAGGGAAAATAGAAGGTTCCTGATATGAGAACCACTCTGCAGTTTCCTCATGATCTAACAGCATTCCTGCAATTTTTTTTTATTTTTTTTTTTGGTAAAACAACTTTAAAGAAAACTGTAGGCAGTGTCACCAAATGTGGATTGAAAAAGTGAACTATAGTAACATGCTCAAATATAGGAAACTTTTCTGCAAGATGGAAGCAACATCTTGCAAATTTACTGTTCCAAGTCTTTTCAAAGTTCACTAAGTTATTCCTGATGTTTTCAAGTAGGCTCACCTCATTTTTTTGAGTTAGCAATCTCTGTAAAAGAACAACAGTTCATTTGAAATCTGAAAAATGTAACCTCCATCTGATTTCATATAGTATAGAAGTTTTCTTTGATATTTTTTTCTGGATTATGCTGAGAAAAAGAGTTCCTGCTCTGGGAGGGTGCAGATTATGCTGCTTTAAATCCAGCAAAGCTCAGTACTGTTGAAATCACTAGGATCACAACACACTTAAAGTAAAGCATGTGCTTCAGAGATTGCTGCTTCAGGATCAGAGTGTTCAGCACTTTGTAAGCTGCTGTAGACTGTAGCTGATAATGTTTTCTCTAAGGAAAACCAGAACACAATGACTAGATTTTGTATGGTTTTGATATGATACTCTTTCATGTCTTCATTTTTTATGCCATTTTTAATTTCTGAATTTCCATCTTGTTGGGTACCACACAGCCAAAAAAGATATAAAAATGGTTTTCTCAAGACATTAAATATCCCATAGCCCAGTCTGCGTTTAGTATTCATGAAATGGATGTCTGACACCTTTTTCACACCAATTCAATCACATTATTTAAATTTTCCCAGCAGGGGAGTAAGAAACTATGAAATAGATAGTCTGATATCTTGCTAAAAGAACTCTTTGGGTATAAAAGGGAAATAGAAAATTATTTTTTAGGGCTCCAAAACTCATATCCCAATATTCAGAATTCCTTATACTGTCCTACCTCCCAGTTCCCCTGACTTGTGTGAGAAGCACACTTTTTGGGGAAAAAAAAAAGCCAAAAAAATTTACAAATTGCTCTTAAAAAGCAATTTTAAATATGCACCATGAGTCAAAAGAGGAAAAAATGGGGACAAATACAAAACTTAAGATTTTTAAGCCCATCTGACTTTTTTTCCTGAGAGAATTTTATCAATCAAGTGG
>JAWWEU010000040.1:21672256-21721831 GCA_035583155.1 Acropternis orthonyx
GGGGGAGTTGCTTGTTTGTTTGGAGAGGGGTTATAACATTGGGAGCTTCCATTTCTGGTATATACTGTTCATTCATTTATTAACTTAGTTAAATGCATCTATCCATCACTCAGAGTATCCATTCACTAAAAACAATAACAATTCTATCAATTAAAAGAGAACAACTTCCAGCATCCAGGCACAATTTAGTCCTTTTGCCTTTTTATCCTGCTAGGCATAAAGTAGCAGCACCTCATTCCAGGCACTGCACTTTTTTTTCTTATCTAGATGGCTTAAAATGTGTCTAGCAACTTAATAGAATCAATTGAGCGTGGACAACTATAAAAATATAAAATAGCACTGAAACTTTAGATGAGTCTGTAAGTGTTAACTGTGGCTGCAGCCTTCACATTCTACACAGTCAAGGGAAATCAATAAGGATTGTACCATTTATATTGTCTTACCTAATGTTTGTTCACCATGAAGTGCCAGGCACAAGCACCATCTAGGGAATATTGATTTCTTGATGTACTGTAATTCACACATGTATAAACAGCAGGAGAACCTTGTGGCTTCTCAAAGCTTACTTGCAGGTTTGATATTTATACTTGTATTTCATTTAGGTCAAGTTTAGTTGGAAAAGGAAAATAAAACTCTGCATAAGTGTTCACAAAAGGACACACAACTGCATTGTTGATCATAGTACAAGAAAAATAGTGCCAGAAAGCGTGAGAATAACCTAGTTTTACTATAATGAGTAAAGCATAACAGAAGGAGGTTGCTGTGTTGCAAATCAAAATAGTATCAGGTGAGGATGCTGCAGAGGGCACTGACACAGATTTGTCAGTGGAAAGAGTTTCTTCACCTCTTTGCTCATAGGGAACTGAAGCTTTAATGCCGATTTAAATGTGCAGAAGTGTTGGCCTATATAGAGATTATTTCCTCTAAATAATTTTCAAGTGTTTCACTGTCCATTTTCTTACTGTACATTGTATTGACTGTCCTTTGTATTATACTGTACTAAAAGTGTTTACAGTGTGCAAGAAAAAGAAAGTACACATAATGCATAGAAAAAATCAGCTCAAAAAAAACACCAACACAGCTGTAAAATCTACATAGCTGAAAGACTGTACACAGGCAACAAGTTCAGGGATGGAAAGGAGCAAACAAGACACCTGCCCAGTCCAAGGAGACTTTTTTCCAAAGAGATGAGGGGAGGAGAGAAGCAAGAGGAAGGCAGGAGGCTGGACTTGTGCTCCACATTAGAGCTGCTCAATGTAGTGCCCAGTCAACACAATGTAAGAGACGAGTAGCTCCACCAGTGCGCATCTCCTTGTTAGCTTCACAGCTGCTGCCAGCCCTGTAATAAGATGCTGCAATAACACACAGAGTAAATGAATGAGTCAAGATTGCTGAGGTGGAAAGAAATGAGCTGTGTGTAAATATTCACCCAGAGGAACTCAAAATGGTTTAAATAATAAAAATAAGTACTTGACCTCATTCCACAGAGAGCAGGGAGGACTCTAGGACAAGAATTACTAAGGTGAGTGTAAAAGCTACATCACAAAAGTTGATCGAACTTCAGTCTACCTCACTTTTGATACATGGTACCAAGATGAAGAGTATTCTCACTTTCAAGGAGAGATGCAGCTGACAAGAGGTCTCCTCCTGTGGTCCCTTTGAAGATGCCTCAGTGGAGGGACTCCCCAGTAAGTTCTGGGTGAGTGGGCAAAAGTGGGTGTCTCGATTACATACCTTACAGGCAGAGTAAACCCAGACCTTTAATCTTACTAATGAGGGTCACAAACATGATCCGAGGGCTGGAGCACTTCTCCTGTGAAGACAGGCTCAGAGAGCTGGGGTTGTTCACCCTGGAGAAAGAAGGCTCTGGGGAGACTTTAGAGCTGCCTTCCAGTACCTAAAGGGGGCTTATAAAATAGGAGGGAGAGGATGGGCAGGTAGTGACAGGACAAAGAGCAGTGGTTTTAAACTGAAAGAGAGCAGGTTTAGATTAGATGTTAGGAAGAAAGTGTTTACTCAGAGGGTGGGGAAACAGTGGAACAGGTTGCCCAGAGAGGATGTAGATGTACAATCCCTGAAAGTGTTGGACATCGAGTTGCCTGGATGAGTGGCATCCCTACCCATGGCAGGAGGGTTGGAACTAGGTGATCTCTAAAGTCCCTTCCAACTCAAACCATTCTATGATTCTGTGATGCTGTAATTTTAGGCATGCACTTAGGAAGACTGCTTAGCATTTGTATAGGTAAGTACATTTGTTTTTAAAACTAGAGCCTGATAGCAAGAGGCAAGTGTTATAACAAGTAACATCTTGGCCATTTTGAATTATGTTAATTAGTTTATTTTGAGGATCCAAGCTGGCTTTCATTTCAGGGTCACTCAAGTGATGTTCTCCATTCTGTGCCTTGGAGGATGTTTGCAGATATACCCAAATTGCAACACAACACACAGTGTAGCAAGACTGACAGTGTTTGCTCCAGAGAGTTTTAGCACCAGAATAACCTATGGAAGTACTGTTCACAGATGCAGTGTGTATCCAGAGTGGAGTGGAGAAACTGTTTGTGCTGTTAGTCTCTCACAGTCATGATTATAATATTAGTACCTAGTATTTAAAATAAGAACAGTAACATTACATATATCCAGACATGGAAGGAAGTTACATGTGTCTGATTTTGCAAACTTCCAGTTTCCCACCTCATCTGCCATATGTGAAGAAGCCAGAAAAAAAAATAAAAATTAAGGTCACAAACATTAGAAATTAGCATAAATATTGTAAATTGCTGTTCATCAACCAATATGCAATGCAGTGGGAGATGAGTACTGTATATTTAGTGTTAAAAGTGTATATTTATTTGTAGAGTAGCAGCAGTTCCATAGCAACTAGCAAGCTTCTAATTATAACCCTAAAGTATGAAAAAATACTTTCCTCCTGAAAGATAAGCTTTTCATATGGTAGATGTTCTTTGTTATTTCAGAACTATATCCTTTCTGCCTAAGAGTTTCAAAGATGCTTAATATGCTTTTAAATGAGCCTCGTTTTTTCTTTTATTCTCCTTACTGATTTCTGAAACTAGTTTTGTGTCCTTGTGTCACCAAAATATCCCATCCAACAACTGTTCACCCATTTGTCATCATGGGTCCTGCTGAACAAGATCTTTCTGTCAAGATCTGGGTTCCTTTTCCCCTTATTCCTTTGGGAGTGGCAGCAGGAATCCTTCATTGGAATATGCAAGGAAGAGGCTGACTAGGAACTAAAGTATTTGCTCTTAAGAAAAATCAAAATGCTTTCTGAGCTCCCTGGGAGAATGGAGTAATGGCCCAAAAAAAAAAAAAAAAAAAAAAGGCAGAAGAAAACTATAAGAAGAGTCTCACTGGGAGAAAGAAAAACTTTCTACCTTGGCCAAACAGGGTGCAAGAGGAAAGTTCCTAAAATTGCTAAAATCAAATTAAAAAAAAAAAAAAAAAAAAAAAGGCAGGGGTTGGGGATTTAAAAAAAAAAAATGGGGAGGTTGTACCCCAACAGAGCTTGTTATTTCAAATTACTAAATGAAATAAATCTTAGTCCTGATCCCTCTATCAGAAGTATGAGTGTCAAAGCAGACAGTGATGTCTGGTTTCCTTCTCACTTCTTTCCTGGTACATAGACCTGTAGTTTTAGGCTATCAATATTTTTGCATGTTCCTGAAAAAAAGTTCAAAACTTGGCTTAGTGTTTCAAGCCCAGATGAGGAAGCAAAACACAGAAGCTGGATGAAAGGCCTGAGACATTTCCAGGAAGATGCCCAGATAAGTGGTGCTGAGCATTAGAAGTGTAAGACACTGGTGGGGTGAAAGAGTACAAAGTAGGAGCACGAGGGAACACAGAGCTCAGGAGCATTACAGCAGAAATGAGTGGCACAGCAATGGGAGGACTTCTGGACAGGTCCTTGAACGAAATTGTGGGAAGGGACTGCAATGAAATGGCGAGTGAAGATAAACAGAGTTTTTGCATTTGACAAATTATTGATTTAGTAATTTGCATTTTCTGGATCAAGGGCTATTAAACATCTGATTTTTTTTTTTTTTTGTGTGTGTGTGTGTGTGTGTGTAGGGAAAAGGCTTAATTTGTTTGTACCTCTGCTAACCCCATGGTTCCAACAAGGCCAACTCTGTGAATTTTCCACTCATGCTTAGTTTAATCTTCTTTTCTTCCAGTTTACCTGAAATGGCAATTCCTAAGGGGAAAAAATGTGCAAAATGAAAAAATGTAGTGACATCATGACACGATGACACCCAAAATCAGTAGTATTCTTGAACTTTGTGAACATTTATGAAAATGCAAAAGTAAGCTTCCCAAGCCTTTCAGGTCTGATATCTTCCCCATTAAAGGATTTATACTATCATTGGATGAAAACTAAAGTAATATTAAAGTACCCTGTCAATTTTAATAGTTGCACTGATTGTATTTTAGATGTTTTCAATAACAACAAAAGTAATGTCTCCTGTGGGAATATACATGAAGTGAACGCATAGGTGAAGAAGTGCTTGGTCAGTGCCCATAAAAAGGAATTACAATTCTAAGTCTCGGCACAGTCATCATCTGTTTCCTCCATAGTCACTTTGCTATGAAATTTATGCCACATAATCTTTTTTTTCTTCAGTCATAGTAGTGCTTTGAGTCAAAAGTGGAGAAATTTTTCATGTTTCAGAGAAATAATACAAACCTCTTTAATGTCTTGTACAGAAAGATTGCTCTCACAAAAAAAGAAAAACCAAACCACCAGCAGCATTATGGTAGCTGTAAAAATAGCCAGGATACAAGTGTACTTAAAAGTTTTTTTGTATCTGGAGATGGTATAATTTCTATTTCTACAGTCAGAGGCCAGGTAACTGACCATTTCTGCCAGCTGAATCTAAATGGTTCTACTGTAGAAGCATATCTCAATAACAAAGAAATCTGTTAGTTCAGGGGGAAAAAAAAAAAAAAAAAAGATGAGACACACACGACAGAAAAAACAAAAAGAACAACAAAAAAATCATCTTTTCATAAACTGCCCACAAAGGCAAATTCTGGATTTTGGTGAGAATATTTTTTCAGGGCTGGCACTGAAAAATTGGATTCTCAGAGTCAAACCTCATTCAACATTTCCTGTTGTGGCACTGTGAGGCCAGGTATAACGAGAAACCACATCCTTGCAGGGTTGGATAATGTGTCACAGAAGGCCAGTGGCTGTTGCCATGAAGCCATGTGGAGCTGATAGTGAGATGGGAAAGCTCTTATGTGAAAGCATTCTCTCGGGTTTCCCAGCTTCTGTTCCTTAATTTTCCTCACCACTGACACAGTTTTTCTCATTGGAAATACAACTGGAAGTGCCTCACAGACCACATCTATGACCAGTGCAATCCAGAAAAGAAAAGTCACTAGGAAATAATTAGATTCCCCTCGTGAAGTTGTAGGAGGGTGGTACATCACTAGGCAGCAAGTTCTAGTCCTCTTCCATTAGAAGAAATTCATATTTTAACCAGTTCATAAATTGTCCATGTCAGGAATCAGACTTGATAGGCTGGGAAAAGAGAAAAAACAAAATCTTTACATGTTGATACATTGGATTTTCTGTTTTTGTCTACCTACCATTACTTCAGTCTTCAAAAGTTTCTCAGGCTTTCTTAGTCAAAAGGCGACCTAAACCTCAGCGAAAAGCGTAAATGTCTTAGGCAAAGTTGCTTCATTTTTGCTTTAGTTTGCAACTAAATATTTTTAATTTCTGAAAAAAATATAAAGATATTTTGGATGTTAATTATGTCTCTTGATTTCACATTTTGGTATTCCTGTGTATACATACCTTCTGATGTATCATGGTAGCCCACAGACTGAGAAATCCTTTCCCAGGTTTGGGGTGGGATTTTTCAGAGTTACCCAGGCTTTTCAGCCTTCAGAAGAGTGTATGAACTCATCATTGCTCAGGTAAAAATCCTCTTTTAAGGGGTGATGTCTACACCTAAACATGAAAATATAGCTATGCTTTCTAAACCTCAGAGTATTTTCAAAGACACTACAAACAACACTTGTTTCCCTCATTATCATTAACATTCAACAAAGGAAGTCAGTATGATTATTCATATTTTACAAAGAGGCAACTAAATTGTGAAATTTAATTCAGAACCTTTTTTCTAGCTTCTGCTGTTTGCGTTTTTAAGGAAAAACTTATTTATTCTTTCACCATTTAACAGTTTTTTAAAATGTTCTAAAAGTTCCTTGACATACTACTAGTGCTAGCTATCAAAATCTTGAAACAATATAATAGCATTGCCTTTTAATAAAAACTAGGTATTTTTCCAGGTAAATTTTAACATGCTCATGTTATTTCTTATTTTAGGTCATTATTCTTTTCTCATTTTTAGCTTATGCCACATTTGGTGTACAGTGTCTTGAGTGAGAAATACATTTTTTGTTATTGTTCCTGGTATGGCAAGGAAAAAGCTGAAGGAAGTAAAAACATCCCATTTCATCTGAGTGACTAAGTTCCTGATCAATAGCATGATAAAGACTTCCACAGGAAGATAAAATGCAGTTCCTAGAAAAGCTGTCATATTTTTCTGCAATATTCAGCAGAAAAAGCATTTTGAGGGTGCCCATTTATCAAGAGCAGTCAAGGTATAGAAACTCAACAGGGTCTTATGTCTTAGGCATTAGAGATACCAGCCCTAGAAGGACTAAACCGTTGTGTATTGCTATGTATTGAGCCTCCTTCCAGGTGGCAAACAGCTGCACCTTTTTATAAAACTTCAAAAATACATCTGAAGTGCTTGCTTTCAGCTGATAAGTGTTATATTTATTTGAACCGTTCTGCGAATGTTGTAGCTCAGGCACCCATAAAGATGGTGAATATTTAATATATTTGTTTTGTATTTCCACCGGTCAACAGAATAATGAAATTCCTTAACTACTTCTCTTTAACTTGCCTGAAGAAAGCACGGTATGTTGCTAAATTGCTTTTCACTGGCCCTGCCGAGAAACAACTTTAATCCTTGTTAGAAAATTGCAGAGTCTGGGCCTGACAAAGAGCTCATGCCTGGTGCATTGTGAGCGCTGGGAGCGGGGCGAGGGGAGCCCTTTACAGCTGCGTGCCACCAGCCCGCCTGAGCTGGACTATTTAGGCGAGGAGGTTTGTCAATTCCTCCCGACAATAGAGCGAGTTTTTCAGCGCCTGTAGCTGCGCCGAGCCCCGTTGGGGATCAATGCTGGCCATTCAAGCTGCACCCTCTTTCATTGCTTTGGTTTGTTAATTTAAGACTAAAGGTCTGCTGAGCGGGTTTAGGGTGTTTAAGAAAGCTGATGAACTGTTTAAGAAATCTGATGAACTGAGAGCGTTTATAGCCCTGGTGTGGCAACTATTGGCACTGAGGGAGCTGTGTCCTTGTTGACCCTCTTGTTATTAAAAATGCACAAGTGCTGCGCTTCTCAATATTTCAACACTCTTTCATTGTCAATACCACCTTCTGAGCCCTTCAGCTTGTTGCTTGCTCTAAAGATCTTCTTAGATTGGGTTTGAAAACTTCACCTTAAACACTAGATTAGACTGATGTTCTGTTTTCCGTGCTCCTGTTGATTTGTTGAACCTTCCCAGGGCTGGAAAGCAAGTAGCAGCTTGATGGGGAGACGGGCTGCTAATATGATTTACCAGTGTACAGTCATGCACAATAAGTGTGAATAAATACAAGGGTCTCACAGAGTCAACCCTAGCCTTTCCTTTTCTCTTATTTTTTAGTTTAAAAGAGTATCTCAGGAAAATGAAGTGAGTAATGCATGCCCTTACAGGAGCTGGATGAGCTATGAAAAAGAAGAGAAGGGGAAACAGGGAGGCAAACATTTTGTTAAAGTGGTTAGCTGCGGTTATGTGCCGATTTGGAAAAAATGTATAATAAACAGTGCTTTAATCTTGCATAGAAGACAGCAAAGAATGTGACACTAGTACCTTATAATGAACATCTGCAAGAGGCACATTGTCCTTTCACTTCTCTTGTTACTAGTGGGAAAGTGACTTTTTCTTAAAACTGGTTAGAATGGATTGTTGTTGTTGTTATTTTTTTGTTATTATTTTTAAACGGTGTAATCTCAGGAAAATAATCACTGAAGTTTTTGAGTTTGCAATAGATTCCTGTAAGTCACAGTATATCCATCCCTGCCTCTATAACATGCTCATGGTTGTCAAAATGTGTGGACTTGGATTCTGCATCTGAGAGGCATTTGCAGTGCTGTGCTTCTTCACAGACTCTAAAAGAAGCAACTAAGGAAATACTTACTTTTCATGTTATAAAGTCCAGATTTATGTTTATGCAGCTTCAGCCTATATTAAGTCCTCAAAACTAATGGGTAAAAGATCAATAGTCAACAGGAATCCTACCCACAGGTACCTCTGGCAGGACTCTAAAATTATCCTGGATGTGATTTTTATTAAAAACACGGAGACAAATCAAAGTAAGAATAACTTTTTATTTCTAATCAAATAGCAGTCATATTTTTTCTGAACAAAGTATATTGACGGAAGAGCAAGTACTGTGGTATCATTTCACAGTCACCAAATTAAACATTTCTACTGAAAGTTTAATGCATCAAAACTAGTCAGGAACACATATTACATTGTTTTCATTCATAAATTTGAGTAGGAAAATTAATTTCCTCCAATGCTTTGTTTTCAGTGCATGTAAGAATATCACAGGTATGTAGGAAGAGTCTTAAGTTTTACTGCATCAATTAAGTTATCTGGCTGGGCTTTAAAGATATGTTTTGCCAGAAAACTAGAACGGTCTCTTCTCAGTGATCTGGCAGTGTTCACTGTTGTTGTATGGAAAACTGATCTCAGAATTTTTAATCCTCTCTGTAGTTTTTTTGTGTGAGCAAGTTTGAGCCCCTTCTGCTTTCTAGTTGATACAAATTACATACATCATGGATGTGTTAATGGATTTTATTTTTTTTTTATGTAAGAATATCAGTTTTGAGAAAGTTCCACTACTGAAAAAATTCTCTCTACCAGGATTATGTTTAAGATTAACAACTGCAAAGTCTGAGTGATAACATAATAATTGGGCTCATCTTATTGCATCTGGGTAGAACGTTTGACATAGGAATTATTATGTTTATTCAGATCAATAGAGTTCCCCAAGTGAATCTCAACTGTATTTTATTTTCTAGACATCTGTATACATACAACACCTGTCATATAGTTTACAGCTGACACTTAGTAACAACTATGTCACATTAAAAATATTTTGCAGGTACTTAAAAAGGAAATCAATACCATAATACATGTTTGGAGTGAAATAATGTAAATAGTATAAAAATGTCATTCAGTGATTTAAAAACCAGTATATTATGGATATCAAATTAGCCCCACATTTTACTGAATAAATAAAACTACTTTTATTAAATGTGTAGCTATCTGCCTTTTGTGTGGTGTGTTTGTTCACTTTTGTAAAATAGTAAATAGGAGTCACTCTAAAACAGTAAAAGTAATTTTTTTCCGATGATTTATAATTAAAATACAATTTTTAAAATTCAAAAAATTAAATTGAAGCCATTATTATAGGAAAATCTAATTTCAAACTTACATTAAAACTGATAGTTACAATGCAATGAAACTGTTTCCTGCAAGGGAAAAGTATTTATATTTATTTACTCTATGTCTTTAAAGATTTTTACAGAAAGCTTACATTTTGATGGAAGAATTCTATTTCTTTCTTTTGTTACATCCAGTAGCCAGTAATTTGTTTTCATTTCTCAAGTATATATTTTATTTTATTCATTAATGTGGAGATGGCTAATGAGACATGTTAGATACTTCCTTTGAATTACTTTCCCAAAATATGTCTTGCCTAACATGCTGCATTTTAAAATACGCACACGATTTCCTCTCTTTGTGCATCTCTGTATTTTGCAAAGATACAGGAAATTACATTAGAAATGAATTTAAGCCTCTTCCCTGTGGGGAAAGAGAATAGAAACAGTGATGACACAAACTCTTTTAATCTTTCACTGCTAAAATGGAAAAAAAAAAGTCCCTTCTTTTTTACAGTTTGACAAATGACATCTGGTTGGTATTTTACAGGAGGGGGAGGAAAAATGCTACAACTATATTTAGTAAAATCTTTTTTAATCCAGTTTATGTGAAAGAATTATTATAGTAGCTATTTGGAACTGAGCATTTTTTTACAGTAACATAGACACCAACAGCAGAGAGCTTATTCTTAACCATCCATTTGTGAAGTGTTGAGTGAAAATATACACCTGCCTTAGACATAAATAGGAAATAAGATAGACTGTAATTATAACTGATAATTAATGTAAAACAAAACCTTAACATGGTTATTTTGGAAGGGGTGGGGTGGTATTTTGATCATACTTAAATACAGTTTCCAGGGATTTCTGATTTTTTTACTTAATAATGAAGTCATCTAAAAGAAAAAAAAAAAAAGAAAGGCAAGACAGATTTCATATTCTCCGATGCTGTTTTCCTGGTTGGATTGGAAAATCTAGTTATTGTAAATTCTCTCTCAAGATACCCTACCTGTTTTTATCCTTGCTGTTTTAGCTGTCAATTCTCTCATGTAATTGTATCTTTAATATCCATTCTCACTGACAGATAACAAAGTGCATAATGCTATTTTGCTTGAACATGTTGTAACTGAAAGATAAAATGGCAGGTGCTAATTCATGTAAAGAACAGTCTAGGTCAAGTTATTTTATTTCCTACTGACCCATGCAATTCTCATAACAGGAAATTATATCACTGTTGACTTCATGTGCTGATCTGTGATCATTTCAAAGTGTTTCATTACCTCTCATTACCAAATCTGTTAAATGAATACTTCAGGGTTATTTGGTGGTGTTTGTTGTTTTTTTTTTTTTTTCATCCTTCCTTTCAGCAATGGTATAGCAACTCCATGAAAGTCATATGCACGTGGTTGGCTGACAGATTAGACCTTCAGCTTCACATCTACCAGCTGAAGACTCTCATCAAGATAGTGAAGGTAAATAAAATATGTTTGCATTAGACTGCATAGTAAAGAGAGAAAAGTAATAAAGTAATAACATGGATAAGTATAGGTCACCCTAAAAGTCAAAAAATGTGGAATAAAGTTGTGAATTTATGTAGTTTTAGGTTGGGATTTTTTTTTCCACAGTTGTAGCAAAATCCAGAAGAAAAATAACTTATTAAACCCCATGATGTTAATTATATGTGCAGTAGTATTTGTTGTCCATTCTGGACTCAGGGACAATTAAGATCACTCCAGGGAATTTTAACAGGTTACTTATAGCTGTACAGCAATGTTGTATGATTATTCTTACTAAATTATTGTTTGTCTTGTTATTGATTTGTTTGTTTGTTTTACCTTAGTAATTCCAATAGCATTCTTTCTCCATTTTCCCCCTTCTCCTATAAAAGGAACTATATTCTTTTTCATGTGCGTCTGATTACTAGGTTTAATGGAAAACATTCAACGTATTCACCGTATTAGATAACACTTTCTAATCTTTCATCCTCAGGGATATGTATCAATAGAAGTACCAACCCCTCCAGTTCCATCCTCAGTCATTTATACTGGCTAATGTCAAATGATTCCAAGCAAAATGTAATATCCCTTGCAATAGGCAATTATGGGTTAACCTATCATAAAAAAAGTTTCCTAACTCCTTTTCAGATCTTAATCAATACCCTTAGGCAGGAAACAGAAAGCCATTTCAGATTTTTTCCTTTTAATTCTGTCTTGTTTAACTTTGGACATTCTTGTTACCTGTACAAATGTGGAATAAAAAGCACCTGTTGTCAATGGTGACCTTGATTTCTTAAAATTATTTTCTCATTACATTCATGCAAGACTGTAAGGTCAGAAGCATTTTAACTTGTGCACACCAGAACTGCAACTGCAACTTTCAGGATTCACTAGCAAAAAGGAACAGAATAAGAAAAATACAACCAAACAGTCATAATGATGGCATCATTGTTCCCTGAACCACCCAAACTTAGCTTTGTTATTTTTGACCTGATTTCACTGGAAACAGGATTGGGGTTCTTCACTATATTATTTGCCAAAATGTCAAAAGCACTTTGCTATTGCTTGTTGAAATGAATGGCTCTTGTGAAAGATTTAAAGCTATTTTCAAGTGAATAATAGAATTATTTGGGTTGGAAGGGACCTTAAAAATAATCTGGCTCCAACTCCCCTGCCATGGACAGGGACACCTTTCATTAGACCAGGCTGGTTAGAGCTCCATCCAGCCTGGCCTTGAACACTTCCAGGAATGGGGCATCCACAACTTCTCTGGTCAACCTGTGCCAGTGCATCACCCTCACAGTAAAGAATTTCTTCCTAATATCTAATCTAAACCTACTCTCTTTCAGTTTTAATCCATTCCCCCTTGTCCTATCACTACAGGCCCTTGTAAAAAGTCCTTCTCCAAGGTAGTTACCATCCTCTGAAGAAAAAAATAGGTGTTAGAGGATCTAAAACCTGTGTTCAGTGAGATCTAGGAATGGGCAGTGAAATATCACCAGGGGGATTAAAAGAAGATCTTTCAAAACTGAAGTTCTGGTGAATGAGCAGCACTGCCAACCCACCTTCCCTGTGCCACCTGGCACACTGGTTAGCCTTGGTCAAAAGCAGAAGGCTCCCACTGGACGTGGGAATAGTCTGCTTATGGCAGTGGCCTTTTTGTGCCCATATATCTGGTTTGCTCTGCATGTAAATTCCAAGTGTGTTACTCCATGGCACATTCTTTGGATACAAAAGACTGAAGAAGATGATGTCAATTGTAGTTGTTCTGCAAAACAGAAAAATTTGTGCACATGGGTTTTGGTGGGTGGAGAAGATGGAAGAGGAACTGAGCAGAAAGAGGCTGCTAAGAAACAATGGTTTAGGTAGAGTATCATAAGAAACTTTCCCTGCTGCAGCCTGTCTGGAAAGAGATGTGGGGAGGCACAGTTCCTCCAAACTCTAGTGTGAATAAAGGCACTTTTCTGTTTGCTTTTGGAAAAAAAAAAACAAAACTGAGAGGCTGTATTTCCCCTGTAATCTCTTGAAAAGAAAGAAAAAGAAAAAAAATAGGAGGTCATTTTTAAGGGATATAGGATTAGTAAGAGAAATACAATTCTTCAGTGTTTGGATGCAACAAATGTAGTGGCATTATTAAGAAAGACTAGAAGAAGACACATTGTTCTCTTTATTCTCTTTAAAGTCTTATGATGGCATAAAGGTTTTGTTAAGTGTCCGACACGTGTACAGAGGGATGTGACTAAAGAAGGGTCAAGGACCAAGAAAGTTAGGAAGAAATGAAAAATTAAGCTTGGAAGTGAACATTATTATCCTGCAAAACTGTGTCAAGAGAAGAGCAATGTCTGAACCCCAGAGTGCTGGTCTTAGAATGGGAAGAATACAATGTAAAACTGAAAGAAATTGCTATAGGACCTGTTAACAACATAAAAGCAAATTGAATTCACAGTGTTGTAAAAAGGGAATGCAGTGGTGATACTTGAAAAAGACCAGGCAGGGTACACGCAGGAGTGTGTGAGCAAAACATAAGCTGCATCCATTGACTCTGACGTTGACCTGTGAAAGTCAAATAAATCTCAGTTGCCGTGATTCAAACAAGGTATAAATAATCATCATAGACAGTGGCAGAAAAAATCTCCCAGATGAATGTTACCCATTTTCAGAGGTGTCTTTTGCAGTTCTTTGAAGTATTGAGTGAAACAAGATCAACTCTTTTCTTTCTCTAAGGGTTGTGCATGGTCTCCTCCTCAGGCAGAGGAACGGGCCTGATAGCCCTTAATTATCTTCCATTTTCTTTCCCCATATTCTCTTCCATAAACATTGAGAATTTGTAGTGAAAGTGTACACACAATAAGAAACCAGCTCAATCAACTTGTCCTTCTTAAGCTTTTTAGGGAACATCAGGCCAGATTATTTCAAATGTGTTACAGCTTAAAAATAAAGAAGGTAGGTGAGCTTCCATGTGCTTACTTGAACATAGCATTGATGAATAAAACAATTCCACTCAGAATTCTTACATGATGGATAGTCAAAGAAGAAAGTCATATCTGCTGGTTCATAGGAAGGATGGATACCAGGGAAACAAAACCTTCTCAAGTGAAAAGAAAAAAAAAAAGTAGATGTGAGTCAAAATGTAGAGGAGACTTAGAACATAAATTAACTGAATAAAGTAGTCAGCTGAGAAGTGCTGACATAGAATATAGAATACAGATTATAATCTAAACTTTGTTTTTCCACATTTGGCATATAAATGTAACGATCAATATTAATAACAGTACATTATGGAGAAAGAGTCAGGTATTTACATTTTCTGTGAAATGACAGAACTACCTGTAGATACATTCATGTTTCAGTATATATTTAGAAAAACTCTTTGCTGGTTTCCTATTGAATAAATGAGACAAATAGAAGTTAGTGAGAAATCAGCAATTACAGTATGCTGTAGCACAAAATACAATCTCTTAAAGGAAGGACCATTGAATTAGAATCTCTAGAGTTTATGGAAATCTCATTCAGCCCAAAAACTTAGACTGCAAAATCTTTAATAAGATGATAGGTCCCTAACTGCAGGAGGAATGAAGCTGTGCCACTGGCATGCTAGAATTGGCCTATGTATAGTAAAAGACTTGCTGAAGTCCAATTCAGGATGTTTTATTTTTGCCACAGAAAACCTACCGAGACTTCAGGTTGCAAGGCGTGATGGAGGGAACACTGAACAGTAAAACCTATGATACAGTTCACAGCCGTCTGACTGTAGAAGAAGCCACAGTGTCAGTCACAGATGCGGGAGGACTTCAGGGCATTACTATGAAAGACAGTGACGAGGAGGAAGGATGATATCTCACAAAGCATTTGGAGTCGGGGGGTGATGGTCTGAGGGGGGGTTTATCTTTGGCTTGGGGTTTTTTTGGTAACTTGTCCTTGTAGTTGCATTTATAGTTTTGCCTTTTGATATCAATGCGGAAATGTAATTTGCTCCATTAAAAAGAAAGCAAGATTATCAGAGGAAAAGTGCCAAGGACTTTTTGAGAATAATGGTTGTAGCATATTTTTATGTATAGCTTTGCTTAGGGCTGCAAGAACACTGGCATGGAGTTTGAGTTCCACTTGTGATTATATTTCTTTCCCTTTTGTTTGTTGTCATTTGTTCTTGTATCTCCATCTGATATTGATGTCCTGTGCATAAACAAAATGTTCGTCTCACTTGAAACACAGCTATACAGGAAATCATCCTTGGAATAAGTCAATGCCCTAGGTAAAAAAAAAATAATAAAAAAAAAAATGTATTTTCAGGATTACACTTTGTTTACCTTTATTTTGTGCTTAATTTTACCTTATTATGTGATGTGCATTAAAAATTTTAATCTTGGTTCTTTGCATATTGAGGTAGTAGGACTTCAAGGACAGTCAAGCACATACAAACTGCTTAGGAGTGTTGTGTCTATTCATTTTGCAAGTTTAAAGATATCTCATCCTGTTGGATGTCAGTAAGCTTGCCATCAATGTTTGTATTTCTGTGAAAATTTTCAGGCAATAACAACACATTTTGTCGTGACCATTTCTGTATCTACCCAAGTTTGTATAGAATTCTACAATTAAAAGATGTTTTCAATATTTCAAACCATTTGAACCGTTGTGTGATTCCTCGTGAGAACAAGCTTTTTGAAAGATTATTCTGTTCAGTTTATATAGTGATCTATAGCAAATATGGGGTTTTTTTATAGAACAGATAGATATAGCAAACAAATACCCAAGGACACAATGCCTTGATAAAGGAAAAAAGCAAACAAAAATACCTCACTAGCAGACAAACAGACAGGGCCCACTGCCCATTTCTTATGTCTTCTGTATAAGCTGGAAAGAAATCAAATATTTGTCAGTCAAAACTCATACAGCTTATGAAAAATACAGCAAGTTTTTTTGGTTTTTTTTTTTTTTGGTGGGAACATGATTCTGGGGTTTGTGTCCACAAAATCAGAAAGAACACAGATGATACCCAAAGAAGCACTGAAGGTTTCTGAGGTCCTTATTGACCAATAGCATTACACCTGAAGGGCTTTGCTGAGGGCCTGTAGAGGGTTTATGAGGCTGACATGAAGTTTCCCTGGAAGAACAGACTGTAGGACTTCAGGGGTCTATTGCAGGCATGCAGGAATGCAGGAACTGAGCATGAGAGCTGCAGGGAAAATGACCAGCATACTCAGAACCTTGGAGAAGCAAGGAAGTGCAAGTTAAGCTTCTCCCATGTGTCTACAGAGAAACTCTAAGTGACATTTTTATCCTGTGGCAAACCAGCCTTCTCATCTGTGCATGAGCTGAAGTGAATTCAGTGAAAAGGAAGAACTTGGAGCTGGTTAGAAAGACCATTCTGCTCAGCTCTTTCTGCCCCAACTGAGCCCTTGCCCAGAGATGCCCAAGGAGGCTGGGAGGGCAGGAGTGCAGGCACCCCTGCCCCAGGACAACCAGCGCAATGCGTGTTCTGAGGAGCAGTGGGGCAGGGCAGAGTGGCCAGAGGGGCAGGCAGAGGGAACACAGTGTACTCTCCTCCATCACTTCCCATTCATGTTACCATCTCTGTTGGGTTGAAGGGAGCACAGGGAGCCTCAGCAGTATTTTCCACTATTCCCAGGCTCCCAGATGGGTTTGCTAGTTTAGGTTTTGACAGCACTAAAAGAATTGCATATCCCTTTCCTGTCGCTTGTTCTAGTTGTGCTGGTGCATGGAAGCTGATGGTGCTTGAAGATCCCCAGGTGGGACTCTGGGTGAAATTCGGGCTCAGTAAGGGATAGCCTGCCAGGCCACGAGCTGCAGCCTCAGCCCCAGTCTGGCTGTGGCAGGCAGTAGGGTGCAGAGGAAGCTGGGCTGCCCAATGTAACATCCATCTCCCAAACCCCGGTGAGGCAGAGATCAGTCAGGAACAGAGCTTTATCTCTGCAAATGTCTCCAAGCTTGCCCTCTCCCAACCATCTTGACATTCCTGAGACCCCGTGGAGGCACCTGTGGAGAAGCCAGTTGTGAAGAGGTGAAGGCAGGTGTCACTGCAGTAGCCCTGCAGTACTTGCCAGGGCCTTCCACTGCAGGGCTCTGCCAGGTCCATGCAGGGCTCTCCCTAGAGGGCATTAGGACATTTTCAAGGTTCTGAGGTGACACAAGAGTAGGAAGTGATATCAAAACTGGATACTGTCCTTAGCAAGCCACTAACAATGTAGGAACCTGGAGTGGAAACTAGAAACGCTTTCACCAGCACAGCCCAGGAAGTAAGTGATGGGTCTGTCACCAGCAGAGATTGACCTGACATTAATGCCTCTGACCAGCCCTGTTAGTCAAAAGCCCTGTGGGAAACAGTAATTTGTACTCACCTCCCCTTTAGGCTTTTTCTCTGTCCCAAGCTGTCCCCATGCCAAAAAGGGTTTCCTGGTAAGGCAAACAACTCTCCATATCAGTCTGGACAATTACAGAGCAGGTTATAGTAATATCACCTGTTAGGGCCTCAAAAGCACTCCTAGGCCATCATGGTTCTGACAAGTCTCACCTGAAACCTCCACCAACAGCCTCTGTCCAGAGCTGCCAGTCTCTGCACCAGCAATGGAAAAGGAATGATGGTTTCTCACTCAGCTACAGCCCAACATGTGCTTGTTTATGGGCCCTATTTGTCCAGACCCTGACCTGTGTGTTGACTTCAGACCTTTGTGACCCTCACAAACATGTCAGTGATCTGGTCTCTGGGTTGCCACCACCTCTCCCCCTGCCCCACCCTGCCCTGCTCCCTGACGGGGTGTGGTGGGACTGGCCTGGCTGGTGGGGCCCTGTCCAAGCTGCCTGGGGAATCCCCCCCAGCTCCCTCTATCTTAGGAAGCAGTCAACCCTGTCTATGCCCTGACATAACTTTAAAAAGAAAAAAAAGATTAAAAAAACCCCACACAAAGAACAAGACTATGACTTTGTGTGGATGGAAGTGTGTATGAGTTAATCAAATTTCATGAAGTATGATACAAACCCCGTATGTCAAGCACTTTGCTATACAGTTTTGTCTCCACTTGCAAGACATGTTTTGTCAGTAAGATGGAGATGAGCAATGAAATAGTCAAACAAACGAACAAAAAAAAAAAAAAAAAAAACACAAAGATTATGTGAGTAAGGAAATAGTAAAAAATAACCAACCCAAAGGCCAAAGATGATGTCACCATGAAGAGGTTACAAGATATTTGGGATTTCAGAGAAATTAACTCAGACAGAAAGTATGTCTAAGTTATTGTTAGAGAGGCAGCACAGCAGACATCAATGGAAGGCAGGTGCAGAAACAACAGTGCTTCAAAGGTTCTTCCGTTTCTTCCGAAATCAAGTATTTTCTTAGTAACTGGATTTGTGAAATCGTGAACCACCCCCAAGCTTGAGAAAGCCAGTGAGTACCTGCGTGACAGCTCCGGCATTGGGCACCGCAGCCGCGGCAGAGCCCCGCGGGGGCGGGCACAGGGGCGGCCTTTACATCCTAACTTAGGTGTTTAAACCCCCAGCGCGCTCCAGAGGTGCGTGCCCGTCCCGAGCGGCCAGCATCGCCACTCTGTACGCCTTCCTGCGGGGCAGCCTCCACTTTTCCTAAGCGGGCACGGCGTGCAGGGAGCCTTCGGCAAGGAGACAGGAGGGGTCTCGTTTAATTCACACGCAAGCATCCCCTCCCTGCGCCTTTATGGTATAAAAGGGGCTGTAGAAGCCGAACCAGGAGAAACCGCGGCTGGGTGCGCGTCCCACGCTGCGAGCGGTGTTCGGGGCCGGGGCAGGAAAGCGGAGCTGACCTTCACAGCAGTCCCGCCGCCGGGCTGAGCGTGCCCGGGGCGAGAGCTCGCCTCCTCGGCTACCGTTTATCCCGGACAAGGAGGCGATGAGCAGGGCAAGGCAAGGCAGCGGCTGGGCAAACTGCCGTGGGGCCAAGGGCCACTTCGGGGCACTGAGCGTCCCACCTTCAGCCGAGTAAAGGCTCTGTCCCAGCCTCTCCCCGGGTCCCGCCGCTGAGACTGGTGCTAGTAGAGCCGCCCCGCGCCTTAAACCCGACCCCGAGCGGAGGGCGGGCAGCCCCCGGCAGGGGCCGGCGCAGCTTTGGGGGGACCGCTAGACCAGGAGGCTCCCGGGGCACGGGGTGGTCACCGAGAGGGCGAGTGGTTCCCAGGGCACTGAGCCTTCCTCCCTCCTTGGCCCTGTGGACGTGGCACCTAAGGAACAGTTCCTGGGCTCCCGGGGGGATCTCGGGTGAGGTGCCGGGTGTTTCCAGGCTTTGGGGGCACAAAGCACCTCCTGGAACACACACGACTCCCGATGTAGAGGGTGGCCGGGGCACCAGTGCCAGCTTCTGAGAGGGCAGCAAGTGCAGCTCCACGAGGGACACGGCAATGAGCTCGGGGGGTCGGGGAGGGGGTGTAAGGTTGTGAGGAGGGTTCCTGCACAGGGAGTGACCGTTCTGCGCCTACCTGTGTTTTGAATCGGATGTTTGACTGTCAGCAAACGAGTGCGCAAGAGACGGCGGGAGCCGCAAGGCAGCGGCGTGGCACTGGGGAAGCTGCGGGGGAGCCGGGTTCCTTTGCGAAAGGGACGGAACACGGGACGCCCGTGGGACCCGCAGAAACACCACGGACGGGACGGCCCCCCACCGGCACGAGCGCGTTTTGTTCTAACAGCGACTGTGGGGGGAAAAAAAGGCAGCTAAACAAACCAAAAGAAACAACCACACACAGACACAAAAGTTTACATTTTCGGCCTTAGGAGGAGTACTGCCGCGTCGCCCCACCCCCCGCCCCGTCCCGAGGGCTGCTCCGTTCTGTCCTGTGTCTGTTCCCGGGTAGGGGGGCCGGGCGAGCAGAGAGGGAGACGGGGAGCCCTCTCCGGGTCCGTCCGGCGGCAGCGACGGAGCAGGGCTCCTGCTTGTCTTTTCATTTTCACGTTTTTCACTTGGCTTCTCCCTCCCTCGCAGCAGTGGCACATCGAAACGGGCCCCGCTAGAAGCGAGAGGAGTCCGGCAGACACCTTTTCTCCGTCGCCATAGCGAGCCCGGCCCACACAGCGACCAGCTCTTTGCTTTGCTCCAGGTTACTTCCCAATACACTGACGGGAAATGGAAACAAAAAAATAAGTTAATTGCTCCTGATTCTATTCAGGAATCTTAAAAATAAATAGCTCCCCCCAGCCAAAGAGCGCGAGGCGTTCATTTAGCAGCAACGGGGCTAAACATTTGTTGAACTGGGAAAGGAACAAATGAGAAAGTGTCATTCATGGCTCCAGTTGCCGCTGGCCTCTCCCAGCCACTTCCACCAAGGGCCCTTTGGAGCTGATGACACCGCTGTGTCCCCTCACAGGCGGACTGATTAGATTAGACTTGATGGCTGCGGTTAACGTTCGAAGCTGGCACACGTAGCCAAATCGCTGGCATGAATTACGGGAGAACCGGAAGCGCTGCTTTAGAGGGTCACTTGTAATTTCGTTTGTATGTGATTAAAGGCTTTATACGTTAAAAGGCTTTATTTGCACCTGTTTGGTTTTCGGTTTAGAGGGATCTGTACGAATTGTACTGTACTTCCAAACTTGGTATCACCTGTGGGAACACTTGTGTTGGGCGAGTCAGTGTCAACTTTTCTTCTTTTGTGATGGATTCGGTGAAAAATATCAATAGTTTATTCATTTGTTTGCGGTGGAACTGTTACAGAAGGATGTAAATCCTCACTCTATGGGCAGACTACACATACTCTCCGAAGGTATATACACAAACACAAGTGTATTATTATTATTATTATTATTATTTTCCACCGGAGAAAAAGTCATTGGAGAAAACGTCTAAGTGTTGCAACTTAAAACTAGGCGGTAAAGCCCAAGCGCCTTTTGTCTGCGATCCCAAAACAGCAGAACCTGAAACTGCTGCGAGGAGCGTCCGGGCTCAGCGGCGGCCTCCTCCCCCGTGGCCGGGGCCGTGGCCGGAGTCGGGGCCGAGGCCGGAGCCGGGGCCGAGGCCGGGTGGGCCAGGGAGCCGCGCCCCCCACCCCAGCGGCCGGGCGGGCAGCGGCAGCAGTGCGTTCCACCGAAAGGGACGGCGGCGCGGGATCTCCCCGGACGCCGGCGGATGAAGGGTGACGGTGGCGGGCCCGCCGGGGTCTGCTTTCCCTCGCTTTAACTCCCTCGTTTATGTTTTGACTTCCCTTCAAAAGACCGTAAACAACAAGCCCTGAGTGGGAAGGAACAGCGAGCCCTCCAGCCCCGCAGCAGCCGGGAGTCACTTCCGAGTTGTAACAAGCCAGGGCCAGCGCGTTCCGCTGCGCGGGGGACACGGGGCTGAGGGGGAGGATGGCGCTCCTGTTCCGTGTAGGGAAATTTGTGAAGTCGCCTCTTCACAAATTCGGCGGCTCGGAAGGGGTCGGCTCGGAATAATGCGTATGGAGAGCAAATCTGAGCTTTAGCAGCGAATCAGGGTGGCGGCACTATTAATGACGACCATTAGAACAGTAATAACAGTAATCAGGGTCTGGCCGGGCGCCGTCGGGTCCGCCGGTGTCGCGGCAAGAAGGATGCTCCGTAACTTCCCTGGTTCCCTCCACGCTCGGGTTGCCCAGAGGCGCCCCGGAGCCGCTGCCCTCCCTGCCTTTTCCCGATCGGGGAGAGCCGGCTCCGGGAGCACGGAGGGAGCAGCCTGCTCACACAGGAGGGTTGCGGTAAAACACTCCCAAGAAAATATTAATACACGCAACAGAAGGTTAGCGGAGTTATTATCCTTTTCAATACATTTTTTACTTAAAAACGCAATGGAATTATTCATTTTATTAAGGAGGAAGAAATTAAAGATTAGGCTTTAGGCGGTATTTTACCTCCCTCTAATCGCCTCTGGAATCGGATTGGAGTAATCCTGACGACGAGATGAATTCGCCAGTGACTCGGATTTTGAATGCATGTAGAGATACGTTATGATAATAACGCAAGTGAGCAATATCAAGAACATAGCTTAGGAGCGAATGAAACACAAAGCCGATTACGGGGAAAAAGAGAACAGCAGCTTTGCCGGGCAGAGCACGAAATCAACTCGAGGCAAAACTTTTGCCCTTAATTTCTCCGACGGTTCGTAACTCTGGAAGGCCGACGAGCCTTCTCCTTCTCCCGTCGGCCCCTTCTGGCAGTACTCGGTACGTGCTGCCAGACTGGAGGAGCCCCGGGCCCGCCGTGCGCCCGCCAAAAGAAACTGGCCAAGAGGTTCCTTATTGCTGCCCTCAGAGCCTGAAAATCTTTCTGCCTCGGGAAAAACAACCCTGCACCAGCACGGCTGCAGGATACTTGCAGCTCGGCAGATCTATAAAATCGCTAAAAAGATGCGGCCGAGGAGCAAGACAAAGCTCAGGACAAGACTGAAAAAAAAGTATAACGACATTGATTTTAGTAACTCTATTTATACTGCGGGCAACTCCAGCACGAGCAAGGCTCCGTCTCTAAGATGGAACAGGATGACGTCCCCCCTCCAAAAAATAAAATAAAATAAAATATTTGGTTTAGATAGCTACTGAAAAATTAGGCAGTAATGTAAGTTTTCATGTGCTGTACGGAGAGAAAGAGATACATATCCAAAAGGAACTAACGAATAATAAAGCTCCCGCTTCTCCAATAGTGTATCTCAGTATGGAGGAAACCAGGATAATTGCAATGGCAGGGCTATAATTGCTGCTTTGGGATATTTACCCTGTTCAAATGACACTACATATTTTACTTTCAAACACATGTCAAAAAGTCAATCCCAAAAAGACCAGTTAAGAGCAAGCTGTTAACATATTAAGTATATGGGATTTGAAGCCTCTAAAACCCACTCAACAATAATTCCCTTCTTCAACACCAATCAAGAGGAAATTTGCCTAGATTGAATTAAATGTAAATTGCTTTGAAGGAGGAAACTCCTCTGGCGGACACAAAATACGCGAGAGACACCGACACCCTGGAGAAAGCGGGCAGCCCGGGGCAGCTGCCCCGCACGGCGCTGGGGGGACACGGATCTGCCCCGCCGTCCCACCCCTCCCCGCCCCCCTCACCGGTCCCCACTCTCTCCTTTCCTCACAGGTCGGTGACACCGGCCGAGACGGGTCTGGCGGTGCCAGTGCGGAAAGCAGCAGGTAAGAGGCGGGAGGCTGCGGCAACCCGATCCCGGGCAGCAATTACGGTCTTAACGCCCTGACCCATCTGCCGTGGGGGACTGGGGAGAGGGAGGCGGAGGCGAGCGGCGCAGCCCCGGGCAGCGGCTCACCACCCAGACCGGGGGAAAACAGGGTTGGAGCGGGGCATCGTGGCCGGGGACCCCTCAGGGCCCAGCACGGCACAGCACAGATTCCGCTCTTCCTTCGCCCCACGGCTGTGTCCTCCTCGGCACGACCCGAGGCCGAGCTCCGGCTCTTGCTGCCCGCCTGTGCTCCCGGGCACGGGCGGGACGGGACGGACACGGCGGTCGTAGGGCGTGCGGGGCAGATCCTCTGCAGCGAGGGGTGCCCGGTTCATGGCCCGTCCGTTCGACGACCGTCCCGGGGACCGCAGGATGTTCTCTTCCTCCGTCTCCCGCAGCTCCCCGTTGTTCGAACGGAGCTCTCGGCCGCGGAGGTACCGTCGTGGAATAGCCGCTGCTCTGCCCTTCTCAAACGGAGCCGCAGTGGCCCGGGGCGGCATCGGCGAGGTCACACTGCCGAGGGCAAGGATGCCTCACTCCGTCCCTCCATCCCTCCCTTCCCAGAACCCCAGCCCCTCATCCCCGCTCTTGCTTTCCCGTAAGTGGGTTGTCCTGGACCGGGGCGGGGGCGGTGGTGGGGAGACAGCCTTTTACAGGTTTGCAGGTTTCTCGGCCGGTACCCGAGCAGCGGAAGCCGGACCTCCCTGCCTCGCTGGAGACTTCTCTCCATTAGCAATACTGAGGCCTCCGGCTTCTCTCGCCCGGCCCCAGAGAAGGGCAGTGCTGGACATGTGGAAGGAAGGCGGCCCCATGGGTGCCTCCGCTGGGGGGAAGTGGCCCGGCCGCTTGCTCCCGGGGGTGGCAGGCTTTTCCCGGGGTTTATTTCGGTAGCGGCCTCTCAGTCAATAGCCAAGTGAACCCCAGGCCGGCGGGAGGAACGGGATCTTGTCCTGAGCCCGAATTGTCGGATGGTGGGATGGGCGGGAACACAGAAAGCCCAGTACACACCGCTGAACCTCTCATCATTCCGAGCACCCCTGCTTCGCTCCAAGTACGAACACCCTCTGGAGCTGCCTGCCCCAAACAGGGCCGTCAAGCTTCTCTTAAATACATGGGGATCTCGCGTCTGTTTAGGTGCATATGTACCTGTAAGCAGTGTGTGGGCTATATATTCCTTCGTGTATCTATACCGACCCTGAGCTTTCGATATTTGTTTTGTGCAGGTCTTACGTAAGGACAGAGGAGCTATATTTAGTGTATATGCAGGTTACATATCTATATATATAAATAGTGCTTCAGATTTAAAAGACACTTCCTCTTCCTACCTCTTTTTTCTTTTCTTTCCCTGCCCCAGGTTTTGAGTCATCCTTTTGCTCCCAAGCACTCGTTCGATTTGGCCCGGGCGGTTCCTGCATCCCCACGCGCTGCTCTCGACGTCTGCTTGTCGCAAGTCCCCCACTTATTTGTCTACTGTGTTTTCCAAAAGCTCACCACCACCTGACCTTGTTCTTTAAAGCAGTGAGCAGACCAGGAGCAGACCCAGGAGCAGAGCAGCTATCTCCCTCCCTCCCTCAGACACACACACGTACGCACGCACAAAGAGAGCTCGGGCTGGAAAGTGGCAAGGAAACAAACAGCTTCCCCTCCAGCCGCTTCTTCTGCAACACCTCGTTTGACAAATACCCTGGCGCTTGCCCTTGAATTGGGTTTCACATCCCTATTTAGTTCTTGGACAATGATTTTAGATGATGTCACTTAAAGCCAAACAAGAAAATTGATCTCGGATTTGCTTGGCCTCTAAAGCCTGGTTAAGCAGATTGCAAATAATAATAATAAAAAGAGAGAGGGAGGGAGGCAGAGGGGAGAGAGGCGAGGAGGGAGAGCCACCTCCTTCCCTGGGCGGGGGAGGCGCGGGGGCCAATGAAAAGTAGTCGCTTGTTGGGGGGGAAAAAACTTTTCCTGTTGACTGTTGGAAGCGAATTGAGCAATTATCTAGTTTACCTTCTCCTCTTGGAAGTTAACGATTGGCGAGATCTTGGCTGCGTTATTGACACAACACTTTCTATTGATAGAAATAAGTAGCGATTGTCCCGAGTCATTGGTGCGCCAAAGTAAACTGTGATGGGC
Organism: Acropternis orthonyx; assembly: GCA_035583155.1. Lineage (NCBI taxonomy): Eukaryota > Metazoa > Chordata > Aves > Passeriformes > Rhinocryptidae > Acropternis > Acropternis orthonyx. The sequence continues at coordinate 21,697,577 of JAWWEU010000040.1, forward strand.
TGGCATGAGTCCACTGGACTGAGAAGGCTGGTTCCGCCGGCGGAGACTGTGGTGATGGTGGCGGCGGCGATGCTGGTCTCCCTCCTCGCAGATCAGTAACAAGAAAAGGGGCAGAGAAAGTGAAAGAGAGAGAGAGAGGGGAGAGGAGGAAAGAAAAAAAAAAAAAAAAAAAAAAAGAGGCGTCTACCAGAGCGGCACAAACCGGGCGAACAAATGCAATTCAGCCATGGACAGTAGTGGCCACCACACGGCGACCAAAATCCTAGCGACTCCTCCGGCCAGAGAAAGCCTGTCTGCCAGGAGCAACATGATCAGCACGCCCAAGCCCCTCGCCTTCTCCATTGAGCGCATCATGGCGCGGACTCCAGAGCCCCGGTCCATCCCTGTCCCGCAGCTCCTCCATGGCTCCGTGGCCAAAGGCGACCCCAAGCACTCGCTGCATCTCAACTCTTCCATCCCCTGCATGATCCCATTTGTCCCGGTGGCATACGACACCATGCCCAAAGCGGCGGTGGCCGGAGCGGAACCCAGGAAGGCTCACTTAGACTCCTCTTCCTCGCCCTCCTTTAGCTGCGGCGATCTCTTGAACTGTGCCCTGAGCTTGAAAGGAGATTTCCCCCGCGATGCCCTGCCCTTGCAGCAGTACAAACTGGTAAGACCCCGAGTGGTCAATCACTCCTCCTTCCACGCCATGGGAGCCCTGTGCTATTTTAACCGAGGCGACAGCCCCTGTCACCCGTCCTCCAGTGTCAACATCCACCCGGTGGCTTCTTATTTCCTCAGCTCTCCCTTGCACCCGCAGCCCAAGGCTTACCTGGCGGAGCGGAACAAGCTTGTGCTGCCGACTGTGGACAAGTACCCGGCGGGGGTGGCCTTCAAGGACTTATCGCAGGCTCAGTTGCAGCACTACATGAAAGAAAGTGCTCAAATCCTCTCGGAAAAAATCGCCTATAAGACCTCGGAGTTCAGCCGCGGCTCCCCGAGCAGCAAGCCCAAAGTTTTCACGTGTGAAGTTTGTGGAAAGGCAAGTAGCATCGCAATCCGTCTCCCTTCCCCAGCCTTCTGTCCCCCTCCGTCTGTCCGCCGATTATCGGTCCCTTGATTGCCTGATTTTTAAACGACGGGTTCCCCTCGTCACTCTCACCTTCTAATTGCCTTTTTATTTTATTTTATTTTTTTGGTCTGATTTCTCTTTACAGGTATTTAATGCACATTATAACTTAACGCGCCATATGCCGGTGCACACGGGAGCCAGACCCTTTATTTGCAAAGTTTGCGGGAAGGGCTTTAGACAGGCGAGCACGCTCTGCCGACACAAGATCATCCACACGCAGGTGAGCCCCTCTCCGTCCCTTTCTGCCCAAGACCCTCCCCTCAGGTTTTTCGGGGAGCTCGGCGATATCCGGTGGCTCCGGGGCAGCGGCGTGGGGCGTGGGGCGGCCGCTCCAGAGCCGCGGGGGGATTTCCTATGCCCCAAGCGCGGTTGGTACCTCGGGCTGCCCCGCACCGGCAGCTGTGAACCGTCAGTTAACACACAAACCCGACAAACTAGTTCACAAACCCCGCAAACCAGCATACAGACCCTGCCAAGCAGAGAACAGAGCCCCCAAAACAGCCGTGACTTGGTGTTTGTTTCCCTCCAGGAAAAGCCACACAAGTGCAACCAGTGCGGCAAAGCCTTTAACCGGAGCTCGACCCTGAACACGCACACGCGAATACACGCCGGCTACAAACCATTTGTCTGTGAATTTTGTGGCAAAGGATTTCATCAGAAAGGTACCAGTTTCCAGCGCCCTCTCTCTTGCCCGGCTTCCCCCGTCCCAGGCGAGGTCAAGTGTCGGGACAATTTGCGACAGGGAGGGGGGTGGTGGGGAGTTAATTTTTTTTCTATTTTTGTTATTAGATATTTAGGTTAATTTTAAGTATGGCCAGCCCCTACACATCTCCTCTGGCGTAGCCCACGGAGCGGGGCAGAGGTCTCGTTCCGGGAAGAGCGCGGGGCAGTCGTTCCGTGGGAAGAAGAGCCCCTTCTCCCCGCGCGGAAACACGCGGCTCCCAGCGCGGTTCGGCAAACGAGTTCGCCGGTTTTTTCCCCCTCCGAATGCAAGACTTTAGTTACTTTTTGCCCCCGCGTTGCTGAGAAGACTAAATCTAGGAGCTTTATTTCTCCAACTGTCGCGATTTTGGCGTATTCGATCATTGCCTTGTCGTCTGTCAGAGAAACAGCCGCAGGGATGATAGGGAGAAGGCCAGGGTTTGCTAAGAGATCGGTGGTTGTTTTAGCCTAAAGCCGAACTCTGGGCATTAGACAGGGTTTGGCGGCTTTTATTTACTTCTCCTTTTTGCAGCGTCCATCTCTCAAACCCAGGTCCCTTTGCCCTTCTTGTCTCGTTCCCAGGCAATTACAAAAACCACAAGCTGACTCACAGCGGGGAGAAGCAGTTCAAGTGCAATATCTGCAACAAGGCTTTCCACCAGGTGTACAATCTGACCTTTCACATGCACACCCACAATGACAAGAAGCCCTTCACCTGCCCCACCTGCGGCAAAGGCTTCTGCAGGAACTTTGACCTCAAGAAGCACGTCCGCAAGCTTCACGACAGCGCTCTGGGACTGCCCCGGGCCCCCGCCGAGCTGGGGGGGCCCGACCCGCCGCCCCCGCCCGGGCCGCTGCTGCAGGGCCCGCCGCCGCTCCAGCCCTGAGGGGCGCCCCTGTGCGAGCCCCCACCGCCTCTTTGCATGCACCTGTTAAGCGGTTTTGTGTATTATGCTCTATATCGCCAGTAACGTTTATGGGATTGATTGTTTCCTTTTTTTTTTTTTAATTTTTCGTTTGTTCTTTAAAGACTATTTTTTTTTTGGTTGTTGTCGTTGCATCTCAGGTGGAGAGATGGTAAAAAAAAAAAAAAGAGAGAGAAAAAGCGCCAAGCCAATTTCTGCTGTATTTATTTGGGATCTGTATTACCCGATCCGGGAACGCTGCACCACTTTAATTATTTCGATGTATATATATTCCCACTGTGTTGATCCTGCCCTGCCTCCGCTGCCTGCTGATTATCCCACCCCCACCCTTCTTGATCTCCTCCTTTCCCTCTTCACCCTGAATATCGTATCTATATGGACAGAACTGTTCTCTGTGTACGGATTTGAATTTCGGATTGATTTTTGCACGTGGAGAAAAAGAAAAAAAAGAGAATTCGTTGACCTGGTGGAAATAAACCTTTGCCGCGGAGTGTCTGCGGCGGGGGCTGCGCTGCCGGCGCGGAGCTGCGGCCGGCCGGGAGGGCGGGGAGCGCGGCGTTGGCTGCGCCGCACGGCAAAGCTCTCCCGCGTCCTTGCCAAAACACTGAAACAACCGCTAAAGGCTTTAATTAAGAGGGGTAATTAGTTCGGATTGATCAAAGCCGGGTTGTTATGTTATTAGCTGCTCAGCACACTCTGCCAAGCCGAGCCTTGAAAGCAAAGCCCACCCATCGGTGGGCGGCTGAGGAGCGGCGGGAGGGGGTGTCTGGAATTATACGGCTCCCGGGGTAACCGAGCCAGGCAGGGACGACGGGTGCTACCCCTCGGGAAGCGCAGGCGGGCCCTCTCACCTCCCGCTGCTGGGTCAGCGCTGTGCCCGCAGTCCACCGCATGCTCGGGGGTCCCTCTCCGGGCAGGGGGCCCGGCGGGCCGGGGAGAAGCCAAGGGGCCCCACGGGCACTGGGATTTTGCAGCACTCTCGGGGGACCTACCTGCGGATCCGTCCCGGAGTGAGCCCTCCAAGAACGGGTGATGTGGTCCCGCGGGGCATCGCCCAAGGCTTTGCAGCACCTGGAGTACCCTGGATTTTGGCTTTTGGCGAGGAGCGAGACGCCATGGTTAAAATCATACCTAACGTGCTACATCCAGGAGAGGGATGTAAAAGCCCTTGCAGACGGCTTTCCCCGGGCCTCCCCCGGGGCCGCCCCCTCGGAGGAGTCCGCAGCCAGCAGGTCTGGCCCCCAGGCTGGGGCCGGCGGCTCTGCGCTCACCGCGCCTTTGAAAACGGCTGAGAGGGGAAACGCGCCTCTCTCCTTTCACGCGTCTCGGATTACCGCGGTAATCCTCCGAGCGGGCGGCTCTGCGTGTAAAAAGCAGAGCAACAGGTCGGATCCAGAGCTCGGGCAGACTCCGCGGCACCCCGGCGGGGCTCAGTCCCTCTGGATGCCGGAGGGCCTCTTTTCCCCGGGAGCACGGAAAAAGCGCCAGTGATTTGGGTGGAGGGACCTCAGTGCAGCCTGCTGACACGTGCTGACCGTGTAGCGGCGTGGGGCCACCCCCCCAGTAGCAGGTCTTCCCTTCGGAGACCGCAGGGATATGGGGAGCCGCTCCCCGCTTTTCCCCGGGAACTGCGGTGGCGGGGGGAGTGGGATGGGGAGGAGAGTGACCCCTGAAGCGACCCTGGGAAAAGCGGGAGGCAGGCTGAAGAGGGACAGGGAGGAGATGGTCCGGCAGAGCTGTGGGGACAGGGCAAGTGTCCCTTGAGGATTCGTCCCTGTGGGCGCTTCCCCTCCAGCTCTGCTCGGATCCCGGGGTCAGGAGATTGTCATTCAATGTTCTTTAGGGATAAATTCCTCCCAAATTAGGTTGCTAGTTAAAAGGAAAACTTTTGCAACACCTAAGGAAATGTAAGAAGTCCAAAAGATCCCACTGAAATGATGCGGGTGTGCTAGTTCTGTGAGCCTCTGCCTGAGAGAAATAATTTGAAGTAGAAATCCAACTTACTGTTCTTATTGAAGCAGAATTCCAACTTGCTTTTCTTATTGCTGAGCAGATGTGATAGTACAAGATACTGTAGCCATCTTGACAAGGTGCTAAATATCTTCATTTTATAACTCTTTCAAGCAGTTCAAAACTATTAAAGCACTGCAGGTATACTGTAAGAGTCACAAAAGTATTTTATATCACAACAAAAGAATAAGAAATGTATGTAAATGTATGATGAAAAAAAGGCAATTATAATCTGGTCATCTTGTGAGGAGCATGTAACATCAGTTTCAAGTAAAAAACATACATGAGGTCTGAAGACACCACAGAAGACCATCCATGCTGGTTACTCAAATGTCTCTGGCAATCCTTTGCCTTGTTTCTTCAGACTGTTTTCTAAGTGCTGGGAGAAATGAGGGCTCAGTCTTGCCCAGGCAAAGGCTGTAATTTATTTCCTTTTTATGGTTAGAGAGGTAGAGAGAATTTCTAATGTTACTTGACCATTTACAGGTTTATAAACAGTAACTGGTATTTTGCCATTCCTCCTGTCACTGCATAGTCTAGCTTCTTCTGTGTATTCCTGGTGAAAAACAGTATTTTGCTAAAGAATGCATTTGCAGGGGTGACCATGTTTTGAAATGGAGTGGAAATGAGGCACTCTAGCTTTATTCCAGGGTGAAGTAGAGAAAGTCAGTGATGAGCATGGATAAGCATTTTTCCTTCCTAGACTTCTTAGGGTGGAAACTACAGACGTGGGACTTCACAGGGAGATAAGGATAGCTCATTGTTATTTCACCATATAAACCTATGTTTGTGTCAAAGACAGGGATTAATTCATGTCTTGGAAGGCCTGCACAGAATTACCTTTCATTTCCTGTCTTCAAAGATTAATCTCAGGTTAAGTGAAATCTAGTTAATGGTCAGAGGCAATTCAAAGCTGGTGAAATCATCATGCGAGACGAAAGATCTAATTTGATATATATCCAAAGTGTAGAGCTATTAGCAGCATTCCATACCACAGAGAAGATTAATAATATGTATTATTTTTTTAATTGTGAATAGTTTTGATAGGAGAAATTGACTCATTTGTACCTAAAGGAAAGGTTATATGTTCTCATTCCTATATGCCAGTCAGCATCATTGCCTATTATCTATATCCTGTGTGACAACTGGTCAGCCTCATGGATACTGGGACAAAAAGGGCTTTGGTGTGTCTGGATCTGCTAAAACAGAGCTGCAGAGTTGAGCATCAGCATCCTGACAACAGTGTAGCCCACCCCTCATCAATGACAAGAGCTTCACTTCGGTGGTGAATGAAAGGGAGACAAACCTAGTGCCTAGGGAACCCTGGAGCAGAGACCCCTTGGAAAGGAGGAGCTGTTGCCTTCTACCCACTGTTCCCACCCAGAATTTCTCAAACGGGACTGAATTTTTTCCGTGCTTGTCAGATGATACAGTTTTGTTAACATGCCAATATCGAAAGTGCCATGTATCTGAAAGAGCTACCAGAATTACCAAAGCTGTCATATATCACTGTAGAAATAAAATACAGCAACAGCAGTACCTTCTCACAGTATCAGACGCAAAGTTCTTTCTGAAGCTGAAACGGTACTGCTTTTATTTGGGATCAGACACCTCCCAGCAGCAGCAGCAACAACAAATCCACCCACAACAGAAAAGGAAAAAGAAAAAAAAAAAAGACCAAGATATTAGTAATGATGTTTGGAATTTTCTTTTTGTTGTCAATTTTTGGGTTTTTTAAAAGAAAAGCCATGAATGTCAAAGTGTAAACTAAGAACAAATCTTTTTAATAGCTCCCAGAAAAACATTCTCTAGTTCATGGGCAGTTATATAGAAATCCAGCAAAATGAATAAATGAGTATTTAGTCAAGGTTGCATTTCTTTTAGATTATTTTTATTATGATTTATAATCAATCGGTTTCACCTCGACCCCATCTTTATTACTACAGTGGTGAAAATGGAGAGATTAAACAAAGTGCCACGAATTTATCTGAAGCCGTATCAAATGAAGGCATGTCGGTCACAGCTTAGTACTAGAACAGTTTGTTTGGAAACTAGCAATTAGAACACTCCTACTCTGTACCTCCTGTGCCATACTTAGAATGGTCAGTGACCATTTTTTTCTTTGGAGCTTGGTAAGGAAAAAAGGGACCTAATTTTCTCCTGAGTTTTTGACATGCTAATATCAAATAATTATAACTCCTCGAGTATGTAAATCTTTCCACCCACTTGCTGTTTGGCTACTGGTTTGCTCAGGTACCATCTTTACAGAGGAAGAACTATGTTGTACCCTGCTGGCAACTGTAGTAGCAACAATTTAGTAGTAACTCCCACTTCTGCAAAAGCAGTGGTAGCTGCAGCTTGACTCCATGCTAGGTCCCCCTTCTCCTCCTGGCTGCATAAATTCTGGATGATCACTTAGGGGCTGCATAGCACACAGTGACCATCTGCAACAGCTGGTTGGACTCACCGTTAGTCCAGTGGGCTTGCAGAAAGTTGCCCTTTTGCTTCAGTGATCTGCAACTCTTGAAACAATACAAAACTTCTCTTTGTACCTCTGGTGGTATTATGAAGTATAAGCAGTGTCTATATTCAGTCCTCTGAAGCTTCCATGGAAGCTATTTAATGGCTTCATTGTCCAGTCACTCTATTGTAATAGAATCCTTGCATATTTTATTAGGCACAGTATTAAATCCAATAACCATTTATCACAAAACAAATATCACTCAAAAAATGCACCATCACACCATGTCAGTGGAAATATAAAAACTCCTCCCTTTTTGCCTTTGAAATGGCTTATATTTTACCACCATTATTATGTGAATTCTAAAAAATCATATTCAGTTAGCAATCAATCAAAACATACATAGAAGCTGCTTTTCTGATTTTTTTCTGAATAATTTTATGAAAAACTAATACATAATAAATTTTATTTTGTGTGGAAAATGGAAGAGTGATAATTTGCAAATGTAAGCATAAACAGCTTATCTGCAACAGAACAGGTAAGTTAAATATTTATTTTCAGGGATGAAATTACAAGATTCAGTTGCAGACTGACACCTCATGTGAGATAAACCTTGATTCGCAGTACTTTAGCTTAGAGGGATTAAAGAACTAATGGCACAGAATAAAACTTTTCAAAATATTTCTAAAACACCTATTAACCTCTTGATATTACCATGAAACATCTGAAGAGCTTATATCTCCACCTAAAAACCTTGCCCAACTCAGATTTAATAGAAAAAATCTTGAACAATAACTTTCTTTCTAAATAACAATAATGAAAAACTCTTGGATGATAAATTAGTTCAATTGAGTTTGTAAAGCAATCTTTGCTGAAGAAGTTAAACAAAGTCTGAACCACAATGCATTTAGAAAAATAATAATTTAGCTTTAACTAGAAAACACCTTGCAAAGAAATGACAATCTTATTTTTTAACCTACTATATTTTGAAGGAATGATATGCTTCCTCTTAAATAATAAAAATAATTACAAGGAATGCAGGAATCACATAACTATTTGACCTTTTGTTTACCAGCAAATACATTAATCTACATATAATAAATAAGAATACATTTTTAAAAGGCACTTTGGGTTACTTTAACTGAGTACTAAAAGCTGAGGAGGGGCCAATGATTGCTTTGTCCAGTAATGCTATTGCATCCCATGAACATAAGAAGCTCAAGCGAAACAGGAAATTTAATTTAGATTACAGTTTCAAATTTATGGGAATATCCACTTTGAAAAGCTACAGCAGAACCGGCTAGAACACTTAGGTAAATACCAAAACAAATTAGTAATTACTTTTGTGAACAACCTGTAATTATTACGATTTCACATAATTAAGTCATGAACTGTTTTGATTTGCTAGTCCTAAGAAGCAGAGCCACCCTTCCCTACAAACAATGTATCTTCTGTTCTTGCAGAGCGTGCTGGTTCTCACATACCTTGAGAAATTCAGTGTACAGATACATTTTCTTTGTGAAAATAGTAAACTACCTAAGGATTATAACTAGAGCAGAGACTGAGTTGCCCCAAAATGAATCTGCCACAAGACAGGCAGCTGGGTCCTGGGAAACACAAAATGCATGTTTCTTCAAAAAGCAGTCAGCAATTGTTTTAAATCCTGCCTGATGCTGAACATTATCTCACTCCAGCCTGTCCTGCAGTGAAAGTTACAGTGGGCAAAGATCTACTTTAATTTTTGCAAGAAAAGGAGTACAACACAACCAACTTGCATGTACCATAATTAACTTACATCTATCCCTAATTACAGAAGGTGTTACTTTATAAGATTATTTTTTTTTCTGAATCCTTTTTTTGGTAGAAATGTCTTTGACAAATCAGCATTTATAAATTTCTGTAGATGTTGACAAAGCATTCATATAAAACCATTTTGTACTGGGAGGAATTTTCTTGAGACCAGAGATAACCAGCTTAAGGGCAAGGAAGAGTCTGCTGGGTTGGGTCCTTGCTTGCAGGGTTCATGGTCACGGTCACATTCAAATGCCCCTTCTGCTTCATGTTCTTCCAAGCACTTCAGAAGTTCTCTGTTCCATACTATAGAGTCAGGGTGTCTATTTTGATCTTTCCTTGGATGGCTTCTCCATGCATAAATGACAAAAAGTCATAAGATCAGATAGGGAACTGGAGTTTGGATGGGGGTCCCAGAACTGCAGTGTGTGATCAGCCAAGTGACAGGTATTCAGTAACTGCAAGAGAACCATCTTTTAAAAAGTGGATTAAATTAAAAAATTATCTTACTATGCTTAAGCAACTCGTAAAGAGAAAGAAATAATTTCATTTAATGTGGATGTCAGGCATTTCAGGAGCATTCCCCAGTCCCCAGTCTTGATATTCCAGATTCCAGGAATTAAATTTTCATTTGCTGAGTGTCAGAAAAGGTTACTCAAGGTGGGGGCGAAACACTTTTGAAAGATCTTGGTTTCACCCTAGTGCACAAATGAAGTTAATTTCTGAAATTATGAGATTATTTGCTAACTGGCATTCCTGCTTTCCCTGTCAGTTTTGTTGGTCGTGCTCTTTCTACAAGCCATCTGTTTCTTTTACAGATCTCTTAGTCTGTTTTGTTTTCATTTCTTAAGGAGTGTGAAGCATCAACTTGTAAAGCATCCCAATGCCTATCCAAGGCTTAAATATAGTTACTTCCTCACTCCTTTTCATAATCAACTCATTGTTAAATACCACATGGAGTAATTAGGATATGAATATTTTTCCCCCTGGATTTTTGTTTTCTTGTTGGCAAAGTTCAGTTCAGAAAAATCTTGCTCAAGGTATGAGTCAAACCAGCCTGTCGACCTTGGGCAATGCTTACAGCTTTTGGCATCTTAACAGGAAGTAAATGAACATAAATGTCTGTATTTTCTATACCATCAATCAAGAGACATAGGTGCCTCTAGCAGTCCCTCCCATGTTAGGTACTGCCTTCACTGCAGATGGTTTGCACTTCTAGCAGCCTTCTGAAGTGGTCCAGTTACCAAAGCATCCTTCTTCTCTATTACATCTTCTAGGTTAACAAGATGAAATCCCAGCAAATGGTGCTAGTGACCACTTTTTGCATGATAATTTGTGGTAAGGTTACTTATCCACATAGCCAGAAGCTGTACTCTGCTTTGCTTGGCTAACCTACAACACCAACATCTGCATTCTAGGAGAGCATTCTAGTCCTTCAGCCATGGAGTACACTGAGTGAAAGCATTCTGCAAGCCTCCTAGTTATCTTTGCATATGGCATGAAAATATTGGTGGGGTCAGCAGGACAGTAAGAGAAAGGGACTCCTTCCCCTGCTCTCCTGGGTCAGGCTATCAGAGGGAACAGAGTTGCTGTTCTAGCTGGGTGCCCTGGAGCACATATACTGTTTTCAACCAGCCTTGGAAGCAGGGATGAAATCTCAGTCCTACTGCCTAGTGAGTCTGTGGTGTAATCACTGGATGTTCTGTGTCCTGCATGCCTGCCTGCACAGTACCTCATTTTCAAGAGAGATGAAAAATACTCTCATGTTAGATATTGTGTGGCTTTCTTGTTTTCAACTTTCCCCTTGGATTTGGGATTTTTGTGTTGTGTGGATTAAGGACTTCTTCCTGTTGGATTAGCTGAGTTCTGACAATTGTTAGATTTCATTATCAAACATTGCTCTTGTTTGCAACTGGTAGATTTTAAGAAACCTTAGGCTCCCACCAATGCAAGTGGGAATGACTCTTGCTGGAGCCATGGTTGGGGATGTATTCAACCATGAAGACTTTACAGCCTCACAAAGTGCCTGGGCAGATAGGCTTGTGATGGCTGCAGGTAATGTCAAAGCAGCTGTTATTTCTAATAGCTAGAACAAGTGAGGGAATAGAAAAGTTCTGGATTTCCCAGTGCAGAAAAACTGAATGCATAGGAGGATCTCCCATTTATTTAAGAAATATCCCCAAATTAATTTGATTTTATTGAATTGTTAAAACTTTGCAACTATTTGGTGTAATCAGGAAACCTGTTCTTGGTTTGCTTTTGAAAAGGTCTCTTCCTTGGGGAGGAATTTCTTTTGGATATCTGCAACTTTTCAACAAAAAATAGTAATTGAAAATAATAGCACTGGAGTATAAGTGTATTTACCTAGCAAAGGCTAGCATAAGAAAATCTGACTATATAAACTTTCCCGTATTTCCAATTCACCTATAATACTTTGGATTGTATGAAGTCACAGATAAGGGAATGCTTCTTGCTTTATATGTGAAACTTTTGTAACAAGTGCTGACAACCTTCTTGACACTTGGATACCTATCAATCTCTTCAAATGTTTGAGAGCCATCATACCCATATCTTATACCTGGGAAGCCAAGAGGAGAGGAAGTGCTAGGAGGAGTCTCACAGGGGTCTCAAAACTGCTGGGGCTGGATCAGATGTGCAGGTGAGGCTGAGACGAGCTGGTGGCAATGACTGCAGACCTGCTCCTGCCTTCTTGTCTCTTCCCCACACTGGGGACCTGAATTAAATGGCAGCCCATGTGCCAGGGTAAACTCACTGTAAGTCATCTGACAACTCCTCAGTGCGGCAGCTGCATTTGTAGGCTGTGTGCTCCCCTCGCAATGGACAACTGTATTTGGAAACCCTCAATCTCAAGCACTGAGGCTCCTGCCAACCTGTGATACTAAAAAGGCAATGTAAAATTATACTGTGCTGATCCCACTGAGGGTCTCTGGAGTTTGGGTGAGGGCTTTTTTGTGATGAAGATTGGTTGTTTTTTTTTTTTTTTTCCTTTTTCCCCCCTAGAGTGGAATTTAAATCTTATTAAATTAAATGGGAAAAACCCAGCACCTTTCTCCTTTGAGCCCAACTAGTCAGATAAAACAATGTTTTGAAGACAATTATCCTGTGTGGTCAGTAATCTAAAAAAAGTAAAAAGTGGTTTATGGACCTCAGTTTGTAACTAAAAATTTTCCATTTCCAAGGGGTTTTCCAAGCTCTCAGGAACACCATACCCTAATTGATATGGATGTGGATGTTCTCAAGTATTTTATAGTTTTTCTTTGTTACTGTTTTTAAAAATCTGGAGGTTTACCATAATGTTCTGTGTTATTTTAAAATGCATTATTCAGTATAAGCAGCAGAAGAATTTTACAGTTTAGATGCAGATTTTTTTTATCCACTTCTTGAGTTTTATTTAATAAAATAACTTACTTTTATTAAAAGTTTAGACAGAACTCAAATTTTGCCACCAACTTCAGTAGAATCTGTATGAAACATGGATAGGCGGAAATATTATCCACTTTAGTACATAATTGTTTTGTGAAGATGTTCTGTTAAAATCCAGACATACACATTCTGAAGATAGAAAGAGAGGAAGACAGAAGTGTATCCCAAAAATCTAAATATTCCATTTATATTTGTAAAAACGTTTGGGCATCAACAACGGTGTGCATAATAAGTAAGGCATACAACACTTCCCACTCATAAAATGTTAGCATGCTATAGTCTATTTCAAAAGGTGATGCCAAATAAATATTTGTAGATAATCCTGCATTTTTGAGGTTAGTAGTCTGATCTCTTCAATAGGTATCTGGGCAGTGTCATTCTACTGCAGATGTATACCATGTAATCAGCATGATACTCACAGTGGGATACTGCTGCTAATTGCCACAGTTGTAGTTCAGAATAAGGTAGCAGCTTCTCAGTGAGACATAAACAAATTAGGGTTAAATTTAAATGAATCAATCAGAAAAAATCCCCTAACCCACAACTGTCTGTTGCTTTAATAGTTCATTAGCTATTAATACTAATAGCATTGTAAAGGAATTGCTACTTTTCTTGTGATACATTGTACAGGCTATTATCCAGTAAAAAGGAGTGTTTGAAATCTGATTTGATGCTTAGGGATCTAACTCAGGTCTTCTTTGAGCTTCCTGAGGATAAATTCCAGAGTATTCAAGTTTTTTTGGTGGGGACCATCTAGACTGAGCCCTCATGTGATCCTTGGAAGGAAGTATCATGTCCATTTGCTTTGTTTCTTTGTTATCTCAAGCCAGGACAATTTCCTTGTCTTTGCCATAAGGAAAGATGTAAGGATTCAGTACCTATGAGTTGAGAAAGTATTTTGTTATTGGCTCCTTCTGTCCTGAATCTTCATCGCACCAGTGAAGGAACCTGTTGTCAAGGAAGACAGATGGAATCCAAAACTATGGGTTGTTTTTTAAATCCCAATCTGACCACTAATGCTATAATTTTGTATTTGTCCATAATAAAGACAAAAGTGGGTCATAACAAGATATCCTTGAATGGTAGACTCTTAAATTAAGGGGAGCGCGTTCCTCATGATGATGAGGTGGATGACTAGAACACCTGTTATTGCTATAAAACTCTGTAATACAAAACAGACCCCTCCCTGCTTTGAAGGAAGTCTGCATTAGGCTTTTGCACTGGAATTACACTGATCATCTCTAAGACTGTAGCTAAGCAGAAAGAAACTTGACATGTAAAACCAAACATAGGAGAAAATCCTCACTGTTAAAGTTACTGACAGATCCTGTCATCTCTGTGAAATCCAATTGAACTAAATCTTTGCTTGATGATTCAGCTGTGAAGGGCAGAGATTTAAGCAATTGTTTTCTGTGGCTGGTAATTGAAAGCAAACAGTGGAAATTCAGTGGGAGGTTTTGGGGAAAACCAAAGATTGGAAACTTGTTTTTCTCATAATTTCCCTTTATATAAGTTGTTTACTCCCTACCCCCCACTCTCCCTCACACACACATGCCGAGGAAAAAAGTGCTTTGTGTATACTCATTCAAATCTGTAACTGTACCCTCTTTTGGTCTGGGGCTTTATGAATTCCTGTAGAAAGCAGGTACTTGTGTCTTACTTACCATCCCAGCCTGAGTCCTTGATTCTGTCATACATCCCTGCACATGAGCCCTTGACTGGTATGAAGTCCTATTCAGTGCAGGATCAGAATGACAACTGTTCATAAATAACACCATCATGGAGCCATAGACTCTGCTTTAGGAAAAGGAAAACTACAGGTTTTGCACACAACCATGTGACTTGTACTTCCTAATTCCAAAACAGTCAGTTAAATAGAGCTGGGAGAAGCCTCTTGGACACTGAAACTCAGTTGTCTATACTATCAAACTAGTTAGCCCAGTCACTAGCATGATTTAGTGAGGGCCAGACAAAACAATTCCCAAGCACAGCTAAGGATTAACATTGATCAGAGACTATTCCCACTGGGCAGGTTGGATGCAGCCATTCTGAAGAGTAAGAAAATTGAATAATATAAATATTGGTTGGGATTTTTTGCCTGCTCGGTTAAGGGCCTGCAAACCAGTCCAGTGCATGTTTTATTTACTAATATAGAGGGACCTATTGTGTATGCTTGCGCCTATGCAATTCAGGTGGTGTTTCCATGTAAGGGCTCATGGATTGCACATCTACAGGAAAATATTCTGTGCTGGGCATACAGAGCATGTCTAAGGCAGCAATCCACTCCCTCATTTTCTGAGGAGTGCTGAAGGGAGGACTGACTGGAAACTTTAAGAAGTAGCTAGGACTTCTTCAACCACATGGTCCACTCAGACAAGCGACCATGTTTTTGCTGCTGTCTGGTGTGATGACAAAGGCCTGAAGCAGCTTTTAGAAAATTGTTGTATTTATTTGTCAATGTCTAATGTCACTAATTCTACAAAGAGTGATGTGCCTGACTAAACATATTGTCCTGATTCAAAGTACTCTCAGCAAGGGAAAATAACCTAGAAATAGTCAAGCTAAACAAGTGTTACAAGCAAGACTTCAAAATACATGTATTATTTTCAGGTACTTTGTTCAACAGATACAGAGAATTATTGGAAAGCATTTCTTCTGGTGCTTTGTCTGACGTTAATATTTCCTAATAGAAGCTGTTCACAATCTAATTGTCCGCACTCATCTTAAAGTCACTGAAGAGAAATAAGCATTTCTAGAGCATGACCCACCTCCTCTAAAACTGTGCCATGAACTGTGCTTTAGATGTGCCTTTTTCATTTGCTGTTGTTGATTTTACTGCGTACAGAAAGGGTAATGATAATCACTTTAGGTTACATGCCTGTAGTTGAAATAACACAATACTAAGCTGGTTCAATGACACCTTCCTGTGCTGTTCTAGTGGTTGCATGCACCAGTTACCTAATTCCACCCACACATTATGCATTCTTCAGAAACTAGATGGCACTCAGAAATGCCATGACTAATTATTCTTGCTAAAAACAGGAATACCCTCTGTTTTAATCTTTTTTTCTCCCAACTGTGAGATGTCCTATACCAGCAGGTGTTTTAGCAAACATAGCATTCATGTGCTCTGTTTTCAAGCACATCCTTCTGTATGGACAGACTGATGCGTTTCCTTTGTTGGTATTTTCCTTCTGTGTCTTCTACATTGTATATCCTATTAATCACTTTTCAAAATATGATAGTCTCATATTTTATCTATAGGCTTTATCTACCTTGTTTCTCAAGAGATGCAGCTTCTTTGCATTTCAACATCTATTTTAAATGTAACAATTTTTTATTCTGGAGAAGATCTTCAGTAAAATGTTTTGCTTTGTGTCACCTTGTATATAGATTACCTAAGGAGACACATTCCTTTCCTGTATGATATAATCCACATCTGCTAAAAACTGGCAACATCTTTACCTTTGCTACTTGGTTTTGTTTCTAAGCTGGAGTGTCTGGTCCATACTGCTGCATTTTGTGTGCACGTTATTATTTGTTGGCACTACCTTTCTGTTTTATAATATGTATTCCCTGGTGCTAGTGAGTATTTATCTCTGCTTTTCTGAATAGCTTGTTCTGATTTTCCAATGATCATTTTTTCTAATATGAACTTGTCCTTTGATAGTGATTTATTTTTTCTTTCGAGTGTCATCCTCCTGTGATCTGTATCATCACCATGTCACATTTATCACTGAAATAGCTATCTTGTATTAACAGGTCTAGCTGGGTTACCCACTCACTAGCTGCCTCTGTGGGTTCCTGATTTCTCTCGCAGAACACATTTCTTTGAATGAAGGGCCTTTTTCTTGACAAAACAGTAAGACTCAAATGGCATAAACAACCTATCAGATTTTTTCCCTCTCTGCTTTAGTGACCTTGCTACTTGAGACCCTTGCTCTGCTGTTATCTGTGTCTTTTTGCCCAATACTATATGGAAATGAGCAGCTTCTTGGATTGCAGACCACTTAGCTTCTTCAGATCCTGCACACCATTAACACCATTCATTCTTTCCACTTAGTCCAGCTGTCTTCAGTAGCTCTGATTTTCTTTAGTCCTCACAAAACACATTTCTGGCACCAGTCTGCACAACAGCCATGCTCAGTTAATTTGTTTCTGCTGATACTATGCTGTCTTGGTGAGATCACTTACAGCAATGGAGAACTGTAGACAGACACACCAAAAGGGCTGTGAATAAACAGCAATTTCAATATCACAGAATCAAGTGGGAAAAGACCTGTAAGGTCGTTGAGTTCCAACCATTAAAAATATGTATTCTTGGACCTCAGTTAACGTCTGTCATGGTACTTCAGGGCTTAAACTCCTACTGGAGACCAAAGTCTCAGCTTTCCCCTACTGCCTACATGTTGGGAATCTTCTACACCTGCCTTCGAGAAGGTCAGCTAGCTTCCCAAGGTAAACATGTGGGTGTCCTGGGTTATGCTTGAACTTTTCCACTGTAATTAATATGGATGCAAAAAGGTCCAGACTCCATGTCTCTGAAAAGAGACTAGCATCTGACACCTAGACTTGAGTGTGGTTACTAAAACTGTGTCAGAAATATCCTGTGAGCAAAGCAGTGTCTTACAGCCAGAGTAATATAGAAGCTAAGCACAGAAACAGTAATTTCCTAATTACTTCATAACCACAATTAAACACAAAGCCTATGTGACAAAAAAGAGGCTATAGAGGTATACGCATAGGATACTTGCAGAATTATTTGGCATTGATATGCATCTTTTCTCTTTGCTCCACAACTCCATTTCTAATTTATAATAATTTCCAGTGATAAAAATGAGATGATGCAGAATTTGTGTGGAACAGCAGTAAATGATTGCTCACACATGAGAGCTACATCATGGCTATGTTGGCAGGACACTACTCAGGCAAAACCAGTGGTTGGAATATGAGAGGAGAAAGAGTAATTGAGAGTTGGGATTTTTTTATGACATTAGTAACTTCTGGTTTAATTGTGAGTTAAGACTAACATGATCAAGCTCTAAATAGGGGAAATGGAGGATTTAAGTGAGATTAACTTGCCGTGAAAAATGAGTTTGGTTGTCAGAGCTCTGTCATAGGGGAAATACATCTGTTAATTAAATCTCACATAGTTCAGCAGAATGGCAGTCCTGAAGCAGAACTGGAGTGTGTGCTGGGGCTGATGTGCCTTGGCAGGATGTTTGCTCAAAGAGAAGCTTCTTTGGGCTGGACTCTAGATAGCTGAAGTGGCTTGGAAAGATGCTATGGTGCCAGGAGTTTCCTTCCTCAGTGTGAGGAAAAGAGAAATATTGCTCCCAGCTGCTATTTTTCACCTCTAATAAAGCTCTAGCTGGCAATGAATGCTCTTTGTATTTTCCAGAGCCAGAAAGGAGGCTCGTGCTCTTCTTCACAGGCTCTTGGATTTCCTCACCATTTTTTCCCAGGTTCTAACAGAGAATGAAAAGCCATAAAAGTCATGTAATAATTGAATAACAGTAATGTGTATGGAACAAATGAAGAAGTGTAAAGAAAATGAAAAGATGAAAAGGTGGGGTTTTTGTTGTTTGTTTGGGTTTTTTTTTTGATAGTTGAAATGACTGATGTTACTAGACAGAAAGGATAAAGGATCACTAGCTTAAAACAATAACTGAATGTCAGTGAATAGCGCTGTCCTTACATGTTTGTAGGACTGGGCTTTCTTTCATGCTGTTCTAGAGAGGAAAGGAGAAAAGCCAGCCCATGACAGACACTGCTCTGAGTGACTGAGTAAGATTGTGTGGAAATCTTCCTGATGGGAATCAAGACTGGGAAAGTGGCTTACTTTCTCAGAGAAGAGAGAAATCTTGTGGAAATTAAGAGTTGAAAGATACTTCTGAAGAAGATAAGAAATCAGTCTCATTATAGATTTGCGAACTGGAGGTAGATGAACAAGTTGTACTGGATAATCCTTAAAATTTACAGATCAGAAGAATTCTTTAGAGGTGGACTCAGGACTCAGATGGAAAATGTGGACCTTGAGAGCAGGTAAAAAGAACAGGTGGCAAAAGGGGAGGGTGATTTGTAGATGAAACCCATACCTAGGCTTTTCCAAAGGAGTCCTTTTTTCCTGTAAGTTAAGTGAGACCTTTGGACATCTGGCAGCCTGTTCATGGCAGTGACAGTAGCTTCAATTTTGATGTGTATCTGAACATCTGAGTGACAGTACATGTGCATACACAGGGAAGCTTTGTCATGGTCACACAGTAAATGTGATATATCCGGGAAGTGTCAGCCCTGCTTTACGCGCTAAGCAGTTGATTTGCACTTGTACAATAAATAGAGCACAACCTAAGTGCTCTTCTACTGCACATACGCACAGTGTAGAACACACATTGCAGAGTCTACTCCTGGTTTTGAAGTAGTTAAGGCTATTGGAGAAACACCCATCAGTAACTGCTACTAATAAGCAACAGGTAATTTAGGGTAAGAATCAAAATTGGTACTCAACCCTTAAAAATTGACTTATTTTGCTATTATCTATATGAGTGTCTTTATTTTTAAAACAAGCAAATGCATGTGAAGTTTCCAGGATGGGGCTAGAACCAAAATTTATCTTAAAATGCATTATTCACCCACATTAAGGAGCTGACTGACAAAAATACAGTAACATAAGCTTTACTTCACTGAAAGCAGATACTCTCTAAGCACTGGAAAAAAATAGGTAGTTCAAATGACTGTCATTGTCAAATAGAGGAGACAAAGCAACTGTAACAAATTCACTGTAATTATTATTTTTAAGTCCAAATTCTTAAGAAAAGAAATGTGCTCACAGAAAACCGTATTTTCCCCCCTTGATTATCTCCTCAGAGTTCAGCATCTCTTGTTAGAGAATTGTTTTGAGTTGAAGTTAAAAAAAAATTTGGTGCCATCAAGTGGAAATATTCTGTATTGCTGAGAAGAGCTGGCAAAGTGGTAGTGCATGGATTTCATTAGACATGCATACCAGCAATTTAAACTATTGCAGTGAAAATATTTCCTCCATCATACACATTCTAATCTGGTCTAAAATTGGCAAGAAATCCCACTTGTTCACATGTTTTAGGAGCTAGCATCCTCCTTACACCTGGCAAAAATCTCGCGGTTTTTGACAAATCCCATTTATGGCTGTCACTAAAGACTATTCCTCTCTGGTTTTGTGATTTCCCTGCTGTGGATGTAGCAGTGTGCTGCTGTCAAGAATGTTGCCTATTGCCAGATCCCCATTCCGGAGCAGAGAGGTCCCTCTGAGGGAGCTCTTCTGCAAAGCCAGCCAGCAGTCAGTGCTGTGTGTTGAATCTGTTCCAATGTGCAGGGATTAAAAGTCTCATTCCTTTGCATTTCTACATTTTTCATGGTAAATATTTTTTTTTTTTTTTTAAATGTAAGAAAACCTGACAGAATTGAAACTCGCTCTGGCAAGACCCTTTGCAGCAGCCCTTGGTGTGTTTCACTGCTGTTCTGGAAGTATCCTTCTTTCACACTGGAACTGGCAGAGCATAACATCCCTTGGAGATGGGTAATGCTTGACACTGTTTCAGCTGCTTGTTCACTGAACGTCGATGAAATTCCTCGTCTTTACGACAGGGAGGAATTGCAGAGGGTAAATTTCAGATCAGCACAGTCAGAGGTTTCAAAAATCTGTGCCAATTAAAAAATACATTTCTTGTCCTCTGGAGGCTTCCTTTTCAATACCAAGACACCAGGATTAACCTAAGTAGCTCCAAACTTGGTGTTATTTTTACGGAGTTTTTCCATGGCTATCCCAAATTTTTTTAAAATCAAACATTTTTATATTTATTATTTTAAAAACTTTTATTGATAAAATCAAGTAATTTTATTTTGCAATGTAAATAATAATAATTCAAAATTTAAAAAGTTTCATTTTTTCTGAACCAAGATTATCTCAAACTGAATGATGAAATTCTTTGAACTCTTTTGTTAAGTGAAATGCTGGGTAAAAAACCTTCACTTTGGTAATTTCTTTTTTTTTTTTTTCTTTTCAATTTCTGAACTGTTATTACACCAAAGTATGTTGTTTCTGTTATATTCAGGGAGACTACTCTTGCCATCAGTTATCACATATAAAGTATAATGTATTTTTAATGGCTGGACTTCAAGATATTAAGGGTCTTTTTCAACCTAAATGATTCTTTGATTCTGTTGTCAATTACCACAGTTTCTTCCAGGAAAGTAAAATTGGTGGACTGTATTGTTTAATGAAACTCAGAAGATGGTCTCTCTGTATGCACAATGCACACACTATACATATACACACATATGTATGTATTTATATATATAAAAAAAATTCTTGCCACAGAGTTTGGCAAGTCTGGCAAAGTGCTCTCCTGAGGCACTATAATATTGAGCCAAATGTAGACCAGAATACTGTATTATATTCTGCTCTAGAAAACAAAACTCTAGCATGTCATGGCCATGTTTTTATCCTCTCAGACATACAGCAAAAGGGCCTGCGGAATAAGGTATCACTGATGTTTTTGTCACCGTAAGGTTTGGCTCCTGCCTTTTTTATTTCTCAGTGATTGTTACAGATGCTGTAAATGTACTAAGCACTCTGCACGAGGCCTGGAAACCAGAGTAGAGCTGTAGATCACTGGATGCCAAGTAAGCTCCTGGCATGCTCCTGTGCCACAGGGCTCTGGGGAGAGGGATGCTTTGCAGCTATATCACAGTACTGTATCAGAAAAAAACCTCCTTAGACAAAGGATACTCTCAGAGGGGCTGTTTGAAGGGGTTTATAAGCCCACGACATTGCAAAGTCGTTAAAAGGATAGATATAACTGAGAACTGGGTCCCTTGGATCTCAAGGAAACAGTATGACTGTACTTGAACCACTAATTTACTTTAGCATTTTCGAGTGTTGTATCTGGAGGAGAGACTAACTATAATACATGTGTAGATATTTAAGGGTAAAGCACAGATAGGACATGGTCAAATGCTTCAAAGATCTCATATGAAGTATATTTAACTGTGTATTTATTATATATCCTTGCCTTATTGAAGCTGTCAGGGATATTGCTGTAAGGAAAGCAGGTAGTTGTTTTTTATCCATAAAGTAACAAATACATGAAGTGTAAATCCTTACATCAGAAGAACAATGTACTCTTGTTGAAAGGATCATGGAGTTTGTTACTTAATTCTTTGTAAATGTGGTTTGGTTTCTAATATTTGAGAGAGGGAGAAAATTGTTCTATAATCACTTTGAATAACTTGAGAATTTTTTGTTATTGCTCAGTAACAAATGGAGTTGCATTCTGTATCTTGATTTTGATTGTTTATTAGAATCTCTTTTAGTAGCACATCCATATCCTTTTAAGTCAGTTAATACGTACTGCTGTTCTCAATCTTGATCTCCCGAATAGGTGACTTTTCTTGTATTTTGGCAAATATTGTCAGAGTCATTAGTAATTTGAATTCTACATCAATGTTAAAACAATATCCTGATCACTAAAAATTGCTGAGGTCAAAGACTTTATGACTGAGTAAACAATGTTTAATTTTGTCATGAGAAAAAGGGGCAGATTTCTTGTTCCACCTGTATTAATGTATTTTTTTATTTGTTATCAGTGTCCCCAGAATATCAAAGCCTTTTAAATAAAGTCCAAAACAGTCTGTCCACGTCTCATCTCAAGAGACCCTTCTCTAGACAGTTTCACTGCGATGGACAGGACTTTTGATATCCTGATATGGGGACTGCACTTAATAGCAAGGGAGAACCTTCTCTGTAAAGTTCTCCTTCCAGTTATGAGGCTTCAAGCACCAGAAACAAACTGGATTAACTCTAGCAGTTCACAAAGTAACTTTTATTAATACAAATATGTGACAAACTACTGTAGGGTTCATGTTGCTGGTGATAACGTCTAACTGCATGATTGCACTTGACTAATAAACAAAACCACAAAATCTAAGTCTCAATACAAACCTCAAGCAAACTCCCCCCCCCAACAGACAAATTTGCAAAGACTAGAACAGAATCTAAACACACTCATTAATACAAAGGTAAAAAGAAAGATTATAGCTGCTTCCCACTATGTGTATGGCCAGACTTCGTGAACAAAGGTCTTGGGAAGGGTTCTCCCCACGTGGGTGTGCCCTTCCAGCCTGCGCAGTAGATTTTTTAGGTGAGGCACAGCATGTGCAGAAGTGGCCCCACCGTTTAAATCCTAAGGTTCGTTTGCCACGGCCCAGCGAGCTTGGACAGTGACAGTGAAATCCTCGGGACTGTCTACAGCACCCGGTACTAACTGGGGCTGCCCCTGTTGAGCATCCGAGATCTGATGGGATCGAATGGCAGGCAGGCATTTAACTGCCCAGGGGACGGGTCCGCACTGAGACTCGAACTTGGGCCTTTGGGATTCGGAGTCCAGAGTGCTCTCCGTTATGCCACGGGACTGCCCTGCTTCCCACTAACACACATTTTAACTCACTAAGATAAGTGTGAGAAATATCTCTTGATTGAAATTTCAGAGATGGCCAAAACCTGTGAAGCAATGAACGTTATTAACAGCACGTGCTGGGTGCCTCAGCCCGTGGGAGGGTCTGAGCACACAGGAGGGTTGGGGATCACACCTTTTATGGTCTCTGACATTTGCATGACCACCCCCTCATGGAAGCCAACATCTCCCAGGTCGGGCTTCACTTCCTTTCTTTAAAAGGTGAGAATTTGTGGATAATTGGATTCTATTAGCTGCCACAGGCCCAAGGAAGACTCCTCCCCTCTGGGGAGTGTGTTCTTTCTTGGAGGCAAGCTCCCCCCCGAGTCCGCCCCACATCTCTCCTTAAAAGGAAGAGATGTGGGTGCTTAACCCTTATTGGTTACTTTTAGGTGGGAAAAAACATTATGCCTTTGCTTTAACTTTGTCCCTAAAAGGAAAGGGTGTGAATGTCCAAATTCTACTGGCTGCCTTAGGCAGGAAAGGCCTTGTTCAAATTTACTAACTGTTTCAAGGTAAGCTTGGAAACTTGAAGTTTTAAACATCTGTGAATCCCTATCCTGGCCGCCAAGGTCCCTTTGCAATGGGTCCAGACAGAATCCTTTGCCGTACATGCTTTCTGTCTCACCTGTTTTATACCCCTAACACCCCATGAACTCCCCACATACAAAATGACCCCTTGGTAGCCTACAGACAAAATGGCCTGCAGGCAATGCAACACAAACTGGCTCCCAGCTGTCTTGTCTGTCAGTCTTTCACCTGCTTGTAATAAAACAGGTTTTTTTATTCCTCACAAAAGGAACCACCCACTTTAAAGCAAACATGAACACAACAAAAAAAAGAGAATATAAAGTAAGATATATACCTGGTAAGTTACCAGGTGTAGGGCAAGGTAAAATTAGTAGCAAAGTAGCATAGTACAATTAGTAAATAAGGTATCTATGGCGTAAAGGTAAGGTATGAGGTAAGGTCAATGCAAAGAAAACAGAGTAAATGGTTGCTCAGCCCTACAGTGTCTGAAGGACTGGGAGGAGACCAGGCAGCTTGTTGGTTACCCTGCGGAGACAGGGGAACTGCTCCCCAACTTTGCTCATGTCTGATCTCTTTTTATACTTTTTTCTTTAGGCAGTTTCAGTGACTATAGTCAATAATAATTTTGGGGTGATAGATGATGTAGGTCTGAGGGGCCGGCTCTTTGTGTTCCCGTAGGATGTTGCAAAGAAAGGCCATGCTATTTCCGTAACACTCCATTCTTTGTTAATCCTATCAGTCTGTTGCTGGGAAGTCTCCTCATTTTGTTGAGGACTTTTGGGAAGC
>JAWWEU010000040.1:21721931-21894865 GCA_035583155.1 Acropternis orthonyx
TTACACACTTGTTTTTGTGGGTTAAACGGACCTTTTTCCTCTGTACCCTTGTACTTATTGTGATCTTTTTACTAAACGGTAATTCTGACTTGTAATCTGTTTGTGAGTTAGACTCATTCCTCCTGCTGGTTTACCTTTAAACCAGCACAGGAGGAGATGGAGTTTCTAATCATGAAGCCAACTCCTGAAAGGTGACTTTCGGTTTTGGGTTTACCTGGCCAATAGAGTGTGTAGCCGGCACCATGTTCTTTAATGCTGCCTACCTCGTGGAGACGAACTTCACTGAGAGCAGCAATGTCAATACTGAGTCATGACAGTTTGTGGGCAATTAGAGCAGAATGATACTCAGGATGTCCACTATCTGCAGTATCAATCATGGTTCTGATGTTCCAACATGCGAGTGTCAATTTGAACACACCTTTGGAGGCAGGTGTATGCCTTTGTCTCTTTGCCTTTGTTCGACCGCATCAGAAGATGCCCATTGGCCATGGTTAGCCAACCAGATGAGAGATGGAGATGAGCTTTGGTTAGGCCACATTTTCTAGGCCCCTCTCCGTGTGGAGCAAGCAGTGCTCTCCTTGAAAAAGACTGCTTGGTCATTCAGGATGTTGACGAACAAGACTGTCATCTCCGGGTCAATCTCGAGTGACCAATGTCCTGAACCGCCTGCATGCAGGGTTGGGGTTGCGGCTTCCAGTGCACCTTATCACCTGCCGTTTCACCCCTTGCCTGTCACTGCAGGGCTTTGCAAGTGCGGGTGTAGCCTTCAAGCCTGCGCAGTGGATTTTTTAGGTGAGGCACAGCGTGCGCGGAACTGGCCCCACCCTCTACTCCTAAGGTTCATCTGTCAGGGCCTAGCAAGCTGGGATGGTGACAGTGAAGTCCTCAGGATGTAGGTTTAGTTCAAGTATTCTTCTCGTAGATGGATGGCCTTACAGGGCTAAGCGAGCTCCATCTGCCCAGGTTTGGGGTTAGAGTTGTCCTTCTCCTAGGATGGTTGCCGGGAGGCTGGTGAGCCCATCCTGCCCATGGACACACTCTGTCTGACCCTTCAGTTGAGACCTGACTAGCATGGGAGACCCTGTCAGAGGCACAAACCACCGCCAGCACAGCCCACAACCTCATAAGGGCACGCAAGCTTCTTTCCTGCGACAAGGGGCTGTCCATTGAGAATAACCTGTCGCTAGACATGTTACATATTTCCCCACTACTTCCATAGTTTTGTTCAAGTAATTTTTATATCTCTGAACTCTTGGAAAAAAAACAAAACAAAAAACCAAAAAAACCCAAAAAACAACTCAGTGAAGAAGGCCTGAGTTTCTGTTCTGACACTGATCTGAATGTGAATTGTGGGCTGAACCATAACTTTGTGCCATTTTTCTCAGCTTTAAAATGTGAAAAATACACATTCTCCTACTGCCAAGTTGATACAGACACTAGGTGGTCTAAAAATGGAAAGTGCTAAATAAATGCAAAGATCTGTTGACTCTTGTGATTTTTTTTCAGAAGAAGGTCAACACTTTATGACAAACCTCAGTTGCAGGAGCTAAGGCAGTGATAGCCATTATTTGCTCAAGGAACATAAGAAGCAAGGCTGTACTTTTAATGCAGATATGGCATACTTGCTTTAATGGACTCTTCAGGCACTAAACTCTGATTCTCTCAAAAGAAGGCCCCGGTTTTGATTTTACACATACCATGGATACATACTTAGTGGTACTGACTTGAAAGCCCTACTAGTGTGAGCATCAGGAAGTCTAATTAATAAGACTCAAATAAGATTTTTCTGGAAGTATGTTTCAGACAGGTTATTTTAGCTGAGCTGCTGAGGTTTCTTTTCTAATGAATCCGTTTGCTAATATGATATCACAGGCTGTAATCTTCTCTGTTTAGGTTTATTTGCACAGCCATTTAAAAATATTTATGTGGGGTCTTAGGGATTATGAAAATGGCTTAAAAAGGCATCTCAATTTAATGCAACAGTCTGAGCATGCACTGTGAATGCAGAAGTACCCAGTTTTACAGTGAATATGAACATATATGATGTTACTGTGAATTCTAGTGTGCACAAATGTGAACAGATATACCCTATGTCTTAGGTGTTGCTAAAATTAGAAGGTCTTTCTTTGAGGATGCTGAGAAGGCACTTTCTCCCACTGGGCCATAGGAATGTAAATATATTCGCTGCATGACTGTAGAGAACACAACACTGTGCTGTTTAGTGATGTCTAGTACTCTGCTGTGAGGTCAGTATTCACAGTGGCAGTCAACAGCCACTGCAGGTAGTGGCTTTTGAATAAAAGGTCATGTTTTTCAATAGCCTCATTCTGACTGAAAGCCCGAAAGCTTCTTGGAACTTCTTGATCTCTGAAGTATAAAAATCAGAGTAAAATGAGAAACAAGAGTTCAACAGGTAGATAGACAGCCTGCAAAAAATCTCTTCAGGATGCCAATTCTCCCATTCACTTAAGACCTAGGGAGAAACCCTAAACCAGCAGAAGTTGGTGTGAGCTTTTCATTGACTTCAACAGACTCAAGATTTATCTTTGATATTCTAAGAATAAAATCTATGAAGTCCACCTCTCTCTAGGGGTTCTGAGAGCTTATTGCTACCGTAATGGAAGTCAGCACTTCCCCCACAGTGCTGAGTAAAAAGCATTCCAGCTGCGTAAGAATTAGACCTTATAATTAGAATTTTTCAGACAGAGGGAATCACAGTCCACCCAAACCACGAGGTATTTATTACAGAAAACAGCTCTAAATTCCATATTAGCATGTTGTGTAAAATCCAAATTCCAGATTTCTTTTATTCCTTTTAAGCCATTCTGCCTTCCCTATCTGGAACACAGTACAGTGCAGGTGGGAGTCACCTTACCTGACTTTACATTAACACAGCATGAGTCCATGCTGGTTACTTAGGCTGCCTTTTTCTCTGTGAAGCACAATAGGCACTTTCAGAATGCAGTTCACCTGGTCTGTTTTAGATGCAGGAAGAAATTCAAATGGTGCTGAAAAAATTCTTGATCTGCCTTCAGAGGGATGGTAAATCTGTGGCAAAAATCAACTCTCCAAATGGCATTTTGGCAGACTATCTGTCACATCCTTGTTTGTTCTGCTCCTCCTGCTTGCAGTTGGAGTTGCCCTGCTGGATAAAGCCAGAGGCACCAAGTATATCTCTATGAATAAGGATGGATGATCACTGGTTTGCTGATTGTTTTGGCACAGCCTGGAACTTCATTTCCCCAGAAGACCGTTCTGAAAGTATCAGTAAACTAAAATGTACAAACCACAATAATTTCAAATTATCCAAAAAATACTTTGACCCCAAGTGAAGTGGCATATATATATTTTTAGCTAAAGTGAAGTCGCTTTTATATACACATGAAGAAATCTCAATCCTAAAATAAAAAGCTCTTTCAAACAGAAATGTTTTGAAAGTCAAGTGCTTTGTTGTTATAAAAAGGTTTGAGCCACTGTAGTTTAAAATCCAGTTCTGTGTTTCCAGAGCTGACTGGAGCTTCAATCCTGCATACACACACACACACACACACATATATATATGCATACACACACACACACACACACACACACACACTATAATTAGGAATCAACCTATCCTTCTACAGGAGCCAATCCTGTAGGTGTCTAGATCATGTCAGGGACCTCAAAAAGGACAGCAGAAACTTGTAAAAAGTTTTTCATTACCATCACAGTAGTTAGGGCATTCAGTGGTGACTCAGATATGAGACTCTTCAGTGATAAGTGGTCATTTACAGATAGTATCTTCCAAGGTGAAAAGCTGAAAGAGGCTCACTTTAGAAACCCCAGTTTGCTAGTGCTTACACTTCAGACATATAGTTTTAAATCAATGTTTCGAATGACACTGCAACTTTCAAAATAGCCCTCAACTTACCAGCAGAGTGCTCTAAGCATTTGGCTAGTGGCCAAACCAGAATATGCGACACAGGAGAGGGTATCCGTGTAACATTCCCACGGGAAAGGCACGTGGCCTGGCAAAGGTTCCAGACTGCCAAGGAGCGCTCACAGCTGACAGCTCCGGGCAGAAGCCGTCCCGTCCTTTCCGAGCAGCGTCAGGTTCGAGCACAGCGCCTCCTCTCGGCCCATTCCGCCGAGCTGCAGGGGCGGTTCTGGCTCCGTTCCCGTCACCCACATGCCTCCCCGTGCCCTTCCCCGAAGCGGCGGGGCGGGGGCCGTGCCCATACCCCGGGGGAGCCGTGCCCATTCCCCCGTGCCCATACCCCGGGATGAGCCGGGCCCATTGCCCCGGGGCCGTGCCCATACTCCGGGGGAGCCGTGCCCATACTCCGGGGGAGCCGTGCCCATACTCCGGGGGAGCCGTGCCCATAGCCCCGGGGGGGCCGCGCCCATAGCCCCGGGGGGGCCGCGCCCATACCGCTGGGGGCGCGGGGCGGGCGGGGCGAGCGCGGTGAGGCCGCTCCGCGGGGCCCCGGGCCGGGCGGGAGGTGTTTCCCGGCCCGGCTCCCGGTTGGCTGCGGCGCGGGGCGGCGGCCGCCGGACATCGGCGGGAGGAGGGGTCGGGGCTGCCGGCCGAGCTTCCAGCCGACCGAGGTAGGTACGGCTTGGCGAGCGCTGCGGGGTGCCCCCCGCTGTCCCTCGGCCGCTTCCCCCCGGCTCGCACCGGTTCTTCTCCCCGCTCTCACCGCGTCCCCCCCCGGATCGCCCCGCTTCTGTCCCCGCTCGCCCCGCTTCCCACCCTTCGCGCCGCTTCCCCCCGGCTCGCCCCGCTTCTCCGCCGCCGTGCCCCACCCCGGTGATGCTCGGGGCGGTGTGAGGCACACCCGGCACTCGCGGTGCGGCCCCCCGGCCGTGGCGGGGAGGCCGGGGAGAGTTCCCCGGAGCTGCGGGCTTGGAATGCTGAAGTTACTTTCACTTTTACCGCGCGATATGGATATCTCTCTGTGGCTGAGCCTGAGCACACACAGGAGGCATGCAGACAAACTTGTGGCCTGCCAGAGGTCACCCGCCTGTTTGCTCCCTGCCCCGGCTCCCACGGTCTCTCAGTACACTCCCCCTGGAAAGCGGCTCTTCCCTTATTGTGGGGCTGGTCTCTCTGTATGAGGGAAATTTTCTTCAGTGCAGGTTTGGGTATGAGGTGCAGTGAGTTGGTATGAACTGCTCTTACTGTTATATTCTAGTGTGCAGTGATAGTAACATGGTGTGTCAAGGCTTCCTCTTTTTTGAGAGGCATTGACATGCTCTTTGAGGATCCTCCTGAAAACCAATGCCACAAAATAACTCCACCTTCTGTACAGTAGCCTCTGCTGGTGGACATATCTAGAGATGGTAGGAAGACCATACTTGGAGATAATGTAGATGACTGTGTGCCTCAGTTCTTGCCTTCCTTTGTGTGCCAGTTTTTCTGTTTCAGCAAGCCTGGTGTTAAATAGACTCTCTTAAGTGTTTAGGTGTATAGAGATTTTACAAGTTTGAGGCATGAGGACAAAGGATTTTCCAAGTGATTCAGATACAGAGATTCATGTAATTATCACTTAAGATTGAGTTGGAAAGAAAGTTCATGTTTTTGAGGCTTCTGTCTTTGAGATCCACATCTATTAATTGCATAAGTGTCTGAAGTCCTTAGGCTCCTAGATACTTGGTGCTGGACCAGAGCAGAGCCCCTGCTATTTATAGTAGGGCTAAGCAGTGGCACATAGGCTTCACTGAGAGTGAAGAGGAGACAGAAAATAAAGGGATAATACTTTGCAGTGGGAATCTGTCCTAATGAAGCTTTTCCATTTTGCATAAAATCTGTAATAGGGGGCCTGGCCACACATACGCTGACTGCTGAGCAGTGGTTAAGGTCTTGATCTTCCATGTTTGGTTCGTGTAAGAATTAGTTATGTAAAAATACTTAGAGTTGGTCTTACATATTGGACTTTCTCTTTTAATCAACTGCTTACATTATAGCCTGTGTTCTGCTTTCTTTTTGCGTGTTGTAACTTCTGACTGTTCATGATACAAGCCTTTGATAAGTACTTGACTTTTGCATGTTTCTGGTGGCAAATGAGTAGAATTGGTAACTTTAGGTTTCCAGCATTCTTTTTAAGTCTTGTAATTAAAAATTCGGTGCATTAAATGCATTAAGAGCCTTCCTTTACAGTGGTAAAAACAATTAGTAAAACTCAAAATTTGTCTCTAAGGACACCCCACCAGACCAAAGTGCAACAAAATACACTGAAAGTGAATTCATGTCTCACAAAAGTAGAGTGTAACTAGAGTATAAAGTACCTGGTTTGTGTTTTACAGCAGATGATAAAGGAGACCAGAACTTTTGCACAAACAATATTTGAATCATACATGCACATGTATTATTTTATTACTTTGTCTTTGCTGCTATCAGGCTTTACCATGCTCCGAGCCTTTAGTCACATGAATGGTAGGTGTGTGTTCCGCCATGCTAAGTGTTGGCATCATCGTAAGTCTGTGCTGGCAATCAGGAGGGAGGATGTTAATGCATGGGAAAGAAGAGCACCTCTGGCACCAAAGCATGTTAAAGAGTTGACAAAGATGGGATACAAGGTCTTGGTGCAGCCATCAAACCGGAGAGCCATCCATGAAAAGGTAAGGTCTCATTTTGAGAAAGATAAGCAAAACTGTAGTTCAGTTATTAACCATAGTAAAGGAAAAATAATACTCAAAGGCTATTCATGAGAAAACATACAAAGAGGTAAACGTAAACATGTAAACTTTGTTGTTGAACAAGGAATCACTGTGTGCTAGTAGAAAGAAAAAAGGAGTAGTTTGTTTAGCCTTTTAATGTAGTGTTGGCACAGTGGTGGGGTTTTGGAGTTGTTTTTGTTAAGTTCGCGTCCTGTCATCAGTCTTCCTAGGAGTTCTAGGTGTTCTTGAAGTATTGGAAATTCATTTAACATTGGTGTTTTTGTCTTCTGCTTGTATGAAGACAACAACTCTAAAAAACCCCATATTTTTAAAAAGAACAAATCTGGTGAATCCCATTCTTGCTTCAATCCCATTCCTCATGTAAAATGAGGAGAGAGGTTTTATTTTTTCTTTAATGCCACGAGCATCAAGACAGAGAGCTTTTACAGTTCTTGTAGCAGCAGTAATACTCTGGTGTAAGATATCAGATAAACAGATAAAAATTGAAATGTAATTAGGGAACTAGTGACCACTTGCACATACCACCTTTTAATTAAGGCACAGTGCTGGTTTTCAACAAAGCACAGATCATACTATGTTAAAACATTCTTTCGAAGTTGCTCTTCAGCTTTGACTTAGTCTTAACACAATTTTATAGAATCACGTGTCATCAGTCTTCAGATTAATTTGTCATATTTCTCTGAACTTATTCCCAAGTATTTCAGCACATTACAAAGCACTATTTGTTATTGCAATACTATAGGATCCTTTAAATTTAGTAAAATATTGTTTTTGTAGTATGTAAATTTAAGATGAAGGATTTTACTAACGCATGGTTATATTTTGGCCTTGTATAATAGGATAATAGCATGGTAATTCAATTTGTTTCTTAATTCCTCTTTATCAAAGAGATTTATGAATGTATCACATGCAGTGACTTGTTTCTGCTTTGTAGAATTACTGATTTTTTCCTCTGTGTTAGTTGCTTATATGCTAAGATCTGAATATGAAGAAGGACAGAAAAATTGATTTTTCTCTTTCATAGGATTATGTTAAAGCAGGTGCCATTATTCAAGAAGATATTTCTGAGGCTTCTCTGATAATAGGTGTGAAGAGACCTCCAGAGGACAAATTAATCCCTAAAAAGAACTATGCCTTCTTCTCTCACACTATTAAAGCCCAAGAGGCAAACATGCCCCTTTTGGATGAGATTTTAAGACAGGTAAGTTGTGTCATAGTGAAGACTGTTGGCAGTTAGAATAGTGTAGAAACTGAATCTAATGCTTAAGTGTAATCAAAAGCTTCCTGCCTAGTATGGTCACTTCTAGCATGTGTATTCCAGTAGCGCATTTGGCTGTTTTCAGTATCCTTTCCTGGAGCTGAGTATTTCTTGCTCAGAGAATCTTGTACCTGCAGTGTTACTTTGTTCCTGTGCATAAGGCAGGTGAGTTGTGAGCATGGTGTGCTCAAGCGAGGCTCTTTTCTGTCTGAGCAGGAAGAGTTGTTGGAAAGTTACTAAGCTGGAGTGTGTTACAGGGGAAGGCAACCAGTTCACTCAGAAATGAGCAGAGTTTTGGCAGAGGATATGAATGGGCCTGCAGCATTTGGAGTGGCTGGGGAGCAATCATGTTGGGGAGCTCTCCGCCAGAGGGCACAGGCAGTGCAGAGACTCTTTAAAATAAGAATTCAATGCAACCATTATGTTTTCGTTTTTATATACTTAAATCTTGTTATGATTTAATTGCTTTCCTTATATTACCCATCACGTTCTATCAAAAAAGGATGACAAAGGCATGTGAAAAGGTGGTTCCTGGGAGAGCAATGTGCCACTGGCCGCATTCACTGGAAATTTTAATACTCAGTTTGCTATGTATTTTCAGGAAATTCGACTGTTTGACTATGAAAAAATGGTTGATCATAAAGGAATGCGAGTTGTGGCCTTTGGAAAGTGGGCTGGTGTAGCAGGTATAGTGCATAAAGTAAAGGCAGGCTTGCAACAAGTGACTTCTTGTAATACTTCTGGTTGTCTGTGTTTCCTAAAAGTTGAGGCTTGCGATGTGTTTTTACCTGCACTTTTAATTCTTGCTTTTAACAGTTTTTTTCCACTCTAGCGTGTGCCTCCTACTTTCACGAAACTACATGTCAAATACTGCTATGGGTTCCTGACAAATCTGGTGTTTTTATGTCGTCTTGAAGTCTTGTTTGTCCATTGAACTAATCTGGAACAGACTAAATATCAAGAGATCAACTGATTAGGTTTTTGGAAAAAAAAAGGCTGCTATCAGTCCTGAGAGTTTTAACAGCATCTGTGTGTCACTCTGTTATACATTTACACTTATTTTTGTGGGCATGGTTCTCATTCCTTTCTACTGAACTTTAACTCTGTTTCTTCAGGAGAGTCTGTTATCTCCTTCTTTGGAGTC
This sequence comes from Acropternis orthonyx, assembly GCA_035583155.1. Lineage (NCBI taxonomy): Eukaryota > Metazoa > Chordata > Aves > Passeriformes > Rhinocryptidae > Acropternis > Acropternis orthonyx. Next base: position 21,730,997 of record JAWWEU010000040.1, read on the forward strand.
TGGTGATGTGGATGCATCTCATAAAAGGATATCTGAGTATTAAATAATGCTGAAATGTATAAGATGGGCGAAGAGCAGGTGGTTTAAGGTCATGGATTGCCACTGAATTTTTCCTTCTCTGGTTTTATTAGACTTTCTTTAGAAGTAAAGTATTACTATTTAAACATGGGGAAAAGATGGATGATTTTAGGCTTCAGTCAGTTTCTTCAGTTTCTAACTGCGTATTTGTAATTAACACTGATGGTCTGATATTTTTTTTTAAAAATAGGAATGATCAACATTCTGCATGGATTGGGTTTACGATTTTTAGCCCTGGGACATCACACTCCCTTCATGGTAAATGTATATGTGTATGTATTTGTCTTTAGCAAAATGACATTTGGGCATTTGCTGATTATCTGTATTTGAATATGGAAACTGTCTTGATTGGTTCTGTGCCTTTGATTTCAGCACATTGGGATGGCACACAACTACAGGAATAGCAGTCAGGCTGTGCAGGCAGTACGGGATGCCGGGTATGAAATTTCACTGGGATTGATGCCAAAGTCAGTGGGGCCCTTAACATTTGTGTTTACAGGCACTGGTAATGTTTCTAAGGTAAGAATTGTGTTCAAGAGGAAATGTTATATTATTGTTAATAGAAATCATTGGCATTTGATAAGTACCAGGTTAAATTGGTTGATGGGTTTGTTTTGATTGCTTGGACTTCACATTTTCCTTTGCCAGCAAGAATTTTTAAGTAGCGTGAACCAAAACATTTAAGATGAGATCATGCCTGAAAAGGCTGACAAACTAACTTCTTGTCACGAAAGGTGAATCAAATCTTGCTACTCCTCTCCCCTTTCCCACCTGCATGATTGCTGTCTCCCTCTTTGCCCACTGTTGACTCACAAGGTTGTGTTGAAGCACCCCATTAAAGTATGGGGGAAACAATTATTTTTTTCCAGTACTTGCTGAGTCTTTGTATCTGTTTAGCATTGAATTGACTTACTGGCCTTTAGAACTATTTTCTGTGACATAGGGAAGAATCTTATTCCTGGTTTTGGCAACAAAGATCAGTTAACAAGGCTCCATCTATAAAGTGAATTCGCTGACCACATAAATATGTTCTTTCTGGACTGAAGGATGGTGTGTTTGAAAGGCTTGTGTTTGTGGTCACAGCTCACAGGGGAAGTTATCTGTTAGTTCTTGGCCTTTAGAACAGCCTGGTTGATGGGGAGTGGTTTCAGGGGTCTTCCCTAAAGAGAAACTGCTTGTCAGACTGGCAGCAAAACCATCTGTTGTGGCTGAGGCTTCCCAGCTCAGCCATTAGAAATATGAACCAGGCATTGGATTGTGTGTTAGGCATTCTGCAGAAGTGGGGAATGATGTACATTCTTTGCATGTAATGCTCAGGCTCCTTGGATTTGGGTAAGCAGGGGTATGTGTGAAACAGTGTGTACATCTCTGAAGATGTTCTTTGGCAGGACTGTCAAATTGTGCATGGCATTTTTATATTTGTTTTCAAACACCAAATGAGCAGTGTTACATTACATTTATGCTCTGCTTATTGTGAATCTGACTTCATGGTTTCAGGGTGCTCAAGAAATGTTCAATGCCCTCCCATGTGAGTTTGTGGAACCACATGAGTTAAAGGAAGTTTCCAGATCTGGAGGTATGCCGTGACAATAAAGTGTTTGAAAACACTGGAATGCTTTTTGTGCAAGTATAACAGCTTATTTTTTTTATTTTTTTTTAACTTCAGACCTCAGAAAAGTCTATGGGACAGTATTAAGTCGTCACCATCATCTTGTGAGGAGACGTGATGGAATATATGATCCAGCAGACTATGATAAACATCCAGAAAATTACACTTCTCGCTTTCACATCGATGTGAGCATCTCTTCACTTCTTTTATGAAAGGTTTTCCACAGAGTGTTGGTAGTTACTATACTTTTGTGTATTCATCATTTGAGAGGGCATTAACTTAAAATGCTAGACTAGGTGCTTTCAGCTTCTTAAAGTACTAGATGAGAACATCAGGCATCTGTAACTTTCTTTGCAGGTGGCACCCTACACAACTTGTTTAATTAATGGTATATACTGGGAGCAACATACTCCTCGCTTACTAAGTCGACAGGATATTCAGAAGCTGCTCATGCCAATTAGATCTGCTGATGGTTCAACGGAGGGCTGTCCTGAGTTACCACACAAGTAAGACACCTCATTTCACTTGTAGCAATTCTTCAGCACCATGATTAAGCTGTAATATTAGTCAGTTTCACCACAGTGTGTAGTAAATTATCCTGTTTCTTATATTGTTCCTCTTGCATGTTTTACAGTGCCCCATTGATTCTGTTTTTGTTCCATTGTGCTTTGCAGTCTTGTCCTCACAGTTGTTGAAAGTATCACAGTACAAATGATTGACAGGTATTAGCTATGGTAGTTCTGCCATTGATCCTTGTGCATAATCCAGTACAGTGTGGTATCTGGGAATGTACCTACTGCACCAATATTGCTAGAAGTTTCTCTGCCTGAGCAGAGTTTTGGGAAAGTTCTTCCTACCCTGTCATTTAGCTTGTACAAGTTGAATTAACTGTTCCTTAACACCTCTTATTTCTGCAGCAGATGGTGGAAATGCTTCACAAACCTGAATAGCTTTAAGAATGGAATGTGGAGTGAAAATCAGTGGTTAGTCTCCCTTCAGTATGGGTGGGAGCTACCCTTTCTCTAATAGCCCTGTGTAATAGTTCTCTGGGAGACTGGCTCAGGCATGGGTTTGGGGAGGACATGAAAGTGTATTCTGCTGAGGAATCAGGTCTCAGTCTCTTCTCTGCCCATTCTTGACGCATTTCTTTCTCAGGGACAGCTTGAGGGAATTGGTAGATGAATAATGAATGAGAGGTGTTGGCAGCACATGGTGTAGAGGGAAAAGGTGGTGGATGAATGGATTCTCACAGTCTTTGAGAAGTTACACATGAAATACGAACGCTGTTGATGTGAATGCAAATCTGATGACAACAGTAGGGCCAGATTTCCATTACATTTCATTGTTTGTGTTTTGTTGACTTCTAAATTGGTTAAGATGAACGAGGTTACAAGTTGGATAAATTTTCTCATTTCTTTTATTTCCTGTTCACTTGTGGTCTTTTATATCTATGTTTCACAGTAATTTGTATAAGGCTCTATTCCACTGTCTTTTTTGTTTTAATTGCTTCAGACTTCTGGCAATATGTGACATTTCAGCAGACACTGGAGGATCTATAGAATTTATGACGGAGTGTACAACAATTGACAATCCATTTTGTATGTATGATGCTGACCAGCATATTACTCATGACAGGTGGGAGAGCCCATACTTTTTATTGCTTTCCATTGTAATTTGTACAGTGAAACACTATATTGAAAAATCATGTGTTTAGAAGACTTCTGATAGGTGGTGCCTTTCAAGTACCAAGAAGTAGTTTAGAAGAGCTGTATTCTCTCTTTCAGTGTTGAAGGCTCAGGGATCCTGATGTGTTCCATTGACAATCTGCCAGCTCAGCTTCCTATAGAAGCAACAGAGTACTTTGGTGATATGCTTTTCCCCTATATTGAAGAGATGGTAAGGTCTTATGGGTCCAACAAGAAGGTAAAAGACTTGGGCTTTGGTCTTCGTGTTTGTTGCTTTTCTGGTCTCCTGTATACAATCAATAAGAATCTGCTGTAGAACATAACTGACTTTGTACTTAAAAAAAAAAAAGAAAAAAGGTTTTGAAGTCAATCCTTTCAAACACAATGTGAACGAGGAAGTCTTAGGGATTTGTCAAGAACACTTTCTGTAGGCAGGAAACAGGCTCTGGCAGGTATTTCGTTGCTTCTGGATTGGGCACTCAACAGTCACTCACAGTCAGACTGCTGTTTGAATTCGTGTACTTTCCTGAAAGTCAAATGACACTGATTGGGGCCAGAAGAATTTAGAATTTAATAAGATATCAGTATTGTTGCATGCATGTAAGTGTTGCTTGAAATCTTGATGATTTACTTTGAAAAATAATGGGTAATAAATTACCTGAGTTGAAATAACTTATCTCCACAGCTGTTATCAGAAGGCTCAGAACCTCTTGAAAAACAGAATTACTCACCTGTTGTTCGAGATGTAAGTTTTGCAATTTGGCACTCTCCTTGTCTTCTCCTACTTTCGAAAGGATAGATGGATAAAACCCTCAAAATCTGTTTTGTATACTTTCAGGCAGTGATTGCGTCCAATGGCTCACTGACACCTAAGTATCAATATATCCAGAAACTGAGAGAGAGCAGGTAATGTACAGCTTTTTAGAATCCCCCTTGTCTGCATTCTGTCTCTCCTTTTGCATTTATTTACTCCTGTGTTTCAGTGGAATGCAGCTATATTGCGCTGTGTCTTAAGTCTGATGCTTGATGATTTCCTTATTTCTTAATGCATGTTGCCTAAATCATTAACATGTGTTGATAACTTACATTGAAGTTGAGAAAGTGGCCACTTTTCTCTTTCTTGAGTTATGAAAACTCTTTTACTAGAAAGGGGCAGAAAACAGCCACATGCCAGTATTACTCTGTTACTCCTTGCCCTTTTGAAATGGATGTAACATAGAGTCATTTGACAGCAATGGCTGAACAAAAGACTCTCAAATATATCTTGAATCTAGTTACATCTTCTATGGCTCAAATGCTGTGCTGTGTAGCATTGTTCTGTGACTGGATGTACTCAGGAGATTCTGTGAGACTCAGACTTTTCATTATATTCCTGTAGCTACAGCTTTAGCTACCACTTCGTCCAAACCCTGTCTCAGTAGTTATCTGTCAGTAGTAGTATTAAGTGGAGTAACCTAACAAAGGTATAATTAACATGGATATCTCTTCCCTTCGCCTTGCTCCCTACTATTAACAAACAGATACAGTTTACCTATGAAAAATGTTAATTTGACAGTAAGTGGTTACCTTTGGCTTCAAGTTCGTGGTCAGTGACAGCTGCACTGTACATCATATAGAAGTTTAAATTGGTCTGATCATAAGCACTGCATGCATTATGCACTAAAGGTATAGTGTGTTAACTTCTGCATCCCAAGCTTCTCCAATTTGCTTGGGGACCTTTGGGTCTTCTGATTATGAACTTGTTCATGATGAACTATAGGTGCATTTTCCACACAAAGTAGCATGCGCTTTACTTCTCAAAGACTTCAGATCACCGTGATTTCTGTTGTGTGCTGTTTGACAGACCCCCCTCTAGAGGCTGTCCTAAGAGCAAATTTTCTTCTTTCTCACACAGCATGATCATCTGTTTTTTTTTGCTTCCTCCATAATTGCTTGCAGTGAACTAGGTAGTGTGAACTACCATGAGAATCCAGAGACTTAATTTCCAAGGGGGTTTCTGTGGGGAGATTTTTGATATTTTTGCAGATCTGTGTGTTGCTTGTGATATTCATTTGTTCATTGGTATGGTTCACTTAACTGTTGGAAAAACAGGACCTGCTAATGGTACCCTCCTTTACTTTGCACATTTTGGAGATGATGCAAATGAAAGCAGGGTTTTACTGGTTAAGATGTGATGGTTTAGTTAGAGAGAGTCTCTTGCTCAGAGCCTGTAGGAATTACGTGCCTTGTTATTATTCTAACAAAGTATTATGCTGTGTCCAGTTTAGTTTCTGAGGGCTCTGTTTAATTGCTAATATCCTTTCAAGTCCGTGAGCATTTCAGACACAGGACTGCCAGACTGTATGAGCTGAACTGTCTTGGGTGCCATTAGAATGCAGGAGCAGTTTGATTTACCAAACTCATCTCCATCTTTTCACCTTTAATTGCTTCTTAACTGCTGCTGGTTTCTCATCCACAACTTCAATGGCATGTCACATTAACAATGTAGACCTCTAGTATTACTGTTATTTGTTCATAGACTAACATAACTGAATTATTCAAACTCATATGTAGAAAATAAGTGTAATCTGAAATGTTCTTTTCTGGAGCTGTGTAGATTCTGTTCCCATACTTGATGGGTCATTTGGCAGCTTATGTTTTTGCCTGTCCTAGCATAGATATGCTGTGTTTGATCCAAGTGTGACCTCATTCTAGACACTGGAAAAGTTTTTAATAAATACAATCAGTTTGATTGCAAAATCCAGCTTGCTTTCATACAGGAAGTCCTCCCTTTCATCAGCATTCCAAGCTGCATACGACTTCTGCTCTCTAAAAGGTGAAGAGGTATTTTTCTCTTAGCCTGCCCATGAGTGCATAGCTGTGGAAGGGGTTCTATTAGAATTAGGAGGAGGAGGAAAGTCCTGGGATTTGCAGTATGAAAGGATATGATGGGCTTAGGAGACTTTGAGTGAATATATTAAATCATGGTTTGAATTTTTTGTTTTAAAATCAAATCTGTAAAACTTTTATGAAGGTCAAAATTTACAGTAACCTATAATAATAATAATTTAGATAGAGAGTTGATACATGAGTACATATAATTCAGATTTAATGAACTGAAAAGAATGTCTTAAAGAAAATAATTAAGCCTGAAGTAGGAGGAAGGGAGGATGGAACATTTGAAATTTTGAAGAGTAATTCAAGATTTATGTAGCTTTATAGTAGGCTGGAATATGCTTCAGATAGATGATACTGTTGTATTTGGCACTGATTTAACTCTCTTCACTTAGCAGTCTTTCAATGCTATTGTTCCCTAGGCCTTGTTCCCCTACATGTGCTCAGATACTTCAGGCCATGCCTTAGGTTGGGCAATAGTGCCCTTGGTGTCCTGCTATTGGGTATTGCTCTGGCAGGCTGCAACACCATCCATCATTGTTATGGTCATTTTTGAACTGAAAAAAAATACAGCCAAAAATTGACTTATGCATGCTGTGTGGAGCCCCAAAATCATCTGAACCAAATGTTATTTAGTAGATATGTCATTAGTCCTCTTCTGAGGTCAGTAGCTTTAAGCAGAGTGGACATGAGCGTGTCAGCTAGAGGTCAGGATTCTTTTTGTGGCATAATCCACAATGCCTGTATAAATTCCTAGTGGATAAAGGGAAAACTGAGAAACTTGCTTATATGCTTATGAAGTTTCCCATAAGTCTGTATCTTTGATCTCCTACCTATTTATTGACATTTATTTTCAGGGTATGGGATAAGAAAAGCCAATCTCAATCTCCATTAATTAGATTAAACAGTAGGGCAATGAACAGCTTCTCTTTCTTCAACAATAAGTATTGCTTTAAGGATTTTTTTTATTTGCCAAATAGTTTTTATCTTGCATAGTTATGATACGTTACACAAAGTTTTACAATCCTAATTTTATGACTTAATGCATATTTAAGCTGAAAGGAAAAATAATTATAAACAACAAAGATGTGTTTTCCTACTCGAATACGTTTCTGAGAGCATATTTAAACAACTGCTGAATTATGTTATTCTGGTTGGCAAAAAGATGCAAAATCAGATGTGAATACATTTTATATTGAAAGTCAACAGGAGATCTACTTAAATTTATTTGTGAGACTAGTAGTAGTTTGGTTGAAACACTTTGATGGTTTTCAAATCTGAGTCTTGTCTGCAATGATGATTTCTTATTGGGCATTAACTTTTATTTGACTCTTTTTGACTGCCATGTTGCTATGATGGACTAATATGAACCTAATATAACTTACACAAAATACACTTTTACCAGGATGGCTTTGTGTACTTTAACAGTTACCTGTGATTTAAAGGGAGCAAGACAGAGACTGAAATCCCTTTCTGACAGCCCAGCATGACACAGACATGGTGGTGGTCTTGACACACACAACTTGGTGGTCCTCAAGTGATCAGGTTTCTGGAACTTGGCCATTAGGAAAAATACAGCTGAGGAAAATTTTGATGAACAGCCACTAGCAATTGGAGAAGCAATGGAGATATTGATGTATTTGATCATGTTTATGTTGTACGAAAGAAACTAGAAGTTATGCAGCAGGAGAATGGAGTCAGTACTAGATGGTCCTGGATCAGATAATTAGGAGCTTGACTCTTGATCTGAATAGAGCTCTTGGTTTGTAGACTTACTAAAACATACTTCTTCTGTTAACCTTACCAGCTTACAGTTTCCTTCTGTGTGGTTTTTAATTTTGCTTGTAACACCTTCTAGGGAACAGGCTCAGTCGCTGAAGATGGGTGGTAAGAAGAGGGTTTTATTGCTTGGATCTGGCTATGTTTCTGGCCCTGTACTTGAATATCTCACTAGAGATTCCAGCATTAGCATCACAGTTGGTATGTAAGACTTTGTTTATTTTCATTGCAAAACTATGTCTTATTTAAATTTCCTAGTGTGGCAGAACCTTTCTCATAAATAATAAATGGATGTGGTTCTGAGAACAGATAAAGAAAAGGATTTTGTAGCTTTGTGATTGTTTTGGGTTTATATAATTTATTTGAAAATGACATAGCCAAGTTAAAGTTTACTGTTTGCATGTGTAACCTGTAGGGAAATTAGAAGTATTTTTCCTTCTAACCTGCTTTGGGCTTGCAATTGTTTTTGTAGCTAGTCAGTCACTTTTGTTGGTGTTTGTGTTTTCAGCCTCACACAACAAGAATATGAATATGTTTTTATAGACTTCTGTATGAGTGAAGTCTCTGCTGTTGTTAGAACTGGTGTCATGGTGGTAAAACTTCAGACCCTGGCCTTCCTGTCAGTCCCACATGCCTGCTTGTTTATTGGTCTGTTTTGGTTTTATCTATAGCATGTTGCAAGCTGGGTATCTCAGTAACTGTTTTCTGTACCCTTAGTGATGACTTCATCCTAATTCTGTGACTTCAGATTTAAAACAAGAGCTGTATTGCCTGAAAGATACTTTGCTGGGAGTCGTTTCCCTCAAAACTCACAGTTGCATTTCTGTTGATTTTTATTGTTGCTTTGTTTTTTTTTCCCCTTTATGCTGTTTTCATACTTGTCTGCTTTTGCTACCCTTTGTGGTGATAACCATAGTACTTTTAACCCCTGGGAGAAGATTTACTAGGAAGAAGAAGGGAACTCTAGGAAATCTGCACCCCAGTTGTCAGCACTATCTGAGGTGGTGAACAGGGAAGGATTACAGCAATGTGCAGTGAACATCCCCTCATCAGCACAGAGACTGCATCTAGTCCGTGCAATACAGTAGCAGGAAGGGAAACCAGGTGAACTGGAAGATCTGTTTTGCCAAGCACTGAGTAAACATAGCAGCAGGTGCCTCTTATCTGGGTGGCTTAAAACATGCAGTTTCTACAGCACACACACACAAAGAGCTCAGAGGGAAAGAGACACAAATATATTACTTGTTTAATATTTGACAGCAGGCAAGTAGGTGCAGAAAGCACAAAATGCACATCACAGTGCCATGTTTGGTTTCCTACTCTTAGGGTACACCACTTTAAATCCAAATATTGAAAACCTTAATTGGGAAACCTTCATGTAATCAATTTTTTTTTAGTTTGAATTTGTAGATGATTTTGCCTAGCTCTTTTTTCTCAGCACAATTTGATTCGTAGGGTATGGAGAATCACCCTCCAGCAGTGTTTATTTCCCATTGACTGTAAGAAAGGCCATAAGGCAAGACGGCTGTAACTTAAAGGCACAGATGCCTTTAATTCTTCTGCTGCTTTCTTTGGCCACTCCTTTTTCCTGGTTGTGTTCTCTCTGTTTTGTGTTGGCAGCATGGTGAGCTGGGACAGGAAAGCAGTCAGATGTGGCAAATACTGGCTGAATTATGTGGATCAATTTTTCAGTTCTGCTTTTCTTATAAATGATAAGTTCTGATGGCTTTTACTTCTCCGTAAGCTTGTGCCCCACCTCATCTCTTCTTTGGCCACTCGTTTTTCCTGGCTGTGTTCTCTCTGTTTTGTGCTGACAGTGTAGTGAGCTGGGACAGGAAACCAGTCAGATGTGCCAAATACTGGAAGTGTTATTGTGGGTCTCTTTTTCAGTTTTACTTTCCTTATAGTGCTAGTGAAGTGAAGGCAGTCAGAGACTGGATTTATCTCATTTAGTTATAATATTATTGTATGCATGATTGGTAGGACTATGCCATAGGTAAATATTAAAACCAGTCAGATTGCATCTGGGCTTTTTAGGCATGTTTGACATAAGGTAAAGCATAATGTTTCTATCTTTGTTATGTTAAAAAATAGTGAATTATGTGAATTGCTTTTGCTTTAAGCTATTACTCTGTTCTTTGCTGTAAATAGGAATTCTATTAAAGTGTATTGAAACAGAGTTTTTGAAAGATTTATGTTTAAACCAGATTTATCTATAAATATATGGCTGTGTGGAATGAGGGACGGAGTAGGTTTTTCTGAGCACGTGTTTGTTTCCTAAATCTGTTAGTTAGCTGTGTTCAACTTGCATGTTCATCTAGACCTTGAAACTAGTTAATGTTTTCCTGCCTCACTTAAACAAAGCAGAGCCTCAGAAAGAAAAGTAAATTTTCCTCTTTGGGCTTTTTCCCCTCCTGGACTTCTAGTTAGCTTCTTGCTTTTCAGTGAAGTAGTCTGAGCTTTTGCAGAAATAGCTACTACATAAAAAACTGGTTGAATACTTAACTTCACCGCTGCATTTATTTGTCCATGTTAGAGAAATTACCATTTTAGAACCAGGCAAAAATTATGTGCTATGTAGTGACCTAAAATACTTTAGGCCTCAAGATAAGTTTTCATGCTAATTGCAAATGGTTGTTTTCCAGCAGAATGATGCTAATCCAAAGACAGCTTAGTTTTGAAGCATGTTGGGCATGCAATTTTTCTGCTGCAGTCTTCCCTCAAAAGTCAGTGCAACACAATGTTTCATAAAAGTAGAAAAGAAGGGAGATAACTTCTAGTTTTGTGGGAATAATTTGTGTTGATTTAGTCTGCTGATGGGGAAAACTGCAATTAAAACTTTTAAGTACTCCCACAAAGCGTCTAATAGGTTGCAAGTCTGTTCTGATCATACAATTTAGCAGTGAGTGGTTCTTTGCTTCTGAGAGTAAGTATTCTTTGTAGATTCTTATTCTTGAGTTATAACTGGTTTGACACTGGCAATTGATAATAAAATTGTCTACTTTAGGGGAAGTAAGGTGCTTTATGCCTGATTTCTCTTTCAACTGTTAGTGAAGGAAAACATCCATGCAACTGTTTTTCTTTGGGAAGTATAGCACAATTATACACGGGTGTGCTTTGGATTTAGCTTCGTCTGTAGGTAATGGTTTATACATTTTACTTTTAAAACAGTATCTGTCATGAAGGAGCAACTTGAACAACTGACAAAAAGATACAGCAATGTTACTTCAGTTCATATGGATGTCCTTAAGCATGAGGAAAAGCTGTCCTCTCTGGTGAAGAAACATGACCTTGTGATCAGGTCAGAATTCTGTGTAAAGCGTGATAGGCTCAAAACTAATTCATGCTGCTTCTTTCTCCTAGTTGACTGACCTAAATCAATACAGTAACTTTCTTTTTAATGGCCAAGAGCTGGTGTCATATTTGTGTATGTAAGTGTCTGTAACTGACCATTGCCTTGTCATGTAGATGGCATCAGGACTTTAAAAGGGGTTTTGTCTGCAGCATCTCTTTGGAAGTGTTCACTAGTTATGTGGACTTCTTAGTTGCATCCAGAAGCATATATGTCCCTGGGGTCAAATCTGCATGTTCACAAGAGGAGGCAAAATTCTGACACCTTGGTCATTTCTCCTGAATATCTCATTAAGAAAGAATTCATTCCAGGTATTGATACCGGGAAAGAAATGACTTCATAGTCCTTGCCATTTTGTTTCTTATGCCACGAATGTCATGAATGTTGTTTCCATTCCGTGTAGAGCATGCTTTTCACAAAGTACTTCAGCAAGAGCTTTGTAATGCAAGCTTTCTCAAGGATGGTTTTGCAGCCATGCCTGTTTAGAAGGTGGCTTTGGAAAGAAATCAGTGATCTGTATTTTGCAGAGAAGTGTGACAAAAGATGCTGTTTCAAGAATGACTTCCCTTTTGTTTGGTGCCCTGTTCTGAGTGCATACAACAGTGTTGTCCTGGTAGGGTAGCTCTTCACCTGTGTGCGTATGAAACTGCTGAGGGTGTGACTGGTTTTATGAGGTATTACTTGAGCTCTTTTGTAGGCATACAAAAAACATTTCCAGTGACAGCATAAGTAACTGGTTGAATATTGATGTTGCATAATTCTCCTTCATTTGTAGTTTGCTGCCTTATTCAGCACATCCTTTTGTTGCTAAGAAATGTATTGACAACAAAGTGAACTTGGTAACAGCCAGCTACTTAACACCAGCTATGAAAGAACTCCAGGAGAGGTAGGTGTGACAGTAGCATCTCCCTGGTGTTGCTTGCTTCTTTAGTGCATTATCTGAATATTTTGCAGTCCATTACACTTGCAACATTTGGTGTGAATTACTATTTTCTGCTTGCTTTCTCCTTTCCTTTCTGTGCTGGAGGACTAAGTACCTTTCCCCAAAGGTGCATGTGGCAGAGTGAAGCAGTAAGTGTATACCCCAGCCTGGTCATACTAGTGCTCTAAACACTGCAATGTACTTTCCTGCATGCATCATCCTATTTCAGGTTAATGTGCCTTTTCCTCTCCCCTTAGACCTGTTGGAATGTTTGAGCTGGGCTAATATCCAGGTTGAGCAGCTGGGCTGCCCTATTCTACCTGCAAGTTTGTTTGTCATCCTTCACCTTCCCCTAATAAAACCTCATTCTTGGCTTATTGTATCTACAATAATCTCCTTCTTCATGCCCTACTTTTGCATAGGCCCACTGTATTATTCTCAGATTGGTGACAGCTCTAACTATTCTATCTGTTGTCCTACTTATTGTGTGCCTGGAAATTGTTTTGGGGATGGAACTTCATCTAGGTGCTCCTCTCAGTCCTGGTACTGGAAAATCTGAAGTACCTTCAAGTGATATGAGAACTGTACGTGCTGTGTCTTTACAAAAGAAAAAACAGAAAAACCTAGACAGGTAGAGAACCAGTGTTGCAGAGAGTGAGAGATTCAGGGGCCTCTCCTCTCCTTCTTGCTGAGGTCATGGCATTCTCTCAGAAGAAAAAAAAAAGACACTTCTCATTTGTCAAAACACAAAGTGATTTTGAAAATAAAATAAATCCTCAGTTTGTGGTGTTAAGTGAGCTCCTCTGGAAGTGTAGGCAACTATTAGGAAAAAAAAAAGCAAAAAACTAAAATACATTCAGTTTGGGAAAGTAGGTCTTTCAATCTCTGTCCCCTGCAGGAGCTCTTCAGGGCAATTATGACTATTGCTGTTTTGCCCTGTGCATTACTACCTTCCTGCATTATAGCGGTGTCCAGAAGAATGTGGGATATGGAGTGGCTGTTTGGAATTTCTTTTTCCATCAGCCCCTAGGTGTTGCAGTGTAGTAAGAGAAACAAAGATTAGAAGGCTCTTAGACAGTTGTCGCTGTTCAGGTTTTAACATCTGCTTCTGTTTTTGATCTCCTTTCCCCCCCCCCCCCACAAGCTGCAAACAGAGCCCAGAATTTACTGTATGGAAGGTTCAGAACAAAAGGCCAGTAATAGTGAATATTCTGTATTTCTGTTATTTTTAGTGTAGAAGCTGCTGGTATTATGGTTGTCAGTGAAATGGGTTTGGATCCTGGTCTTGACCATATGTTGGCAATGGAATGCATTGACAAGGCAAAAGAAGTTGGTGCCACGGTAAGGTTAGCAGGCAGTGCATAGTTCTGCCAAGATTCTATTAGTAAAGTTGTTCTTCTAACCCCAGCTGATGTGAAACAGACCCTGGACATTATACTTCTTCTGATGCTTAGAATTTGGTAACTACTGTTTCAGTTGGTCAGACCATCAACTAAGATAGCCTTGCCCCAGTGTATGTTGTGGTTTCCTCTCCTTTATGGACAGTGCCTGCAGTGGGACAGCTTGACACTGTTGCTCAGTGAAATTTTATTTTCCCCTCTCTACTGTAGATTCTTCTGATTTGGCCCTTTTGGGGGATAATGTCAACAGAAATTTTAAGAACTAATGGGGTTTCTGCAGGGTAGTTCTGTACCATTTGCATCCTGGTCTGTCTTCACTGTTTCTTTGCTGTGGATAAATCTGACAGGTTATATCCTACACATCTTTCTGCGGTGGCCTGCCAGCTCCGGAGCACTCTGACAATCCTCTGAGATACAAGTTCAGCTGGAGTCCACAAGGAGTGTTGCTGAATACAGTTCAGTCTGCTACATATTTAAAAGATGGAGAGGTGAAGTAACATGAACATTTTTATTTAAAGCCAGACAAAGAAGGTGGTAATTAGGCTAAGGAGGGAATTGGGATTCGTAAGGTGCTGTGTTTACTTTGAAGCTGGTGGCAGTCAGGTGCCTGAGCTGGTTGTGTACATCACTTGGTCCTGTGTTTGGAGCATGATGGTGACTGGCTGCTACCAGCTTAATTCTTATTTACTATGTGGAAACTGATTGCAAGGAAGGAATATGTTCTAATGACTAAAGCACTGGATTGTAGTTGGTTTTCTGGATTTAACTTCCATCCCTGTTGGTTGTTGCTTTTGCCACTTAATTTCCCTGCCTTTGGCCCTATGAACCAAAGGTGAGAGCACATCTTTCTACTTGCTTTTCTATCTAGTCATGGTCATAAACCAAACAGCTTCATTTTGTATTTGCACAGTGTATAGCAGAACCCTTGATTTCTTTTGGTGCAATCTGTAATACTTAGTGGGTTTTGTGAAATCATTTTTCTTGTGTTTTATATATTCTCTGTTTTACTGTTTGTGAAACCTCTCAAATGTCACTGCATCTGTTTTATGTAAAGATTGTAAGTGATTTGTGCAAAGCTATTGCAAGCCATTATCACATTTCTGCTTTCTAGTACTATCTGTCTCCACTGTCACTTGCTCAGAGTAGTTACTGCAATTGTCAAGGAGAGTGCCTTGTATAACTACTGTAAAATTTAGCTAATTGCCCAAACTCTTTTATCTGCAAAACTTAGAAATCTTTTGAGATATTTTATCATGACATTTTGGTCCTCTACTGTTCTTATTGGAGTAAGAAAGGGGAAATTCAGGGACTGTACATTGGATCATTATTTAAAAATCAACAGCACATAGTAAGTTTAAGATGAAAGGGTTTCTTGGAAAACATGAAAGTGTTTCTGATTTAATTCTGATCTGGTTCACCCATTGCTAGGAAAAATTAGATCATGCATATGGATGATTCATTATGAGAGCACTAGGCAAGCTTGTCAGTAAATTCTGCAAATTTTTCTCCTTGGCAGTAGACCCTTATCTGTCTTTGACCATTGTATAGGATTCTTTCACATACCTGCCTTGCCTAGCAAACACAAGATCTTTTGGCATAGCTGCAGGCTTCATTGCTTTAGTATTTCTTCTAGAAGTAAACCTTGCCCCTTTGCTCAGAAGTCAGAAAATGAGTGTTTATTGATGCTGCATAGCAGATCTGGGCATTAACTACTTGAAGGAAGCAGAGTTCAAGGCTGTGGCTGGGAGTGATAATAGAACTAGTCAATGTCTTTTTTGTTTCCCTTCAGTGGTGTGTTCTCTCTGTGCTTTGTAGCCTCAAGTAAAGATACACATGGGTAGCAGTTTTATATCAGTGTGATATCACCTGATTTATTGTAATCTTTAAAATGAGAAGAAACAAATCCCCACCATTCTGTTTATATTTGCCTTCTCCCCTGTAAAAATCCCAAGATAATAAGTGATTTGACCAAAAAGCAGGGAGCCTGTGGGGCAGAATCTCTCTTTGCAGTTTAGATTGGGCCTTTGTTTGCACCTGAAACAGTAAACCATGTTTTTTCCATTTCTGAGCATACTTTATCTTTTGTGTTCTGAAATAAATTGAGTAAGATTGCACCAAAAGAACATTTGCTTATTTACTCTTTCTCAAACTTTAGATTATCAATATTCCAGCTGGAGGAGGATTACTGGATTCTGTTACTCCGATGGATTTTTTCCCAGGATTAAATCTTGAAGGTTTTCCTAACAGAGACAGTACAAAATATGCTGAGCCATATGGTATTCAGACAGCTCGCACTTTATTGAGAGGCACCTTAAGATACAAAGTAAGTTTCTGGTGTTATTATTAACAATTCTTGTTTTCCTCGAGAGGTGAATGTTTGTAATTTAAAGAAAAATGTGTATTTAAAACTCAGCCTTTTATAGCTCTGCATGTGCTATTTATGAGTTCTCCACTATCCCAGTTGAGAAGATAACTGAAAGCACTTAGCAGATTTTTTTAATGTAGCTTTACTTGCTGTGTTTAACAGGTGTTTGTTGCAAACCAGAGAGTTTTACTGGTTTTAGACAGTTGGTCAGTGGGCTTGCATAGTCTGTATCTGTGTTTCTTTTTTATTCTGGCTTTGTATTTGGTGTCAGATCAATAGAAGATTTTTCAAAAACTAAATAATCCTGATGGGTTTGTGTGATGTTTTATGTGTTTTTAAGAATTGATCTATTCGCTGTAATTTGATAAAAATTTGAACTTACAGATCGTAGCTTATATTCCCATGAAAAACATAATGTAAAAGTCTTACAGAAAATTATGGTTTTCCATGAAGCTGAGAGAGTTTTTCATTAAGTAACTAGAAATCTTGAATTTGAGAAGCTCTATAATTTTGGCCAGCTAAGTAAAATGTTAAGAGATAAATGTGTTTTCCTTCTGACCGACTCTTTTCCTGTTTGTTAGGTGCACAAAGCAGAATCAAAGCATAGTCTTTTTTCTTTCAGATTTTATTGTTTTGTCAGTATGCGTTATGATACATTGTGAAGGAATAAACCTAAAATCATATTGAAAGTTGGAAAAAGCTTTTATGGATGTTTTAATATGTCTGTTGAGTTAAAGTTTATGTCAAAGTTTAAGTTACTGTTATTTGTCCGTGGCCTGAGGAATGTGTATGTCCTTTCTGTCATAATTCATCTGTTGCAAGACAACAGGATTTTTTCTTTATTTCTGGGAGGGAGAGAGGCTTGCTTAGCAAAAGAAGGTAGAAGGCCAGTGTGGGGGAATAAGGGTTGCAAATTGAAATAGCGCTCTCTTTGTCAGTCTGGATGCGATCTCTTGTTCAGAAGCTAAAAATATGTGGAAGGCATCTATCTACTCTTCCATTTGGTACCTGGTAAAACTTTCTTCTTTTACAAAAGTGCTAGCACAAGAAACTACAAAAATGTCAGGGTGACATGATGAGTGGTTGTCAATGTGCTGCAAGAATGCTGTTTCTATGGATAGTTCTGTTTTCTTAACCCCCAAAGCAGGCCCAGCACTTTGGGTTGGAGTGATGTTGGTAGGTTTGTGTGGAAGAACTTGCCATACCTGCATGGTGCTCATATGCCAACACAGAGTGCTGAGCAGGGCAGAAGGCAGTATTGGCTCTTTGCACGTGCTGCTGTTCTGCAGAGCAGAAAGCAATCTGTTCAGTGTGGCAGCAATCAGCTCCTCAAAGTGCATTTTAAAGATCAAGTTTAGATAGCTAATGGGGAGTAAATTTAAAAACAGATGTCACACAGGATGTTGCTGCAAGGCTGTCCAAGCTGATAACGTAGTGCTGGTGGAAGTGGTTCCTAATTATAGTTAGCTCTTTTTCAGAGTGCTTTATTTCCACCATTCTGCTTTTTTAGAGTTTCTAGTCACTTGCATGTAAGTGTTTTCAGGTATGCAGCAGTGGTATGGGAGGGTTAAGGGAATACAAACAAAAGTAAGCAGAAATCAGTTGAGACTTCTTTTATTGTGCTGTCTATTGCAGCCTTTGCAGTTCCTTTTAAATACCATTCCACTGCTCTCCTGGTAGTCTGTCTGATATTCCTGAAAGTGAGAAAAAAACACACAGATTTCTTGTCTTTAAAATCAGTGTATCTGATCTGACCTATGATACAATCACAGTGGTGTAAAACTGGGGTGAGCAGAGTTCAGTGTTGGGCTCTCTGTATTTGGTAGCTTATTTATGGGCCAGCTGGCTGATACAACCCTGTCTGTAATGACATGCTGGAGTTTGAACTAGCGCTGGCCAGATGAGCCCTTTGATTTCAGGAGCCAATGGTACTTGCCATGGAATTATTGATGGAAGAATAAGTCATTAAGAGGGTATTGAAAATTAGGAGAGGGTCGGAGAATGGCTGGGGAAGGCACTGCTCTGTGGCAGTAACCCCGCTGGCATCAAGTTTTTGTGGCTGACTTCCCAAGAGACTTAACGTGTAACGCTGCCATGGTTGTGTCTTATTGCTACATTCAAACTAAGCAGAAATACCTCATTTTCAAGTGTTTATTATATTTAATGATGTTATTCTTTTATTTCAGGGATACTCCAAAACTATGGGAGGCTTGGTAAAACTAGGATTAATTAACCCAGATCCTTACCCTTTCCTAAGCTCAGCCACGCCACCTCTAACCTGGGTGAGTTACTCTGATTACTCTGCCTTCTTTCCCCTGTTTTATTGATAGTTTTCTTACAGCTCACCTTGGGCCTACTTAGCACTGGGAATCTTGTGTTGCATCCTGATCTTCTCTGAGTTTTGTTCCTGGAAATTAGAAGACTTTCTTCAGCAGGAATGTACAAGCATATTTTTGTCTTCTGTTATGCTGCTTTTCTGTCTTGATTTTGGGTGCCTCACTTCATCTTTGTCTCAGCCAAGGCATGACTGATGTGCTGGTGTTACATTTGACAATCAATATTTTCATTGTCTCTGTGGAGAAAGCAGGGAATTTCATATTTCAATATGGAGCGCAGAGAGCTTATTACTTGTCAGGTCTGTCTGTTTGTCAGTTTTCTGAGAGAAATTTTCTTCCTTTTTGCAAACCCCTGAGAAAATAACTGTTTATTACTCAGGTGAACAAAATTCAGATCTGCCTTCATCTTTGTGCTTTTTTTAAGCATTAATCTGGAAAAAGACACCGGGCTTATGCTGTGTAATGGTCTGAGGAAAACTTAGTATTTTTCTGATGATGTCATTATTTCCAGTTAAGAATGTCTTAAGTGTTCTCGGAACCAAGAAAGCAGAAGGTGAAGAGGGCAAAGTCTTGCTTGTCTCTGACTAACATACAGCATTTCTCATTTTCCCAAATGCCAAGAGTTTTTGGGTGGCCATGTGGGGAATTCCTTCTTCTTCTTTTTTTTTTCTTTCTGGGATGATTTTTGTCCACTTGCAGTTCTAGGGTTGATACGTTCAAGTTTTCTGTGCAAAGATGGCTGGAATTTCCAGTCCTTCTAGCCTCAGTGAATAAGTATACAGTGTTATTTAATCTGTGAAAATAACTATAAACTCATTATTGTCACTGCAAACATTGTCCAAGCAATTTTTTATAACTTGGTACTTTCCCTTTATCTCCTCTGCCTGGGAAGCAGGAGAGGTGGGCTGTCATGATTTTCTAGAGAGACTCTGCAGTTCTAGCTTGCTTCATATCTTGCTCATAGTTCTCTTTCTTATGTCTTACTGTGAATGAAGCAAGCAATTAGCATCCAAGTAGCACAAAGTGGCCTTCAGATATGCACAAAAGTCTTAAGAAAGCTCTTTGGTAATACTCCCAGGATTTCCAGAGCCTTGTTCATCTCATCAGTCTCTTTTTGAGAGTGACATTTTCCCTTTCTAGACCAACTGAAAAATACCATATCCTTAAGTTCCCGACTCTGGCAGTTTCCAGGTGGCTTCTCTTTCACCCTAACATCCTCCCAGTGTTTCCTTGTTTATGCAGACTTCTGTGTTCTTTCTGTACTGCCAGAGGATGGGATAAGACTAAAAAACAGAGGGAAAGGAGCTGAGGGGTGCGAAGTGTTTTAGGAAAAGATAAGCCCTATTCTCACCTGCTGTGATTAAAATTCTCACACTTTCTCACTTTCCCTGGATGCATACCTATCTTTTCTGAAGTCCTGAGTTTTAACTGAGCTTAGTGGAGCAGTGGGTTGTCAAAACTTTGACTGAAAAGGGGTACTAACAGATGTCAGGCCTTCATGAACCTTTTTTCTTTTAATGCAGAAAGAGCTCATGTGCAAACTGGTTGGAATTAAGTCACCTGCTGAGCACCATGTTCTTAAAGAAGCTGTATTTAGCAAGCTGGAAAAGGACAAAAGTCAGCTGGAGGCAGTGGAATGGTAAAAATGGTCCAGTGATTTTTAAAGGTTTAAAAAAAATATAGAAGCGTTTGCAATTCAAGCCATTTTGGCCCATGTTGAGATTGTTAAACTGGTGTGCCCAACAAGCTGGAAATTATAAAACTGAGATGAAGCTGTTGATAGACAATGATATAAAGCCTTTCATATTTCTTCTGTCAGGCTAGGTTTATTGGGAGATGAACCAGTTCCAGCAGCAGATTCCATTGTGGGGGCTCTTGCAAAGCACATGGAGATGAAGCTGCCCTTTGGTATGTGAGAAATTCTTCTTCTTCCTGGGTTTGAGTGGAGCAAGTCCATATCTTTTAGCAGCTGTAATTGGATTAGTTTGCTCACCTTCATTAATAAACCTTCATGTTAGGTTTTTTAATGTAGTGTCATGTTCTCTATTTCCCCAATTTATCCTTTTCTTTCCCTGTTACATTTTTAGTTTCATCTTAGTAATCTGTCCTTAATAGTCCTTGCCTTCAGTCACTTCCCTGATACACACGCTGCGTATGTGTAGTGCCTGGCTCCTCAGAAACCTCACCTTAGTGTGACTGAAATACAAATAATGAATAGTTTGTGTGCTTTTCTCTTAGGCACTGGAGAGAGAGATATGATTGTTATGAGAAATGAAATAGGTCTCAGGCATCCTTCTGGTCATTTGGAAGACAAGTTTATTGATCTGGTTGTCTATGGGGATAACAAAGGATATTCTGCAATGGCTAAAACAGTAGGATACCCCACAGCTATTGCTGCTAAAATGGTTCTAGATGGTAAGTGGCCATTGTGACTTCAGTAACAATATTTCAACCCTCTGTATCTTCCTGCTGTAGGAAACATATATAGCATTTCTGAGGTGTATATATATTTTTTTATTTAATTTATGAGACACTTCTTTACAGGAATGTTTAATCTGCATGTTTGGATGTTCAGTGACAACTCTTAATTTCCTGCTTAATTCACAAATATTTTAAGTAATTTAATCTTAAACTGGTATAGAGGAAATCCTTAGCATGATAAATTACAATTGACTATGCCACAGTGAAACAGGTTAACATACACCTGTGCTGAATAAACTAGCTACTTTCTGGATTGACAAAATTTGAGGCTTACATGATCATGTTGTGTGCATATAAACAAGCAAACTTCCTGGTCATCACTGTGTTGAAAGAAATAGTGTGATTTCCCTGTGCTTGCTCTTAATCTTCAGAACTTCATTCTTCTCCTGGTTAACAGGAATGAGCAAAGCTATACTTTTGGGTTTTTTTGTTGTTCTTATTTTAAAAAATCCCAGCAACTGAAACTTCTAAAGTTTAGATGCTTTACACCTAACTGCAGTTTCACAGCTCTATCATCTAAGCTCACGCTGTGTATACCACTATGGGTCAAACTTTTTTCCCTTATTTTTTGATACAGTACTGATGCTATGTGAGATCATAATGCCAGGATTGATAAACCTGCATGTTTAAATATATGCAAAAAGAAAACAGTGAAAATTTATAATTGGATATTGATCTTTGCATTTGTGCTGATTTGCCCTCAGCTGACTGGCAGAACCAGCTGCTCTCTCACTCCTCCTTTTCCAACAGGATAGGGGCAGAAAAGAAGATGAAAGAGCTCATAAATTCAGATGAAGATAGAGATGATTTATCAGTTACTGTCATAGGCAAAACAGGCTCAACTTGGGAGAAAAATTAATCTGATTTATTTCCAATTAAAACAGGTTTGGATAATGCAAAAAAAAAAAAAAAAAGACAAAACAACAATTTCCTCCTGGCTCCCTTTTCCCATGCTCAAATTTACTTCTCCATTCACTTCTCAGCCTCTCTCTTCTCTCCTGAGCAGTGCAGGGGGCTGCAGAATTGGGGCCTGTGGTCAGTCCATACCTGCTCTTCTCTGCTACTCCTTTCTCATGCTTTTCCTCTGCTCCAGTAGGGTCTTCACCCTGGCTGCAGGGAAATCTCTGCTCCAGTGCCCGGAGCACATCCTCTGCCTCCTTCTCTGGTATTGGTGTTGCAGGGTTGTTTTTCACAATTTTTTCCTTACTGCTTTTCAGTGTTTTGCCCTTCCTTAAATGAATTCTTCCTGAGCCACCCCCACCCATGGCTGAGGGGCCCAGCTGTGCCCTGCAATTGGAGGCAGCTGAGTCCAGCACAGCAGCCCTGACCTTGCCCTCAGAAGCCTTGCTGAGTACACCTAGTGGAGCTCTAACACTGTTTTTTTTTCTACCTTTATTTTAGGTGAAATAGTTGCCAAAGGCATGGTTGTACCCTTGACAAAGAATGTTTATGGACCAATACTTGAACGTGTTCGGGCAGAAGGCATTGTGTACAGTACTCGCAGCATTATCAAACAATAACTGGAAGCAGTAGATTTAATCAGGTTTTGGCTCTTTGTGGTTCCAGCCCCATCCCTCCCTTTCAGAATCTCAATTTGGACCAGCTAAAGGCAGCACCTGCCGTTTCATACACAGATGTTGCCTTCCATAAAACCAGTCACCTGGCTTTGATGTAGAAACTCTAAGTACTCATGAATTGTGGTAAATTCCTCTTAAAATTGTGAAGTTTTCATGTACATGTTTCAGCATCAATCAGATCTTTCCTTAGATCTTTTCTGAAATGTCTTGAAAGGGGGTTTTGGTTGTTTGTTTTTTTGTTTTGTTTTGTTATTAGCATTTATCTTCTAAGTGTATAGGGTTATTACTAAGACAAATTTAAGCTGAAAGAAAAATCTGTTAGTGGATTCTCTTGTGGTGGAAAAGTCTAGTTAATGAATTTCAAGTTTAATTGTTCATGTGGTAAAAGTTTTTGAGAATAATGGCGCTAAAAGTGATACTTAAAATTTTAAATCTGATTGTTCCTTTCTCTTTAACAGTATTTTTGAATGTTTTCACAATAACAATATGCAAAAAATAGTTTAAAAATTCTGCACTACTAGCAAATAAGATCCTGTTAAATCTTGAAAATGTTCAATTCTTAAATATTTCAAACTTAGATCTTACTATTTTTTTAATCCCTTTATAATGAGTGTAAATTTAAATTAATTGGAGGAGGGAGGAAGTTTAAAGCAAGCTTCCCCCCATACCCTTTCTAGTTACAGAGGGGAAGCTTGTTCCAATATGTTGAAGTATCTGCTGTTTTGTGTTGCCTTGTGCTGTGGAGAGAGCACATTAGCATTTAGCTTGGCAGCTAGGAAAGGCATTCTACAGTTAATACAGAAATACAACAGTTAATGTGCTTAGAAGCTGCTCCAAATGACATGTTTACTCTTTCCACTTACACTGCGTGCCTTATCCAGGTTAAGTACTGTTACAAAGGGAATAGATTGTGTAGTATGTACAGCTTTGAAATGCAGTAGGCTTAGAGGATTAAATTTCCACTTTTTAAGTTAGCTTCTGTCCCTCTGCTCTCAGGCTTTTCAAGTGTTCATTTGGGAGCCTATGCATACTACTCAGTACAGTGCCACTTCAGACTGATGGGAGTTTGCCAGTGGGCCAGCTCACTTGTGGCTGAGGGCTGTGCTGCACAGACATGCCAGCCCTCCTCTAGCTGCGGTTTAGTCACATCAGTCCAGAACTGAACTTCAGCCCAAGTGTAGCTTCTCTGCAACAAAGCAGCAGTTCCCTCCTTCCAGGCCAGGGCTGCTTCTCTTGCCTTTGCTTAGGGATTTCTACCATGCAATATAAGCATGGCCTAGACTTCACCAGTCAGGTCTGTGAAGTGTAATGCTGTGGGCAGATAGTACTTGCAGTGGTTCCTGTGCAACTGCCTGGAGCTTCCCTTTTCTGAAGCTGAATACTGATGCTGGAAGTTGTCTGCTTTCAAATTTGCTCACAAGTGCACTTTGATGATAAACGCACAGCTTTTTACCTCCTGAGAACCATAGTGCTGTAATCACAGTTCTGAGGGAATGGAATTCCAGGTGTTGTTTTGCACAGCAGGAAAGGCAGCCCTAACAATAATTCAAGTTTTGATCTCCAATTTTGCTGCTCAGGATTTGGATTTTCTTTGTGTAGATGCAGTGAAGTAGCAACTGCAACAGAGTTAGGTGAAAGCCAAAGAGAGAAGGAAGAATGAAGGGCAGAGTATTATTGTCAAAGAGAAGGACTTTTTATATTGAACCATTGACTGCTTCTGTAATGTCAAATTTGGAATCTGTTACAGTGCCATACATATATCAAGTGAAATTCTGTTACAGTGCCATGCATATATCAGACAAAATCCTGGCTCCACAAAGTTGCTTCACTTCTTGCTGACTTTACAGGCTGCTGGTCTGTTGTAGGGCAGGTATAGGCAGCTGGGGTAAGGATGAATGCAGTGAATGTTCTGCTCTCTGCTGCCTCCTCCTTCTCCAGGTAGATTAAAGGCCTACAACTAAGGGTTAAAGTTATACTTGTATGTTCTGATCCCTTCCATTCCAGTGCTTGGTAAGATCAGAATTTTACTTTAGAATTCTCTGTTACCTCCCTTAGCCCACAGATATGCAACCAGTTGTGACTCTCTATATATGCATGCACCATACTTGCTTTTCTGCCTTGGACATGCAGTGTATGAAAAAAAAATGGAATTTTTTAAAAGTATCTAGTATTTTTGGAGCACTAAAGAATGAGCACTACAGTGTTTCCTTCAAGAAACACTGCTACTATTTTTGAAACCTTTTGTATTGGAATATATTTCAGTTTCCCAGTGCAATGCTGCATTTTGTTTTCTACATTTAGACTTAAATGAATTTATTGTTCATCTTTTTGTATGAAGATTATACTTCTCAGTTCTCTTTATATATTATTGAAAATATAATTGCATCTAATACTCAAGATTTCTTGAAAAATAAATCTGAAATCCTCTGTTTTGTTGTTATGTCATCTTTACAATTTAATGAGATGTACATGAATGGGATTTGGTTCACATAGGTGGTTATATTGAAACTGTGTCTACACATGGACTTTTCTATGTGCATATATCTTGTCATACTTCTTGCTAGATGCACAGGAGAAGATTCTTCAAGGATTGTTTAAGCATCCCCATCCATATATTTATATACATGTATACATAGGTATATCTGTATCTAGACATAATTTTCAGCTGTAATCTTAAGAGATTAATTTTATTCAGCACATGTTTTGTTCTTGGGCACAAGGACAACTGCTGAATGGGAAAACTACAGAACAATAGATGTATGATATTTCCCTGTGCCCCAGGAAGGCACAAAAGCCCCGTGTCTCACAGCCTGTCTCAGCTTGAGGCCCTTGCTCAGCTCAGTATCAGTGACTTTTGGGTCAGAACCACCCTGTGGGGTGCGTCTCTGAGTGTGTGTGCAGGGGAAGGGCTGGCCTTGGCACACGGGCTGTGGCCACATGGCCATGGGAGCCGTGGGGCTGGGCTGTCCGTCAAGGAGGGTCTGCCTGGTGACCACCCACACCTCACCCTGGGGCCCATGACACGCTGTGGCACCCCCTCACTCTGGCTAAGGGGACAGGGGGTGGCCAATGAGGCAGAGGTCCCGCATGGGGGGAGCGGCCACAGAGACCAGAGCAGATTAGGAGGCAGCATGAGGTCTCCATTGGGCACTGCCTGTTCTCAAAGCCATGAGTGTGTGACCTTCTGAGTGCTAAGTATGTTCTTTCTCCCCTCTTGTTTTTCTTTGCTCTTTCTTCTCTTAATGTCTCTTCCTTTATTCTTTTCTTCCTCTTGTGGGTAATTAAACACTTATTTTCTGTAAGTTACGGGTACCTCATAAGTGGCATGGAGTTTGTGTCTGCTAAGTGTAACAAAGGTTCTCTATAACAATGTTTGCAAGTTTCAGTAATCTGTTGTAATGCTTTTGTGAAGTTGCATGTTACCTCTGTGAAACCATTTTTGCCAAAACACCTGTTTTCTCACCAAATTAAAAGAAATCTCTTAGAGAAAAATGTGTAGTTACTCTCTGGACATGAACTCGAGGTACCAAAGGACCAATGGCTTTACAAGGGTTCGTGTGAGCAAAAATCTCTTAGAGCCTGAAATTAAAAGTGTAACACCTAGTAAAGCTTGAGGCTTGACCACAGGAGGGTAACACTGGGCTAAAAGGCCCTTAAGCTCTTTGTTCATATCAGGCTCCAAGAAACAGATTGTTTGTCATTTTTCATTTTGGAAAAAGTTAGTGCCAGCTCTTCATTTAAGATCCCAGTTTCTTTCTGAAATGGAGGTGCTTGAGCCCCATGACACTCAGACTGCCTTCCTTGCCTCTGTCTCACACTCTCTCAGATCCAGATATTCCTACAGGTGAGAATTATATCCCTTTGAAGGACTGGGGTGCAAAAGTGGCACTGCCAGACAAGGGGCATAAGCAGGCTCATAGCACAAAAGCTGTTTAAGGGGGAAAAATTGGGCTATAGTGGTTGTGATTAAGCTGGAAGACTAAGAAGAGGAGGTGGAGATAAAAAGAAATTTAGCTTTGAGTGTCCAGCAGAAGTTATCAAGGCAAATCAGGTAATCTCAAATACACTGACTAAATTACAGGACACGGGGTTGTGAATTTCCTGAAACAAGGAAATGAGTTCCATAAGCCACAAAGTTTTTCTTTCCCCCCACTTGTTTTGGCTCCAGAAGGAAAGAATGCAATTTGGAAATGGAGAGGAGTAGTTATAATGTGGTTAAATGTCCTGAGAGAGACTTTTCTTCTCTCTTGTCTCTTTGAAAGACCCTAATCCACCAAAGCACAAACCTGTGAGAAGTGGATGGTCAGACTTGAGCCTTACTGCAGGGAAGTAGTGAAAACTAAGACTTTAACCAAGGATACCTCAGACCTAGGATAGCAGCTGGATCTTTGTTTCTGTTTTTAACCCCAAGATGACAATATTTCTCCTCTTCTCCCCAGCCTTGCTTTGCTTATGCTTCAGAATGATTAGAAGGAGCAATGAATTTAAATTTTCCAAACTCATCTTGAAGTCAGCATTTACCACAGAAAATTTCAGCTCATGTGAAATTACACATTATCCTAGGACAGCAAAGAACTCTGCCAGGCAAAGCACTGTGATAAAACGTTAAAGTTTTGTCAACTGATCTTTGAAGTTCATACTAATGTTTTTAAATAATCTGTTGTTGTACTGATAGTGACGAGTTTGTATGACTCCTGTTCATCACTTATTGCTGATTTTTGTCAAGTTTTCCCGTAAGTATTAAATATCAACATCACAACCACTAAAAAGTGGTGATGCTAATAAATTACTTGTTTTCTCTTTTTTTTTTTTTTTTTTTTGACCTCTACCCACCTATAGTTTCTTAGGAGAAAGCTCACTAATCAAGTGTTCCTTGCCACACATGACTTAAAGCTTTGTAAAAAAAAAAAACCATTCCAAACTGATGTTGTTTATTAATATCTTGCTTCTTGCAGGAGATACATAACATCTTCTCCACACTTGACCCAGTTTGAAAACCAGGCTGTATGTCTTTTGAGTCTGTAGCTTGGATTACAAGAAAAAAAATTAATTAGAATATGGCCTTTGTCTGAGAGAGGAACTGACAGGCATTTATTAAAATCTGTAATCCATCACAGTTGAAGATTATAGAAGATTTTTATGATTCTTAGTTTTTTTCTAGATCAGAACCAATATGTGTGAGTAAAGAGATTATCCTAAGCACTTATGTTTTAAATAACTTGTCGGCATACTAAGATGATGAATGTGATTACAAACATCTCTAGAAGAAACCTTGAATGACAGCTGATTCCTTGGATTATAATTTTAAAATGTCTGCAAAACATTTAGGTTGAAGGGAACAGTTATATCAAGATTGGATTTTAGCAAGGAGGATTCCTTTTTGGTTTTGGTCCATAGAGGCTTGAAAAACATAGTAGAATTAATTGGTCTAAAAATTACTTTTTACGTACCAGTATATGAAACTGTAAATACATTAATAGAAGACAACTTCATGGTTTTTATTTTGATATGTGAGGCAATAAACCAATTTTCTAAAAGAAAAGGCAGAAGTAGCACACGAGCACTATAGTTTCTCTTGTTACGTGCTAATGTGATGAAGTGCAGCAGTATAGTATCTGCTAATTAGGTTATGGAATATGGTTTGCAAATGGCCATAAGATCACAATTAACTTCTCTTGTACAGGCACCCCTAAAGATTAAGAAATCAAAAATTGATTGTATAAACTTTTGAATGAGAAAGGGGAAGTATATAATATCAGTGTCCTTGTTTGTCCAGTTGTGCAATTGCAGTGTGTTGGCCAATCTGAGTGTTTTAGAGGAAGCGGCAAGGAACCCTCAGGCCACCTGGAAAAGGAAGACACTCCCTTTCTCAAAGTACAACCATTACACACCTTTGTATGCACCAAGTTTGTGCCTGAACACTGGAGAATGTGTATGTGTAGCCTGTGGGTGACCAGACTGGGAGATGTACAAGGAGAGGCCAAAAAAGGAGCTAATGTGGACACTATGGGTATGGGTGGGAGTGGAGCAGAGATTAATAACATAAAAGTTTTCCATAAATATCTCCTGAATTTGCAGATTCCATGGGAAGAGCAGCCATCTGCAGGTCAGCCTTCAGTCCTTATTCTTGTAAGTAAAAGTTCTCCTACATGACGACAGTGAAGACTGTGTGGAAGTACAGTGGACCGTCCTGTATGTGGAAGACTGCTCAGCACAGACTGGAATATTTATATTTATTTTTTTGCAATGCCATAGGTAAAAACAATTTAACAATGCCAAGTACAGTGTTATTCTCATAAAAACTTCTCATTTCAAAACAAGTGATTTCTAGTTCCCACAAAAAGTTAAAATCACATGCAGCTATATGAAGGTAAATTGCTTAAGATGCACAATTATATATCAGAAGACTTTGTTAAAATAAAAACATACTGCTACATCATTTTAACAAAGCAATTACACAGAACTAGAAAACTGACTCTGTAGTAAAATATAAAAATCTACAATTATAAATATAAATTTGGTCCATGGATCACTACAGAAGTAGCAGTATTTACAGTAAGTATCAGATTACTATTCTAAATGTCTAATTGAAGTCTTAAAATGTCGAATGTTATGTAGAATGTTATTTACATTCTACTATATTAAAAGTTATATTTCTAGCAAATGTAAATTGTTATAAATACAGCGAATAAATCAAATACTAAACCCATTACATGTTTGTATTTGAGGATTCCCTAACATCTATAAATACTGTAATTTTAAGTTAAAAGTAAAGCCAGATAAATCAAAAAACTAATACTGGAAAAAACATACCACAATTCAATTCTTAGAAACACTGTAAAAGTCAATCAAGTTAGTCCAGACGTAACAATGTATTACAAGAAATCTTTTAAGAAAAGGCACACATTGTTAATGATCAAAGTCCCACAGTAAAGTCATATGTAACAGAAATGACTGTTGGTTTCAGCAATGGTTGGGATCTGATCATATATAGAGAGACTGGACAGATTTTCCCCACCCAAAGTATAAAACTGAAAATAATAATGGTAAACTCCAGTGATGTAGGGATGTGTATGTTTAATTTGATGTGTTAATTAAACTAAAGATTCTAAACTTTCAGCTGCATTTCCATCAGGTAAAGCTGAGCCATTACTGTCCATAGATGCTGCAGGGTTTTCTTCTTGCCTTGTGCTGACAAGGCTGAGGATAGCTTTGTACAGGAACTGGTACTGTTCCTGGAGAAGAAAAGAGGATACAGTCAGGATGTCATCAGAAATAGTTATCTTGTAGCACTGTTATTCAAAATTAATTAACAGCTGATGTGTCATTCTATTAATGTATCATGCTCCACAATTTATTGCTACTTATTTAGGAGCTTTATTGATTTTCTGACTAATGGCTCCCCCTGTACACAATGTAAAGCACAACATTACAGAAGACAGTACAGCTAGGGAAGAAAGCTGTACTTTTAAAGAAATACTGTATGCTGAATCTGATCCTTGTTAAAGTCAATTGCAAATCTGGGGTCAGAATCAGGGCTACTGTTTGTCTGTTGGCTTTTTTTCTCACTTTTTTTCTCATTTTTTGTCATCTGAATTCTATCCAGCAAGATTTTTTTTTCTTTTTTGGTGCTTGCAGTTACTATTCATATTTTTGATGATCCTGACAGGACTAGGAGGTAGAAAGACAGATGAGACTGTGAGAAGTTTCATCAAGGAGGCCACTTCCCAAAAAGGGGCAGAGGGTTTCTCTTGGGTACATGGGAAACGGGGAGGTGCCAGAAGCAGATTGCAGTGTGGGCTGGGAAGGAGGAAAGAGTTGGGATGCTCTGTGCAGGGAGAGCAGGCACAGCAAAGGCTGTGATGACAGTGGATGCTCAGGAAAGGCAGAGGAGTATTTTGCGTTCTAGCATGGATGTATAAGGACAAAGAATTTCTGAGATGGAAGGAGTGAGGAACAGTAAGACAGACTAAATAGAGAGGGGTTTGGGGTCTGAACTATTAGCTTGGGCTAAGAGATAAGGGGTAGAAAGAGCCACAAATTTGAAAATCTGCAGTGAGAGGATGGGAATCTGGAAACCTGAGATGAAGGGTATTTACTGGAGGGTCCTGGGGCAAGAGGAGTGAAAGGTCCTGATGTTTCTGCTGAAGTGGGAAGAGTTCCAATTTCACTCCACTGTCTGCCAGTCTCTTCAGTCTGGGCTTCCCAGGCAGAGCAAGGGGTGGACACATCTGTCAATCCTGTGTCATGTCCTGTTTTTGCTGTCAAAAATTTGATAATGCTAATCCTAACATGGCACTCTGAAAGTGTTCTCCTTATTATGCGCATTTGTAGCTCTAGCAGTCAGATGTGTAATGATATGACTAAAGGGGCAGGGTTCATAATTTTCATTTCTGTGATGAATTTTTTGCCTTAGCAAGTATTTCTTATTTATTATACTTTTGACAATTTTTTTTTTGTTTCTGCAAGCACAGTAACAATGCTGTCAAGTGACCATTCAACAGGTCATGAAAGACCAGTCCATCCTGAAATGGAAAACGAAGGTAACTACTTTAGGGTCTACTTGGAGCACAGATTTTTTCCTGATGAATGAAAACCTTAATTTGCATGACATAATGCAGATTTTATGATGATGACAGCAAATCTGCACATTTTGAATATGACCACTTGATAACCACAAGACAGGTTTTCACAGGAAATTCTTTGTTTTGGAAAGGCAGCAGGTCCACTATAGCACCTCTGAACACAGTTTTGATTAACTCATGCAGTAACTGAGACGCCAGTGGTTCAGTAATGTTGCTCTAAGATGTAAGCATGCTAATAATGTCACACATAGATAAAAAAAGGCATATATTTTGCTTATTACTTACAATATCTGTAAAGACTCCAGGTCTCATCAAATTTATCATCTTTGCTACATGGTAAACATCCACTGAATTCTCATTTTCCAGTTGATGCATCAGAGTTGTTAATGCACAGAAAGTGCCTGCTGTCACCCCTCCATGCCTTTGTAAAGTAAAAGAGAACAAAACAAAGCAAAAATCTCTAGAAACTGGATCAAGTTTTACAGCTGGAGAAAATACAAAATCCAGGGTAAACTGAGAAGATGAATTTCTGTCATGTGACTTTTGCAATTTCTGAAATAGGTCTGCAGTGGCTTAAAACTTTCAAGGCACCAGGCTACAACTTTCTTAGAGTTATTTCCATACAGTCCTCTACCAACCAAATCTTGAAGGTCTTGGGTCCTTCAGTATTTCAATATTTCATTATTTTTTGCCCCTTTTGAACTGCTGGAGAAGGGCAAGGTGCCTCATCTAAACAGTCTTACTTGTTTTAGTAACAGAAAATGAAGCGCTGACTGATTTCCTTTCAAGTGTTCTACATGATAACCATCCAGAGTATGAAAATGATAAAATTGAAATGAAGTATTATAAAATAAAAACGTTTCTCTTTTTGATGCAGCTGAAACAGAAACTACTGTTAAGTGCAGACTGTGCCTTGTTTCAGCAGCTTTCATACTAAATGAGGTGAAATGACGGTTCTACAGAAAAATATCAAAACAAACAAGAAAGCTACAGTTCTTACTCATCATGTACAATCATGGGCCCATCCCGGTTGGAAGTTTCCTCTTTGATGATGCTGATCAGTTCAAATGTTTTACTAATAGGACTATCAGGATTTGGCCATTTTGGACACTGAAAATGCCTCACTTCAAGTACATAGTCATCCTAAATGAGTGAAAAAAACCAAACATATATAAATCAATTTTGTAAAATATTAACTGTCTTTATTCTTTTCCTTTGTCCTGGTCCAGACTGGCTCCAGTCTTCAGATACAGAATCCCACTGATGTGGAGATTGGAATATCCTATTACCCATGTAATCATATTACCTATAGAAGTTACTCCCTCCATAGGTGTTTCTGGGGCATGGATTTTTATCAATCATTTACCATAGAAAATGTAACAAAATGTAGGCATTATCTTTAACAAATGAAGCCCTGAGTTATATGTTTATGACAGTGTTACCTGTGTAGCTTCTAAAATAAAGTCTTGGATTATGAGCTTCTCCTCGTTAGACAGACACTTGTGTTCTTCAGCAATCATAGTGACTTTGAAACTCTCACAGTTTATAGGCTCATCTTTGTTTGGCCAGTATACAAATTCATCTTCAGCCTCCACAAAAAAAAAAAAAAAAAAAAAAAAAAAAAAAAAAAACCAAACAAAAACCACAGAAAAAAAAGACACATAAAGGTAAGTAATGTTGAGCTCTTCAAATAAAAAATCCAACATAATAAATACTGTGTCATATATATAATCAATCCAGCCAGCAGGATTTAAATTGACAAATTAAAACTTGAGTGGGATTACAATCATGGCAAGTGATAGTTTTCAGACATCTCTGTAGTGATCCTGACCAAAGACCACTGCCCCCAGTGGATCCACACAGCAGGGGGACTGTGTTACACTGTGCCATGCTTCCAGGCTGTCCTGTGCTCTGCTGTGCATAGGCCATGGCCACAGGATAAACTCAGCTGGTGTATTGTAACATAGGAGCCTGCAGGCAGCACTTGAGTGGGCTTGGGTTTATCTGAAAGTGCAGAAAGAAGTTCTCATGAGAGCATCCTTTCTGTTTGACAGCAGAAATATTGAAGAAAGTTGGTTTTTTAAAAGAAAATCCTATAATAGTTTGAATGACCAAAATGGTCAGATGGATAGGGAATCCTCTGTCTCATGTGTCCTGTTGGATGCGTTTCAGGGAAGGGAGAGTAGGATTCCAGTCATGTTGGATGCTGAGCTCAGAGAGGCCTCGTCTGTCTGCTGTGTGGGTACCACTGCTCCCTGGTTGAGCTGGCAGGACTTCAGTGCCCTTCCTGCACACCCTTCTGCACAAACTGCTGCCCCATGCCCTATGTGCCCACACTGCTGCCAGCACTCCTGGCCACTTGTGCTCCCCAGGGGCTTCTTTTAAGGGAATGCTTGGCCACCACTGCTCCTGGCCCTGCCCAGGTCCCATCAGCTGCTGTCCTGCAAGGAACAACCTCACACTTCTGCCCTTACCCAGCTGAAGAAGCCATATTACATCTGAAGTAAAAGTCCTGGAGTGACAACAAACCTTATATAATGGTTACTTCTACTGTTTGGCTCTTTTCATAAATTATACAGGAATGTTTAAATACTTTGTAATGCCAATCACAATCTGCCCAGATAAGGATCCTTAGATTTCCGCTGGATGATCTGGGGATTTTACACTCAGTTTGGTATGATTAATTTTTAATTGTTTTTTTTTTTGCAAAACCCAAGGTGTTTTCTCATGCCCTGCATATTTCAAAATGGTAATACTAGTAAAATTCATACATAAAACCCATAACCATCAGCCACAAAACTCACCATATTCTGGCTATCAGGAAGCATGACTATTAGCTGGGCATTATGGTCCCATATCATTCTCCAGAAATCCTTGATAGTGTGTAGTAAGGGATGCTGGGTAATAATAAATTCATTACTTTGATAATAACCCTGCAAAAACAAAAAATAAAAAAAAAATCAGTGGACTCAGAATTGATGCTCAGCTATTAATGATTAAAGGACACTTCTACTGGACAGAGCCAGAAGCCTAGAAAGTACATTGCACAATTGTGTCTTCTTTGGCTTCCTGCAAATACTAGAGAAATATAAAACTTTGATTGCAGTGTTTTCCATGTGAAAAGAATAAATTCAATTACACTGAAATAATTTTTAAAACATAGAAAAAAAAATTTACAAAAAAAAAAGGACAAAAGAAATCAGAGGAGATTAGAACAACCAACTCAGAATAAAAATACATTTTCCAGAATTCCAGAGCAGCTGACTGCCTGAAATGAATATAAGAATACTTGAAAGATTTGCAAAAATTCCAAACAGTTTCTTAATTTGTACAGATGTCTCAAATGAACTTCTTACCACAAAAGGGCATTCCCTTGCACTAATGCACCTGATGAAGGATCATGTACATATACTACTGCAGAGAGCTTCCCCATCAACCACAGCACAGCCGTTAAAAACTAATTTGTTAGCTAATACTTTTAGTTCATCTCAAAAGATCCATCCATAGGTGGCATTTAACTTTACCAGTTTTTAAAACTATGATGGGATTTCTATTTCTACAGATTGTTAAGCTGCAATGCATTTAACCAAACTTAAAACCAGTAATAATGGTAATAGTACTTCCTGGGGGAAGTGACTCTTCCAGCCAGGGTGAATAATTGAAGAAAGGAGCTTTCAAAATCAGGACTGTGCCACCCTAACTCAGACACATGGTGGCTCTGAAAACAGCTCTGCATTGTTTTTCACCCATTTGTTAACTGACTTACCATAATATAGGAAGCATTGATGTAGTCTGTCCCTTCACCAGACAGTGATGAGATACCCACTCTAGATCTTTCCACTGTAAAATAAAGTTATGAATTAGTGGGCTGCAATGACTCGTATTATATCAATTATCTCGCATATCTCACAGTAATGATAACACTATGCTCCACCAATCATCATCAAAGTGCTATCCAACCATTTGTTTCCCATGTATAATTCTTAAATCAGTTCTTCATTATAAGTACTTTACAGCACACTGTTCCACACCAAAGCAGATGTCTTCAGTTCTTGTTGAGGAGAGTTTGA
This sequence comes from Acropternis orthonyx, assembly GCA_035583155.1. Taxonomy (NCBI): domain Eukaryota; kingdom Metazoa; phylum Chordata; class Aves; order Passeriformes; family Rhinocryptidae; genus Acropternis; species Acropternis orthonyx. The sequence goes on from JAWWEU010000040.1 coordinate 21,766,110, forward strand.
AGGTTTGACACACAAGGTTTATAAACATTTTGCCACCCAGAGAAGTTAATTTGAACAAGCTTACCAGGAATGATAGATGAAGTTCGGTTCTTTTCTCTGTTACACTGTTTGAGTGCAGTTGAATAATCACACTGCTGTGTGTTAGACTGGCTCAGTAGCTGAAACAATAAAATTTAAAAGGAATCAGGTAACTGTACAAAAGCCATTCCTTCATATGCTGCATTAAACAGAAGGGTGCATGCATTGCAGGCTCGCTGTCTCTTAACTTTAGGTATCTAGTTATCTGGTTAAACTACTTAGCAAGTCATCAGAATATTTTTACTTCACTCTTCTTAGCAGTTCAAACCCTAGATTGATACACATGTCTTTGAAGGTGGAGACTGTCTTCTAGCCAGTGCTGTGCACTTGAGGGGAATACAGTGATTGATCAATGTAGCACATGACATTATTGCCAGAATGACATCTTTCCAGACTGTTATTTTAAATTTGAGACCTTCCTGCAAAAGCATGTAGTTAGACTTTCCAAAATCTGCTTATGTACTTACTGCCCTATTTCTCATGCTCTTGTTTGGTTGGTTGGTTGGTTGGGTTTTTTTGTGGATTCCTTGTTTATAGTACACAAATAATTCTTCTGTCCCAATGGACTGCATGAATTTGTTAAGTTAATCTGAATTTAGGTTCAATAGTTAAATTTTAGGTAGAGAAAGCTAATGGAAAGTCTGTTGAGATACCTACTTTTAAGTCATTCAGGTTTGCAAACCTAAATATTTTCCTCTTACTATCTCAGAGAGCTCACCTTGAATTGTTTCTCTAGTCTGGTCTTTCCTGTTGGTCCAGGTATCAAGAGAGCATTAACATAGGCATGAATGTGAGTCTCAAGGACTTCTGTTTCTTTACTGAGTATTGCTTCGACCAATGCATCGTGAATGAAGATATATTGCTCCTAGAAGAAGAAAACCAAAGGTGAACTCTCATTTTTTTCAGATTCCCCTTGTTACTTCTGGTAACCTCTGGTTAAGCAGCCACTTCTTCTATGGTCAGTGTTTCTTCACAGGGGAGTTTTCTCAAATGTTATCTCCTACAGCAAAGGCTGTCTCTTTGCAGTGACAGTACATGTTTACAAGCACAACTGACAATTACACTTGCTGTATATCTAAAATACCAAATCCCCACTACTGGTGATACCTCATGTTAACAGACTACAGTTAAAAAAGCAAGCATAGCCTTGAGTCAAATTTTAAAGCCAGTCCTACCCCTAGTTCCTAAGGCTATCCTCTACTGTCTCTCTCACATCCTTTGGAACAAGGGCCCTAGCTGTTGATTATCTTTTATGCTATTTAAAGGCACTGGGGAATCTAACCCCTCGTTCTTGAAACCTGACATAGACTATCAAATGCCCTGCTGTTGCCTTTATTGTTTTCTCTTGGTCTTTTCATTATTCTATATATAATCTCCAGTTTAAAGCATCTATGGATAATTTTATGTCTGAAACTGCTTTTTTCCTAGGTTTTACTGCGTAACATAAACTGATGAGGTTCAGTGAAGACCCAAACACCTGAAAATGGTGTTTCCTGAAAAACGTCCATGACAAAAATGCAAGTCCTGCCAAGAAAGCACTACTTCAGACAAGAGCCCACAGAAAGGTAATTTCTAGTGCATTGCTCTAAGTGAGCCTTGAAAACCACAGGAAGCAAAAGGGAAAATCCAGTCTGGCAATTCATTGCCAGTGTGTCTGATGGTGCTAAAAAGAGGACTGCATCATCTCTCTTCCTGCAAACAGAAATAGTTTGTAATAGTCTCATGCTGTTTATATTTTATCCTTACCTCAGTCTGCACCAAGTAGTTCCTTTGGGTACGTATGTGTTTTAAGAATCCAAATATGTTGACTGTCCCTTCATGCTGAATTTGCTGCAGCATGCTGTCTAACACTATGTATGTGCCTGTCCTTCCAACACCAGCACTATAAAATAAAAAAATAGTCTTGAGCCTGAAGTAAAACACTAATGAAAAGAATTGTTCCTTACACATAGCTTTTTAAACCAACTGCTGCATAGGGAGCATTTTCCCCTACAAATGAATTTATTTTGCTACATACATACTTTGTTAAAACTTCAAGGCTGATAATAATCTTTTTTTTTCTGTGCAAGAATACATCTAAAGTTAATTTTCTCAAATGATTTTTAAACTATCAGTTGAAATAGAACTGAGGGGTTTCCTGCAGGTCTGCAATTTGCAGGCTTTTGATATTCCTTAGGATACTTTATCAAGTATAGTTGGAAAGGGGGGCATATGTCAGCATTTGGGCACAGTTAATGTGCTCAAATTCTATGTTGAAACCCCACTTTAAAGGGAAAATTGCATTATGCCACCCATTACAGATACGGGAGATTTCAAAGGTATTGGACCAAGGAAAACCCCAGGGAATGGAGGTGCTGCTGAGAGTGTATCTGTAAAAGGAGAAAGCTTAGTGGTCTTCAGATACAGCTAAGATGGCAAGCAATGGTTGAAACCCTTCTTAAAAATGTAAAATGGAGAAAAAAGGGTTAATCAACTAATTCCTGTTAGGAACTCTGATTAATTTAGCATAAATCCAGCTGTATCATAAGATTAAACCCCAACCTTTTCTTTCGTAAAATATGTGGGTAGGGAGCACAAGGTCAAGAGATCAGTTTTTGTTATCTAGTCATATACGGGAATTAGTTGATTGTAATTCCCCTCTAAATTAGGAGTGAACATTACGTGTACTGCTACATGTAACTTGAGAGCCAGCACTGTGCTGGGTCTGCATGGTCGCTTACAGGCAGGTCCAAGATCAGTCCATACATGCTAATTCAGTCATCTCATTTCTTCCCAGATGGGGCACTGAGCATAACTAGTGTGAGCTCAGATTGCTGTAATACACTGTCTAAACAAATGTTATATGAAACTAGAAGGTCCAGGTTATTAATACACTCTTAGACACAAAGAAGATTACCAGATACCATCTGTACTTGTTATGAAAGACAAAACATGAAAAGTACCAAAACATAAAAATAGGTAAAATAAGTTAAATGAAGCTCATCATCTGTGTCTTCCCAATAGCCTGTAAAGATAAATAAAAGTTATATTTTTAACATGAGATGACTCCTTTGAAATTTAACAGTGCATGGGATCAGGTTAGCTAAAAGCTAATTGCCAACAGATGGAGGTGAGTTATACCTATGACCCAATGGAGAGGTCTGACCGAAGCCACACAACTTACCAACGTTCACTTTTTAAAAACTCAGTTTAAATTACTCGTAATGTGTTGCTGATCTCTCAGCAATCTCAGACTTAACATTTTGGGCTATTTTGAATTTCCCATGAAAAGGTAGGATGTAGATAGCAGCAGAACAACAAAATGTGGAATTTTCATTTTCCAAGCTAAAAACAGAGTTCAGTCAGATTAGATCATCCCACAAATAAAATATCTTAATTTGCAGCATTTGTGAGGCGACTTTACCTGTTGGCTTCCTCAGAGTCAGCTCCAGAAGGACAGAATTCATGAGGAGGTTCTCTTTCCAAATGTTCCATCAAAGGTGAGGTACTACAGTGGAAAACCAGAACCTGCTTATATATTTTTCAATAACCCGGTCCTTCATGGGCATTGTGAAGTCATTCCAGGCCCTACAAGCCCTTTTTAACCAATCTTCCCTGAGCTGCCAGTTTTAGTGAGCACTGACAGAACACCTGCCTGCACACTGCGTCACATGCAGACCTCAAACCGTTCCCCAGAATGCTCCTCCATTACAAATGACTGCCACAGCCCAGAGTAATGTTAAAAACAGCAGAGGTGTAGTTCAGCCAGGAAGAGAGTGAGTCTTCTCTTGTGGACAGAGCTCCTCTTAGGATTAAAGAGTATCCCTGCACCAAAGAAAGCATGAGCCAACAGCATCCTAAGAATGTATTTGCAGAAATGAAACAATTATTGCTATATATGTATCTGGTAAGCTCACAGCATTCGAGAGAACAGTATAGAAATGTGCAAAAAAGTAAAAGGAAAAGCATTTTTGCAAAAAAAAAGAACACAGTGCAGAGCAGGCTCATCTTGTTAACAGAGATTTATAGAAGTGGCACAGACAGTTGATTAATTTACCGAGGAGAGAAATATCAGCTAAGAAACTAATTTTATTCTGTTGGGAATTGTTAAATGCAAGAATGAAATTTTGCTTATCCCACCACTGAAAAATTCTTTTTTTCTGCAAAAACAAAAGTGGAGTGAACCTTGCAGCAGTAAAAACCACACCTGCAATGAACCACAACAGGCCCGACGGCGTGGCGCTTTGCATGCGATGCCTTCCGCACAAAGGTGAGAACAGGCAATGTGTATTCTGGAACACCCATGTCAGGCCACTGGGTATAATGGTACTGAGTTACTATACGTCCACTAGACCTCCCCTTCTGGGAACCCTGTAACAGAAAAGTAATTCCATATGTAAGCAGCCCACATCTTCATGATTTCACTTCCATAGCTGAGAGTTGTTGAACTGGAAGTGGCCCTATTTAGCTAAAAGTGTGCCACCTGCCTCTGAATATTTCAGCTTTCAAAGAGGAGAGTAAGGGCCAGTGCTTCTGCCCCATCAGCTTGCCCACGGTGTGGACAAATGACCTGGCACTGTCCCTTAGAAAGCCATAGAGAAAGATTAAGAGCACTGGAGGAATGACAAATTACAGCTGCTCTTAAGAGTCACCAGCTCTTTCTGCCCCTCTGCTCCTCTGTTGGGTGAACAGAAGGAGTAGGAGTCATCTCACCCAGCTTTAGTGATCAGAAGGCAAGTAACCTTGTGAAGGCTGCTTTTCTAGGCTCCCTCCCCAATGGCAACCCAGAGGCAGGGATGCCTTCAGAAAGCAGGTCATCTAATTCAAAGATTGGTTCCTAACATAGGTTGAATAAATAAATTTATAGCAGATGCTGCATGTTATGCATTAATTAAACAGGGAGGGTGAGACACTACATATCTCAGACATTTATGTGGGTGGAATATATTAAGTTTTCAGAATCCCCCTCAAAGTAACCAATATCACACTGCTGAGCTGAGAGTATGCTGGTTCAGGTTGCAATAAAACAAGGTGTGGTTTCACCTGTCCTTGAAAATGGAGAACAGAAGTGGATAATTCAACTCAAACCACATTTTCTTCTAGCTGCTCTCTTTCTGCAAATGTATCATCCTGCTCACCAGCCAGACGAAGTCCACATCAGCTCTCCAAAGTGACCTCTGCCTTTACCCTGATGGTCCTACATCACATGAGTACTACAGGCCAGTGTCTTTGAAGTTCATTGGTGTGGTCCAATTAACTGAAGTTGACATGCATCTTGGCTGGCTGAGACTTACAGGATTTGGCCTTATATATACAGCAGAAAAGAGCTGCCAACTGCCTTAAAATATTCTGAGCAACTTTAAACCCTCCCTTTTGCCCACCTATGTTTTCAGGATGCCACAAACCTTTTTGATCTTCGTGTTTCTAAGAGTGAAATTCCTCACAGTGTAATAGGCAAGTACATGAACACTCTTCTGAGTAACCAAGAAGTTCCCATATTCTTCACTACCTTCGGCAGGCCAGTACTGGTCACATTTTCTCTGTTATAAAGCAAAGGAAAAACAGAGGAAAAAAAAGAAACAAACAAAATGTCAAACTAGCAACCTGAAATGTTCAAATTTAGGTCAAGCACAAAACCATACAGGGACTCTCAATGTACCCAGTTTATAATAGACATGATCTTCTATGCAGAACAAATAACATATTTATTTTGTGCCATAAAGAGAGATGGCTGTGCAAAGATGCTGTTTATTTGGACTACTCAAAAAAAGAGAGGTTTAAATCATACTATCAGAATTAAACGGCTCTAATATTGCAGAACTTGCCATTCTATAGGCACTCTAAAAACTAAGGGAAATAACACGATCTATAGGAAAACAGTCAAGTCAGTAGTCAGTAGGTGGCTTCTGATTAGTTTGTAGTATGGGCAGAGTATATTTACATCTGATCAGTGAGGGTGAGTGTCAGCCTGTGTATGGTCAGAATATATAGTAGAGAACTGTGATGTTCAGCATTTTGGTTGGGTAGTCATATAGAAGAGTGCATGTTTATGGCACAGTGTTATAAATGAAGTGGTACTCTCAGTGCAGCCCTTGTCTGCAGGTGCTGTGTCTGTATCATCTGATAGATGCTTTATAGGTTGTATGACAAGATTTACATTCTTTTCAGGCATTGCTGCCAGTGTTTGGCAAGTGTGATGCCATGACTTCTAATGTGACCCCAGGGTACATATATATTCCCATCTCATAACCAGAGAAACACATCCTGTGATGGGATTTGACCTCATTTTGTCTCACTGCACAAATGTGTATCTGCTCATGTAGCAGGAAACAAACTGTGGGTCCCACTGGATGTTAACAGGGAACTGATAGTGAATATCCAGAAAAGTTCAACTGAACTATGTTTTTCTTTCCAAGATCTTTCTCAGGGTCCAAGGTAACCATGAGAGAGAGCAGGATGGCGAGCAGATTGCTAGCAGAATGTGGCACCAGGTCCACAGTTTGTCCACTCATATTATTTACAAGAAGTCTTTTTTTCAGTGTAAGACTTTTCTTTTTTTTTTTAAGTTAAAACATGGTATTTTCAATACTTCTTGAATCTTTTCTTTAGTTTCATACTACAAATCCTCAACTTTATACTTCTGTATATACAATCCTAGCACAAGCAAACTCTTGGTCTTTGCTCAATAAATGCCTAAACCAGAATTTTAAAAGAGAGACAGAAGTTTGCTACAGGTAGATCAACATCAGAGAAATCAATAACAGACAAAGGTACTTATACCCTTCCTTTCTCAACGAGATTAGTTATCATCACAATAACTTCTACGTTATGTTCCCATATCATTCTCCAGAAATCTTCTGCTGTTGATTTTAGTGGCCCTTGAGCTGCAATGTAGGCTTTTGGCTTGTTGTAGCCCTAAATTGAAATACAACAAATGACACTTGTCAAATCACTGTCCATGTGCAAAAGGAGGTTGGGAGGAGTACATGACTTTTTATGTATCTATTTTTAAAGACTCTCAGTAGCTTTTATGCACTTTTAAATTTGTAACTATCCAAATCACAGAAACACTGTGCTACCAGATGACATACGAATACAACTGTTATGCTAACGTTTATCATTCCAGCAATAGGATATATATGTTTAATTGCCCATGTTCGGGCAGAATGTTGACGTGATAGTGATTATGAGACATCTGTTATGACAGTGGTTCAAAAAATGAATCAAGACCATTAACATGTAAATAACTAGGTAACAAAAACTGGTAATGGTACCTTGGTGAGGCTCTCAGCCAAATGGCAACATCCTCTCATGAGATTATCTCAGACAGAAGAATTAAGCACTCAGATGAGAAATACTTCTAAAACAACTCTGGTGACAGAACATTTTTTTGTTTCAAAATGCCCTTCACTGAGCTGAAACTACAATATTGATATTGCTACAATATCAAGATGGATTCAAGAAAGAATTGGAGTTTTGCTTTAACTTTTTAGGCTTAACTTGGACCATGAAAGTTTTTTTTTTTAACAAAATCTGCAATATCGTGTTACTTTTTTTAAAACTACATCTATTTATCTCCATACCTAATTTTTTTTTTTACAGAAAAGGCTGACAGACAAATAGACCGGCAGACAGAAAAAGGCACTTACATCAACATAGTTGGCATTAATGTAATCAGTTAGTTTTCCATCCTTTTCTGCAAGCTGTGCTAATTTAACCCTAGTATGATCATCTGTAGCAAAAAAAAAAGGGAGAAAATGAGCAGTTTTCTCTAACAATTATATTCTTTCCACAAGAAATGCCCTTAAAAATACTGAAATATATTTTTACAATACATAAGATTAATACAGTAACAATCACATATGCAAACATCCTCTGCTTAGGTATGAATCAGATTCAAAATTCTAGTTTGTAGAAAAATAATCTAATTAATCCAAAATTTGAAGGGATTCAGAATCTAGTTCTCTGAACAGCAGCACCTTGGGTGATTTTAGGCACTGTGACGTATTTCCCCTACAGCCTCTAGCTGCTGCTTGTCAAGGTGCATGAGTGTTCCCTAAGTCCTGTGTCGTGACTGCCACATCTGCAGAGTGGGATGCCTCAAAATGAGTAGGCACCAGTGTTGAGGCACGTTAATTCCAAGTTAAAAGAAAGGACACTGGAGAGCAATGGGTCCTTGAAAATGCTGGTCAGCTGAAGAGTGTCAGCAGTGGCTACCTCAGGGTGAGCCAAAGCTGTCTGCACTGATGGTAGAAACTAGACCTGAATCAGTGACAGAGGACAATTCTTGCTACTTCAGCTGCCCTAAGCTGCCTATGCACTGCCCTTTTATAAAAAGGCTGCTGGGCTGGTACTTTTAGTACAGTCAGCTATAAACACAACAGCAGAGGCAAATCCCTGACTTTTTGTCCCTCTGGAGTTATCTTTAGCCCAGCAGAATGGGATTTCTTGCTGCTGGTTTGCACTGTCTTCTGCCATAGGGGCTGACTCTGTCTCTTCCTATTAAGCTCTAGTGATGCTGAATGCTGAACATATATTTAATTAAGAACTTCTTGTAATCAGAACAAAGTTGAAATGCTATACAGAGTTAAAAAAATATTTTGAGCTATCAAAATTATCAAAAGGCCAGAGGCTTCAAAGAGAGATTAACAAAAAGGAATAGATGTGTTTCAGAGAAGAAAAATTTGGGAGAGTGATGCAATGGGAAAACATGTACTGGCTAATGAAGCTCTTCTATTACATTGTTGCAGGGCACAATACAACATAAAGCCAGTATATTTATGTTTATATGTGACAGTAAATATGTCAGGAATTGTGAAGCTCCTAAAGAGGATAAATCATCATTATTCTAGATCAAAGATGGATTAATTTTGGCAATCAAAACACAGCTTCTTTGGCTTTATAATGGCATTATAATGAAACCTCCTAACTCCCTTTGGGTCACTGCAGAAGACACAAATATGTCTTGCTAACACATGCTCATCAAAGCAGCAGAATGTCAGAGGTCTAACTTGAAGAGATATGAAATCTCATGCTAGTCCTCTCCAAGTGCTTTGCTAAAGAGGAGCTGGACCTTTAAGTGTAAGAGGTATTTTTGCTCCCTCTAATAACATGTAAATCTATACTTGTCTATAATTATTTCTTTAACAAATCACCAAATGATGCTTTTACTTACAAGCTACAATATTGATGTATCGATTCTTATTCTTGTTGTCGGGGTGGTTAGAGCTGTCTGATGTAATACCTAGATCTACAGTACAGCTCTGGATTTCCTGAAACAAAAAAAAAGGTATGTAATACTTTAGTAAGTATTATGACACATAAAATGTCTTAAAATACAGTAAGCAAGCATGAAAAAACCACAACCTTATACCCAATTATCTATAATATTTTACAACTACTTCATTGCTAAAAAAAAAAAAAATGCAGTGAAATAAGTCCTTACCTGATAAAACTCTTTCAGTGTCTAATGAGGGAATGAATGCAAAAAAAGTAAAAAAAATCAAATTCCACAGCACAGAACAAATGGATGTTTATATAAATTACAATTACTATATGGAAAACAGTTATGGTCATGCAATATATAACTCCATTATAACAACAAAACTGGGTATTTTGTCATAAGTCCTAAAGGAAACAACAGATAATTTTCCAGTTAAAATTCTAGCATCTTTTCCTATCTTTAGTTTTAATCTTAGACCTTAGACCAGTGAAAGCTTATACATATGAACAACATCACGGATTTTAGCCAGATTATCTATATATTTAACTTTCATTGGATTTTTTCCTTCGTCCTTATAACTGCATTAGTTTCTCTGTGGAATGCTTTTGCTCTCTTTGCATTCAGCTTCAAAACCTTTACTGAATCAGGACTGAGTGCCGCTCTGTCAGCCTCATGGTACTCTGGTGAAGGACAGAGTCACAGCCCTCACTCAGGCTGCCAGCAGTTTCACAAGGAAGCCAACAATTTCATAAAGAGAGAGACAGGCTTGAGAAGACAGGCACAAAGTCTGCAAGACTCACAAAATTAATTTATTTTATTTAACAGATTACTTTAGCTGACAGGAAACTCAAGCATTTATAAGGTCCACATTGTTAAGTACAAATAAGTTATCATCACAAAAAGTACTATAATAATGTATCCCAATACTTTTGATAATTCCTTTTAATATCAATCACCTTCATCTATTTAAAATATATATGAAAAGTGGTTACCAGTCTAAAAATTAGATTTTGAATGAGTTTTTTTAATAGTAATATTAAAAAACAAATTGAAAAAAATCCAAAACCTGAACCACCCCTGTACTCTTCAAAGGTATGTTAACTCTGCAAAGACAATGACTGTATTCAGTTTTTCCCGATCTTGTAAGTTCTTTGTCAGTAGGGAGAAGAACAGGACACTAATTCTGGGCCAGTCTGTAAAGCCAAAAAGGATCTTCAAGAAATGAAGACAACGATTTTTATTTTTTTTTTTTGTGACAGTCAAGATTAGCATGAAGTATTTCAGACAGTGCAGCTGTAGTTCAGTGAGATGCAGTATATTTGGTCTTTGGATCACTGTTGTAGTTTAGGAAAAGTACAATTGTGGGAAAAGATCAATTTAGGGTGAACAATCTGATTTCTGTATCCATTAATGGTGAAAGAGCTTTGCAGCCATTGTATTTATGCACAGTCCTTCAACATCTGATCTTATTGATAGCCAGTCTAGCTGGAGCCCAGTCCCACCGGTGCATATGCACATGGGCAATACATGAATATGTACTGAACAATCACAAGTATTTAAAAGTTTGGTGCAACAATCAAATGGATGTTCTGAATGTTAAACGAATTCAAGAAAAGATGCTGATGAAGAAGGTTACATGAAGTACATGAAATTTTTGGTCCATTAGATCACAATGCATTGGCTGGGGAAACAGAAGTAAACCAAAATAATGCAAAACCATGAATTTTTTACTTTCATTATTGTTTTTGCAACAGGAATATTACCATCATATTTAAATTATTATAGATCAATTAAAACAATTTTTTTCTATCCCAACTGACTTTCTTAGAAATGATCTGTAAAAAAGTAATTGTTAATAGCTTTAATTGCAGTATTTGGTTTTTTAATGTTTATGCGAGTTAAGTTAGAACACATCTATCTTTAAAGTGATTGCAATACACATAGTGTGAAAAACAATGAAGTTCATCAGTTACATATGGTGATAATAAAATTATATGATTAGAGAGTATGTTTCAACATTTTGAAATACCTCTTATGAACCATAAACTTTAGGAAAGGAACTGTAAATCTTTCACTACCACATATGAAGACTACATTAGCTCCCCTGTTAATCAGAAGTCTTGCCACGTGTACTCATTATTCCATTTTATTTTCTCTGTAAATGGAACAAGCAAATGTGGGTAGCTTCTGCAAAATTCAATTGTCATTAGTACTAGCAAAGCTTTAGCTCTATCACTGTATCTGATAAGCCACATACATTGCATTATCTTTGCATAGTTTATTCACACAATCATTCAGTATTTTATCACAGTAATAAACACTCCCATTTGCATTCCAGTCCTGTTAGCTTTTATAAATCTCTCCAGTCTTTACTGGGCTCACAGCACCTGTATTTACATGCATTCATGAAAATGGTGCCCAAGGCAGAACATAATGCCCTGTTGTTTGTTTCCAGGCATTTAAACGTAACATTATTTGTATTTGCTAAGAAGAAAGATGACATCATAGAACCATACCTCAAATTCTTCAGAAAAACCATTACTTGCATGTAAATCTGCAACATGTTTTGGAAAATGCTTTATTGGAATTGCTCCAACATCATCTTAGGGGTGGGAAAAAACAAAAAATATATTTATGAAGAATAAAAAGCCAATGACATATAAAGAAGTCATATGTAGGCAATCCACACAACATCCTGAAATAAAACTTTTGGCATGAACTCTGGATATACAACTCCCACAAAAATAAGACAATTCTTTAACACCATTAACATTTCTAAAATCATTATCTAACACTTCTACATTTCTAAATGATTATTTGGAAAGAAGATAGAGAAAATGCCTTGCTAGGTCTTGCTCTGTCTTTAAGCCCCCCAAATCAAGGTGCTGATTCTGCAAGATGCTGAGCTTGTCTGTAAATAGAAGAACACACAAAATTCCCTGTGAAGTCAAAGTGAAATGGGAGGATTAGCTGTTTGCTACAAGATGTTCAAAGGGAGGGTGTAGGAGAAGAGCTCTGAATAATACTGATAAAGTAAGAATGAATGATTCAGCAGAGTTGTGTGGGTACTTTACACTGATGAGTGTTGCACTGGAACAGTACATGGACTGGCTGAATAGTTTCAAGATAACTAAATTAAAGTAAGATTATACCAGTAGTTTAATATTAACTAGCATGTTGCATGTTCACATTGGCATCCAAAGGAAACAGTAATTAATTTTTATCTTTTACTGCATTAGTGACTACTTCCAGTACAGAATTTCCCCCCCATTCTCCCCGTGATTCTATGATTACCTATTGATAACAGGTCTGATCCTGGCAGTATTGACTGCAAGTTTTCACACCAGGCTTCATACTTCAAGTTTTCAGTGAAAGCTTTATGTTTAAGACTTACTTGGTACCCACAAAGGCAATACCTACATTCTCAAGGAATAAATGTGATTCAGTTAACTTTGGGGTCCTGATACTGACTCTGAATTTTCCTTCTAATATTTATGTTTTGGGACATCTCCATTTTACTTTATACAAATACAGAAAAACATTCTTGTGTACAACATTTCTCAGGGATCATGCAAAAAATCTTTGGGACTTCTCTTTCCTGCAAAGATGTCATGTAAACAGTCATCAGTTTGTTCCTTATCTGTTAAAGGATGACATTATTTCACAAAGTTTTGGTTCTGAAAAATATTTTTTTTTTAAAGCCTTTCATGGAACAAAAATATGCTTATTTCACAATCTGTAATTTCATATGAAAACAAAACATCAAAAACATTGAACAAGGACCTGTTATTTACATCAACAGGTGTTCAGCATTTAGCCCACCTAATAATTTCAGCTTTCAGTTACCAAGAATTTTTTGATTTGTAGTAAGATCCATCTGGTCTTTCACTCACATGACTGGATCTGAATACAAAAAAGTGAATTTATCCAGTCAAGCTTAAGAGAAGCTGCACAAATGTGGAATACTATCTTCACACTTTGGAGATGAAACCTTGCATAAAGTTTTTATCCTAATGATATGCAAACAAAAAACCAGAAGGGTAGGATAATGACCCTAAGAGTGAGGACAATAATGGAGAAAGAGATCTCAGGTTTTGTTTCACTGCCACTGCTAATCTCCCAATTCAATCACTTCTCAATCCAGGAATGTATTTTATATCTGGATGGCAGATATCACTTCAAACTACTTAGAGTTTGACAGTGGGTCTGAATACTACCCTGTAATTCATTAGTATTTGAATGCCTCTCTGAACTGTTCTGCAAAATGCCATGGCATTTTCTGTGAATAACTGCAGATCTCCTCTCTCTGCCAATGAAACCCTTCAAAAAGAAAACTTCATATATAATGGGATCTGTGGAGTGTGCTTTTGGTCACAGCCATAGGAATTAAACTTGGTAGTTACAAAACGCTCTTCCTGCCCTACACTCTTTGCTGGTATTATATTGCAATTAGATTCAGTTATAAAATTACACTGCTGAGACACTTGTGCAATAGAAAACACAAAAATTGCTCACATCTGCTGCATGTAAAATAAAGCAAACTATTTCCTCAGTGCTTGTAGCTTTTCCCATAAAATACTTTTTGTATCTTCAGTCACTTAGAAAAACTTATCTCTTTAATATTTATCAGCATTTCAGTAGGAAAACCTCCAGCTTCAAAACACGTATTTTAAGTACTCAGAATAACTGTAAATGCACTTATGACAATGGAAAATATTTATTCCCTGAGGTGAGATGGTCAAGAAAAATTACAAGATAATGACACATTTGTACTACAATATAGTTAATGATAGACTGTTAGAGCAGAGATTTCCTATAATGTTGCCACTTGACATTCATATGTAATCATGCTTTCTGAAATCAAGCTATATCTCTGCTTTTTAACCATTTAGTAAAAGGTTATGCATCTGCCAACAATGGCAGTCTATACAAGAGGCATTTAAAGATGTCTACAACTCAGTTACAACAGAAACTTAATGTTTGGGATTTATTTAATTAAATGTGTTTACTAGTTAACTATGCAAGGGCTGAATTTCTTTAATCATTCCATGGGAATCTAACTCCTTGTGTAATGGCACAGTTTACAAAAACATTGCTTGTGGAACAAGATATCCTTGTCTCATAGGTGAAAGTGTGGCTTAGGATCTGCTTCAGAATTTATCTAGGGTACTTTCACTCTGCACAGATTGAAAAAACTGGGAGGTATGTGCTCCTCCGATACCCTTTCAGGAGGAAATAAAAGAAATAGTTTCTCCAAATAAATGTGGTGGATATAGAACCAGAAAACACTAATAATATTCTGAACTTCTATATTATTTTATGAGAGGCTCACAGAGGACTTCATCATAGTAACTATGCTAGTAAAATATATAAGTTTAAGAATGCGCAATTGCAAATGAAATGCATACAGATGAGGCATATGCTCAGCCTGCTGGTAGAAAGGATAGGCAATATTCTACATAATGGTGACAAATACAATTAAAGGCAGAAATACAGCAGAACGTGTTGCTGGTATAATCCTCTACCTTGAGACAATGAACTAGAACTATTTAGTGTAGCTCAGATGGCTACACTAGCAGCAGCTACTCTAGTGAGGCTACACCTCAAATGGCTAGAAGGCACAGGGTATCTTTGAGACAACTGTGTAAGATGAGGATATTTGTCTTCTGTGTTATCTACAGGAGAGTGCATTAGGAACACTATTATCTGCTGATGTCAAGTGCATCTGTGTTTACACAGATTTGTACAAGAGGTTACAAATCTCTGTTTTACAGATGTTACAGTATGTGAAGAGTTCATATTGACACATATAAAGCAGAATCTTCCAACAGCTAATACCAATCCACAGAACAGTTGCCAGAAATACCTGAGACTGGGAAGACTGGAGCTGGGGGAGCAGAAATCACTCGAGGTGATGTATTATCTTCTAAATAAAAGTGAGCAGTCTGGAAACATTTCCTAGAGGGGAAGAGATATAAATAAATATTGCAAAAAACCCCCAAACCCACCAAAACATTATCTAAAATCTTATGGAATTCTGGCATCCTTGAGTCAGAAAGAAAAAATCACAATTTTGAAAAACAGTTTTCATTGAGTGTCAAATATTGCTGCTGTAATATAAGTATTTCCCACCAAAATATGCATACAGCATGAAGATATATTACCTCAGCCTAATACACAGTTCATGCAATTTTACCTATACCAGAGGCAGAAGATAGAGCATGCATCAGACATAGTGACAGACGAAAGAAGAACTCTGCATCAGGAGCTACTGTAGATGCTGCGCAATTCCAAGTACAAACAGGTGCCACTGTCTCTTCCTGGCTTATCCAAATTCATACACATAATTACTGTTCCCTCTCATGTGATTATGCTAGCCTGAAGACGGAGCAGTGTATGAGATCAGTCCTCGTAATTCATCAATAGATCCTACTGCAGACATGGGGGAAGGCAGTAAACGACAGTGTGCCCTGTAACAGCCAAACTGTAACAGTGGCTATGGAACTACTACAACTGCAGCTAAATGATTTTTTCATAATGTAATCACAACACTGAGGGAACTTCAACCCAGGAGGACTTCCCAAAGTTGATAGACAGAAACAGCAGAATTTCCAGCTCCAGGAGATGCCAGCTTTGTTGCGAAAACACTTAAGTATGAATAGAAATGGAATCAACCTTAACTATGACCCACAATGTAATTTTTATCTGTGCTGTAATACAGATGTGAAGATAATAGGAATAGCATCTGTTAAGAGTCCAAGCTATTCCAGGGAACCAACTGCTGCTGTAAGCTTTGCAAAGCCTCTTTAATTAAAAAATTTCCGTATGATTAGACATGCTAATGACAATCTTTACTTTGGGTCACTTAATCTATTTGAAATACTATTCACTAATCATTAAACTTTAAAAGAAATATATGCATCACAAAAATATTAATCTCATTTTATATTTACAAGATTCTGCTTCTTCAAAGCTGAAACTGTTTTATGATTCTTTGCTACTTTGTGTACTCACTGTGATTTTAAATTCTGCACCATTCCTGTATTACTGCATTCATAAATGTCCTCATATAATCGTTATAAAAAACTAAATTTTGAAGATACTTTTGACAAATAGATAGGGAATATGTGCCTGTTGTCATTCTTTTTAAAACCATTAATGTAGATAATAAAGGCTTTGGTAAGTTTATTTGAATTAAGCCTCTGGGAAACAGGCCCATAAACTTGGAATATGCTGGGAATTTTCTATCCATGTACAGTACAGATTCTCTTAAAACACAAGAAAAAGTGGACAGCTACATCAAAGGGAAAACTGTGGCATGCAAAATAGTTCTGGTGCTTTACATGACAATTTAATTTGAAGTCAAGCTAGAATCCTCTAAAAGCACATTTGTGGGTTCATAGAGAAGCTCTGGCTTTGCATCAGATGTCTGGAACAAAACTATCTGGTACATAATTGGTTTTACTTAGGAATGGCAATTTTGGATGCAGACTGAGAACACATTCAGGATGTGCCTGGGAACACCTTTCTAATTTCTCTAGCCTTACAATTAGATGCTGCTGAGGGGAGAGAGGCTGTCTCACTGCTAGCAGAAGACCCAAGAATTAGTCTCAGGACTCTGCGTGAAATGTCCAAAACGTAGCCAAGTAGCAAAGTACTTTAAATCATTAAACACTTTGAAAAGTCTGGTCCTGCCTCCCCTGAATGTCTGCTGCTTGTGAACAATGATCATACTTAGAGTTTATGAACTAACACATTACAGAGTTTTGTCACCTCCTTGCTTGAGAAAAGACTGAGCTATAAAGAATTTAATTAGCATAATGGCTTTCACATCTAAAGCAGTACTTAAAATGTCCTCATAATATGCCATGCATTCATTGTCTGTCACTGAGTCAATGTATTTTTAATCTTTTTAACAAGTTAATTGGGGCTGAAAATAAATTACACTCTTGGCACATTTGGGAGACAAATTCATAGCAGTTGACTTAACCTGTAATAAGATGCATAAATAGGCACTCCATCTGCTTCTGCATCAGCAGTGAAAGCCTTCTTAACTAAACCTAATGCTAATATCCACGTATCATTAATTATCACTTGTTGTTAATGAAAAAAGTGATGACTATTTCAAACTTCCAGACAAAGGTGCCATCACTCAATGTTAACCTGATTATTTAATTTACGCCTTTCATCACAGCATTTAGATCTTCAACCTAAAACTGTAATTTGTAATTTAGACACAGCACTTCTTCGAACACACACTTTATACATGGAGATGTGCTAAGCCATTGAATTAATTACAGTGTCTGGATGTGTACAGGAAGGAAAGGATGCAGCAGCAGCACTTCAGTCTAACAGGAGGGACATTAGACCTGAATGAACACTTCAACGGGAATTACTTTGGACAAGACTAAGCCTCAGACTGTGGAGGAGATAGTTTTTCCAGTAGTCTGACTTCTGACCTTGGAAGGCAAGAGGCATCTGTGAGAGGATGGGTTTGCACATTCACTGCTTGCCAAGTAATGGTCTTAGAGGTACAGTTATTTATCTCTCTAAGAACTTCAGGGTCTTTTGAGCTCACAGGATTATCTGCCGATAGGTATTCTCAAACACTTACCAGAACTTATTTTTAGAAGGTTCAGATAATTTAAAGATCTGATGGAACCAAAGGATCTTCAAAAGGATCCTCAATGGACCAAATTATGCCAATTACTCCATTTTTAAATGGCTGCACTTAATTTTATGTGTTTGTCATCTGGAATTTTAATTTCCAGATTTTATTAACACCTTTATTTGTAATTTAATGTCACACTGTTTAAAAGCTTTTCCTTCATGGATGGACAAGTGTGGCCTTTGTGAATTTAAATCTGATTTTAGTGTCTCTGCATGTGCATGATTAATGATCCTTAGACAAAGTTCTCAGCTCTGTTCCCATAAACTTATCACAGGACTCAAGGCATCAGTTCCAATCATGAATAAGAAAATGAACATTCTCTGACAGTATGTTTCAAAGATATGGAGTGGTAGAGGAAAGTTAAAATTTAAATGTCTACTCAGGGTGTTGTCTGTTATCAGGTTGGTAATTTCTGAAGTGTTGCTGTCACAAAATGTCTAACAGCCTGCATGACAATTAGCTGATATTCAGTAAGTCTACAGCTACAAATGTAGCTGGAAACAAGTTAGCAGTTTCTATTTCATGTTATTGGAGCTTGTCTTTTACTGTAATTCACATATATTCATTGAAAAAGAATTTTGAATGGTACAACTCCCACTGATAACTGTTACTATTTTACTGTTTTTCAAGCGCTTCTCATGATGACCATTATAAAACTAATCTGCAAAAATACAATTAATTAAGAAAAATTATAATAATGAAGCCATCTGGAAAAGAACAGAGCATGTACATTCACAAATTCCTGCTGCATCTCTGCTGCAAGGATTCAGTCAGGTAGACAGATACTGAGAGAGATGGATAGACTCTAGATCTGGACAGAAAATTCTCTCTAAAGCTTTAAAAAAAGTCTATCTGGACAACAAGGACATTGAACAGCCAAAAAAGTCTCCTTGTTTATTCAACTGTAATCTTAATCATGCTGAAGAAATGAAAGGAAATGAAATTGCTTAAAAATTGTTTGAATTACAAAAGATACACAAAACCAGTAGTTCAAAACTGCGTATTTTCCTACTGGCAATTAGTCAGTCTTTAGACAATATTGCCATTAGAAGTTTTCACGCCTATCAGAAAAATTAGTATTTATCCAAAAAGATTGAAATTGTGCCTAATGAGATAGTGAAGAGATTGAGGAATTTCGTCAAGTGCTGATTAACAATTTCATGTAAAAAAAACCCCAAACCCAAAACCCAAACAACAGATGGTACAGAATTGTTTTTGTGATACAAGTCATACAAGTGAAGAACAAAATAATTTTGTCTTTCTTTAACCTTGAGAGACTGGAACTTGTTGCTCTTGGTAGTTATTTGTTTTTTGAACCAAATAACACACCTTTTGCATATTCAAATTAGGAGCTAATAGGGGAAACAACCAGCTAAGATATATCAATGTGTTTTTTTTGACTAATGTTGTAAAAGGAATATAGGATAACTTCTTGTAAACCTAAACTTTTTGTGAACTTTAATAAGTGAAAATAATTGGCCCAAGTTAGAAAAAAAAAAAAAGACCAACCCAAAAAAGCTTACATCAGTGATTTCAAAATAACCTAAATCTAACCATAAAAAAATATTACAGACTTTCTAGTAATGTTTTCCAGGCTTAATAAAAACTGCATAGCAATGAAGTTAATATCTTGATTTTTTCCAGGCTTTAAAAAGAGGGTTTTGGCAACTTTGAAAAAGGGTCACAAAGTCCTATCTACAATATATACTCTTTATGTTTCAGTCCTCTGAAAAAAGAAATAGTTACTGGTGTTATCATAATGCCAAGAGAATTTTGTTGAGGATTTACCACAAAAGAGCTCCATATTTTATTCTGTAGTACACAAGGAATACAGAAAAGATTAAATTCAAGCCAAGAAGATATTATTGCTAATGGGATTTTTGTTTTATTTTGAAAGACCTGTTTTACGGAGTTGTTCATTCCCAGAGAAAGAATACAAAATCAAGACACTGTTATTCAACAAAAACAAGCTTGTAATGTGTAGGATTACTAGAACTGCCTTGTACAGTCTGGGTCTTTAAGTAGATGGTGTTCTTTGGCAAATAAAAGAGATTTCAAATACTGTTTAGAAACAGGGATGAAACCCTTTGGAAGATGAATATGAATATTCATGTAGCATAAAATGAAGACAGGAAAATATTCTCAGTAAGCAAGTGGTTATCTGGAAATCCTGGGATGGACAGTGTAACTATCAAACTAGACATAAACTAAGAAATGAGTTGCTCAATTACTATGGCAATTAACTACTACTTAGGAAAGCAGAAGAAATCTTTCTGGAAATTCATTGTTCAGAAGTGTCTTTAACCACAGTGATGCCTGGAACAAAGGAAGCCTGAACTCAATTTCTCAAGCCTAACCTGTTCAAGGATGAAATGTATTCTGTCCCCATGTGGGACATACCCTGATAGGCTGAGAGAAAACCAGCATCAGGAGACTAGAAGAAACGTCAGTAAGCACAACCCTGACATGACAGCCTAGAGATTACAGTAGTCAGTAGCCTGGAAAGTGCAGGCTGGGTCTAGTTACTAGTTCTCCACCATTTTTTTGCATTTTAGCTTAAGCAGAATTAGTGGGCATGGGGGAAAACATCTGTGAGATGTTTGGGTTTGTCTTGCCCCTTCTTTGTACAGATCCTGGAAGAGAAAGGTCCTGTTTCTGGCTGCTGGTTTCTGTGTTAGCACAGCAGAAGCAGTAACAGGATCAGGTTCCTGGTAATCAATGACCAGCAAGAACCTCCGTGGAAGGAAATTTTTGCAACTTATTTCCCCCTTCTGGCCCACTGCTGCATTTCCTCCCTGACAGCCTCCACACTTGAGAAAGTGCATGGGTTTTGAAAACTTAAGCAAATATGTCCCTAGGAAGACTGGCTTTAACTAGAACCAATGAAAGAGTGCTAAAGGCTTGGAGCAGTGCCACATACCAAAAGGAATATGAAGACATGGTGAGAGACAAGATCCAATCTCCCTCCTAAAACCAGGTCAATAATGCCAATCACATTTTTCAAATCAGAGCTCTTTAGAACTGAAAGAAAAAACAACTTACCTCCAGTAAATGAGAATACCCACAAGAATCACTAGACAGATAAAAGTCAGGGCTGATACGACCACAAGTGGTATAACTGTCTTCTTCTCTGATTCCAGACTCTCAGCTAGACCAATACGAGACTCATGGCTAATATTACTTGCCTCTGCAGTCAGAGAAAATTGAAACAGTCCATGTTTAAATTCTGAGAAACGCACAGCATGACTGAATGTGTCTTATAATGAGCCTACTTAATATCACTTACCTCTATTTTTTACTATGCACTGAAGAAAGTGTATACATTTGCAAACCAGCTTACAGAAAATAAGCAGATAGAGGGTAAAGCAAAGTATTCAAGATTATGTGACTCAGCCTTCCAGCAGTGGAGCCTTCTTTGTAAGAATAGCAGATTGTTGTTAAATTATAGAAGAAATATTTTTATTTTCATCTGTTTATTAGCTGAAAGTCAAATGAGTTAAAAATCTGAATATATAATATTGCAATGTGCATAGGAATTGATATTACACTGTCACTCATATAATGCAAATCTCTGGTTAATAGTTTAATAGGAAGATTTTCTTACCATAGTTCTTATGTGCTTGCTGTATTGCAGTTAAGCTTTCTGTATTTTAATCAATTGCCCATTCTGTAACTTTCCTTCAAGATATATCCTGCTTTCTTTGAACCCAATTGTTGTACCTCCTCCCTCAACTATACTGGAGCCAGAATCAAATTTCCTACCTCCATCTTTACAGGTGATCAAATTATTATTTAGATGCTGCTTAGATTTCATGTTTCTGTGAGCCATGAACAAAATATTTGAGCATAGGAATCTGTATGAAAATTAAAACAATATATTTTATAATTTCATTAAAGAGGGAAACACAGTGATGGATGACACCAATCCTGCATTTTTAACTTCAGTCATACCTCAAGAAGTAAACATTTAAAAGCTGCAACTTCAACATAACATAACTAATTCTTTTTTTTTTTTTTAAATCTGTGCAGTTTACCGTGATCCGTGACCATTATATGAGTTACAATGCAGAAATAAGCACTTTTGCACTTGCTAGAATTAAACCTCTAGAATGTTTTCAGCTTTAGTGAACAGTCCTAATTCAATGAGTGTTCTGTATAGGAGTAGAATTTTGCTGTCTAGAAATCAGCTGCACTGCACTGAGATTTAAAGAGACCAATTCTACATGAAAAACTCTCACACAAAACGAAGGAACCAGGGGAGCTGGATCTGAAAAAAATTAACTAAAACAAAAGGACAGCAAACAATATGTTCCCAATAGGATGCCAAAAAATGGATGGCTTCACCCAGTACAGATTTCCAGGCAGCTCTCTGCTAGCTTGCATTTTCTTGAGTTAAGGGGCTTTTAGGACTTTATATTCAAAAAGGTCTAGGCTCTGATCTTGCAGACGTCTTCTTGGTTTTAATTCAAATCACTCAACACCCACATCAATCATGACCCTTTAAATCCTGCAGCTCAGTGGGCAAAGTAATTGAAAGCACAAGTTAGCTCTGAAAAATCTGTTCCCAAGTTTCTGGTGAGTGGGTTAAAATCAGTGCTTCCTATTGATTTCGGAAAAAGCTATACATATGCACAAGAGAACATAATACAAGCCCATTGAAACAGTCATACTTGCTTATCCAGCTCTGGACTAATTCACAGCATAAAACCCAATCTTATTGGTGTGATGACAGGCTTCCTTCAAACTGCATGATCAAATCCTATTAGGATTCCTCCTATGGGTAATGAAGTGCAGGCTTCTCCTGTAAGGAGTTTCTTGATACTTGGACATCACTCCAATGATGGCAGCTGAAAAGGCAGTTTCACCTGTAGTAGATTTCTATTAACTGATGTGTTTGCATCCTTCACATAATTCTTTCTATTAATTTCTCTTAGTTTTTCAACCCACATTGAAAGGTTTAGGTAGCCATAAAGGTCTTATGGAGAAAGTACTAGTTCGGAACAAGCATAATTATGCATCACCAACTACAAGACTGGGAAAAGTTTAAATGACAATTTTTTTCTGTAATGGTCAAAGCAAGAGGATATTTGACCAATTTCTGGTAAATCCACTGTAATGTATAAATAAGTTCTCAGCAGAGAGGTTCTTTTTTGTTTGGTTTTTTTACATTTCTGTATAATTTACTTATTCAAATATGTCTTTGATTTACAGTAGACCATGTTAGACTTGCTCAAATTGAATTTTCAGTTTATTAAAAGACAGTATTTGGTATCATTTATCTGAATAAATAATGTACATGAAATGATACTGTATAATGTCTTTCAGTAGTATCTAGAAGAAAAACTAAGTCCGTTGCACTCCTTCTCCAGTATTGTATAATCCTTTTTGAGTTACTATTGGTAAAAATTCAAATGACACCTATTACATAAACTCTAAGTATTTTATAACATTCACTCATATTAGTAACATAGGTTTTGAAATACTGATGCTATTTTTGCTTATTTTAAAAGAAATTGTATGCATTTTACACAACTGTTAACTACTTACCCACTGAACTAATTCACTTATTGATATAGTTTTGTAACACCTATCTTGTTAGGACTCCTACTAATTTCAATATGTTTTCTATTTTCTTTCAATTTTTATTTTCTATTTTTCACATTCTATTAGTCTTAGCTATACAGAGTGACAGTTTACCACCTTTTCATATTAGTATTCTGTTGCTCATGAGTAATATGACCTCATGTGATTCAACTGTGTATTTATTTTTAGGTCTGGGCTGACACTTTCCCATGCTTCGTGGATTTCATTCCTGAGTGGGTTTAGTTGAGTGATACTGCCCTCTACAGATGCTCTGAGTACTTAATGGAAGTTCAATTTATTTTCTAAAATACCAATTCAATCTTGTTTGTTGGTTGCTTCTTTTCTTTCAAGCATCATATATTGTTTTTGACTTGACTCTCAGATTTTCAATTCTCTAACACAAGAAGCAATGCAAATTATGTGTCCGAATACTTCAGATTTTCCACAGTGCATTTTTAAATACAAAGAAAATGCATTACCAGTTTTGCCTTCTGACTTTACCCTTGGAATCACAAGTCACAAATACTCTCACTGACTTAAAGAGGAGTAAATTGGAAAACAGCACTAAGTATAAACAGGTAGGGCTCTATTTTGGGACTTTGCAAATCTGGCACAAAAATTCTGCATCTCACTGAAATCTGAAAGTGGCGTGCACAGTAAGAATAAAAATGAATGTTTTTATAAGTTAAGATGAATCAGAATCAAACAAGCATCTTCTTCCTTGTTCAATACCTCTTAGAAAATGCAAAACAATGTGCTGCTGGAAGTTCAAAACAGAATCTCAGAGGTACGTTTCCTCTGGCAGAGGCATGTTTTCCTCTGGTGTTATTTCCATAAGGGCAGCAGTTGCCTTTGTACAAAGAACTTAACAGAGAACCTAAGTCCCTCTCAAGCCTTTAAAACTAAAATTAAACAATTAGCACTGAAAAAATTCTGGGTTTAGATTTTGCACCACTCAACTTCTGCTGACAGTATGCATCTATCCAAAAGCAGAGCATGAATCTTCTTACTGAAGAATATTTCAGGTGGAGTTTTAAGTAGGCAAAAGTAGCATTCCCAAGATAGCCAGCTCAGCATGCACCCCTGTTCCCCAAATGCTTCTTTAATCACACCCACTGGCACTGTTTTGTTCTCATTTTATTATCTGTAGATAAACCTTCTCATTCTCTACGGTACAAAAGTATCCCCTCACAGCATCCCATGGTATTCATTAGACTTATCCATGACTAACCTGCCTCAGAGATGTTGAATACTGATGAGTGATCACTAGTAACAGAGGAGGCTGACGATTGTGATGATCCAGGAGTTAATTCTGAGTTACCTGCTTCGACTGCCCCTTCAGTGTCTCTCTCATTAAGGTCAGGAAAACTGAAATCTGTTGAAGTTTCATTATCATTAAGGCTATCTGAGGTACCTTGGCCAGAACCACTTTCTTCATCACTTGTAAAAACAGCCCAAGACTTAGACTCTGATGTGTTTTGCAACTGGACACTAGACGTCTGAATGTAGTTCTCCAAAACTGCTGGGTCGTTGTGCTTCTTGGGTATCACACTTGCTGCCAAAGCTGATATGGATGCATAATTACGTCTGTCCGTGGCATGGTTTATCTGACTGTCTGATGCAGCAGTTGAAAATTTCTCTTCTTCAGGTTTCTCAGAATGTGAGCTTATAATTAGGTTACTCTGATCCTTGTTATTGTTTACCTTTGTATTTTGATCCTCCACTACCATATCGTGATCTTCTCTATGGGAAGTGCATGAGATACAGTTACTTACAGGGAAGCCATCATCATATTCATCGTAGTCATCCTCAACTACAGGAGGCCAAAAATCAGTACTGGACATGATACTGGGAGACAACCCAGAGGATTCTCTAGAAGGAACCAGCAACCTACTCAAAGTTACAGGGATCTCACTTTTGGAAGGAACAGCCATAACTGAAATATGTACATTTGGTAAAGGAAGAGTGTGATGAATGGACACATCAGAAACAGAAACTGCAGGCATATTAACAGGATCAAAACCAAGTGTGGAACTTGAAGAGACACTGGCAGCCTCACTTCTTTCAAAAACATTTGAAGAGATACAGCTGTCTGTAGGAGTAACTACATGTGGCAATGTATCACCTCTCAGGAAGGGAGTTGTTACGGCATTCGCTGCTTGGAGGGGAAAGGCACTGGTATTTTCTAAACTGGTCAGCTGGAATGAAACATCACTACTGTACAATGAAGGCATAACTTTCTGAACAACTTCACTGTTAAACAAACTGGATGAAACATACTCCTCACTTGCATAAGAAACAGATAAACCTTGAAGTGACGCTGTGGGCATACTAAAAGTGTTTGACATCATATCAGCAACAGAAGGTGGAAATGTAGAATGCAGCTTGCTTTCAGTTGTAGCAGAACCTGGTGCCATTTGATGCAATATTTGGTCAAATGAAGAACTATCTTTATGAACCCTTGAGCTTTCAGCCAATATTGGATCACTAGGCACAACTGCGACTGTGTTAAGCAGAGTGCCATCGTCAGAAGACTGGAAGGAGGACTGCAGTAATGCTTCGTTATTTAATGTAGCTGAGGTCTCATAAAAGTACAGCTGAGTCGAGGATAACATTTTGCTATAAGCAGGGGCAGAGAGAGCTTGATCTGAGCTTGCACTAAGCATGGGTTTAAGCAAAGTGTCATCAAAGGCCGGAGTTGTAACATGCAAAGGCTGAACAGAAAGGTGATTTTCTGTAAGTTTACTAATATCGTGATCAAATACCTTAGTAGTGGGAAAAGCAAAAGAGACTGGAAGGATTCCCTTTGTGCTAGAAACAGGAAGTGGGCTTTCTTGCAGAGACGTATTCTGCGTAATTACATCATTATTAGAAACAGATGCAGGAAGTTCATGTACCACTTTACTTTCAACACTGGAAGACATTTCACTTAAAGAGGAGTAAATTTTCAGTTCTCTCTCATCTCCATATATAACATCACCTTTTTGAACATCACTAAACCCAGATGATTCATATGGAATCTCATCTACAGAATCAGAGGAAGAAACGTTAAGTACCATCAAAGTATCTGTATCAGGCAAAAGGGACTCACTACCAGAGTATGTTTCAGACCAATCCATGTCACTAGATAGAGAGTGTGTAGGCTGCAGCAAAGTATCAGCTTGTGATATTACAGAAGAAGGTTTATGCATCAGTACATTGTTATAGCTGCTAAATAAAGGATCTTGACGAAATAAGTCAACAGAATCATGCACAAATTCTGCAGAGTCATAGGAAACAGTAAAGCTTTGGAGGGAGCCCACATTACCAGACAAGGCATAAGGAAGTTCAGACATTGTAGATAGTACATGCATATTTAAATCACTGCTGGATGGTTCAACTTGAAAAAATATGTGAGTTCTATTATGACCAAATATCAGTGTCTCTGAAGCAGCATGAGTGGTCTGATGTGACACCACATCAGCATATTGAGCAAGGCTTGGCTGTATTAATGCATCACCCTCTGCCAACGTCAAAGAAGCATGCAGGGACACCTTATCACTTGCAACAGCTGGAGTAGCACTTTGTGGAAACATCTCAGAAACTGTATACAAACGGTGAAACATTTTACTACTGGAGGAAGCAGAGGAAAATGTAAGCAAAGGTACATCATCATAGGAAGACAGGGTGGGTTCAAATGACACATCAACACTGGGAAATACAGGTGTAGCATGCAAGGTCACATCACTATCTGATGTAGCAGGGGTAGTGTCGAGCATCTGAGAGTCAAACAATAAAGGGGTGACTAGAGGAAACACTTCACTACTGTAGGAAGGTTGAAGAGGTATCTCACCATTATAGACTGGTTGAGTTGTCTGAGAGAGTACCTCACTGGCAGCAGAAGCAGAACCAAATTCTCCAGAGCTTGAAGAGACAGAATGAGGTGATAATTCAGCAGAGGAGAAAGCAAAGGTAGAATAATGTGGCAATTCTAAATCCGGATCTGAAGTGTCTTGAGAAACCACTTGGCTGCTGGAGTAGGGCACTGTAGTTGGCTTTAATCCCGCTACATAAGCATCAGTGTAACTGGTCTGAGACAACTGCCTACTAGCCAATATATCAATAGATTGAGTTGTTGGATCTGTAGTGTTAGGAGGCCATAAATTTCCATCAGTTGAAGTACGCTTTGGAGGCTCATCAGAGCTTGAGGGTGCTACACCTTCTGAAACATACTTAATGGATCCTTGGGAAAGAACATCATGCACACTTATATCTGGACTTCCTGAAGGAAGAGTATCTTCTTGGGAGGCCTCCTCTGTAACTAGCTGTGCTGAAGAAGTGGTAGGAACTGAACTCCAAAAGTCATCAGATTCCTCATCAGGTTTAAAAGGAGACAATAAGAAATCTTCATCATTGTGGCCAGTAGTGGTTATTCTTGTTGGTTCGGTGCCTGAAGAAAGGTATATGTATTCTTCTTCTACACCTTTGGTGGAGTCAATGAGCTGAGGAGGAATTCCAGTAATTGTTTGGGACTCCAAAAAGTGATCTTTCTCTTCAGAAATTTCACCAACAGGTGGAGAAGTAGCGTAATAAACTGCTTTGAAAACTTTATCCTTACTATGCAATTCTTCTCTTGTTAAGTATATTGTTTTAGCTTCACTGGGCTTTGTCTCCATTTTTTCTTGACTGTAGCTGGATGTAATCACCTGGAAATCTCTCCTCAATTGGTTTATTGTACTATCAGTGCTAAGAACGACTGCAGTTTCTTCATCCACCTCTGTTTCCTTTTCATCAACTTCATCCTTTGAAAAAATATCATAGCCGAAGACAATTAAAAATGTTTATAGATTCTATACCCAAATGAAAACTAAAACTGTAACAATACATTTTCCTGGCTCCACAAAACAAGAGGGGCAAACCAAGACAACACTTGGGAAAACTGTTGGTCTTAAACCAAAGTATTTCTGCAAGAACAGGTATCCTGTTCTCTCTTGAAAAATATTACTTATTTGCAATACAAACAAAAAAAATCCTGTTTCCAAGCAACTTCTTAAATATTACGTTACTTATATTGTGTTTGAGAGACAAAAATCACTAATAGTATTTATTTACTTTATTAATAAAGCTCTCTTTCCTAATAAAATGTAACTGTATGTGCAATAGCCAGTATATATTGTATATACATCAATGAAAAAATTGTATTGCTATCAGAATGTCTTAGAGATTTGCATTAATATTCTGATGTTAATTTAATTGTAATAATAACAGAATTTGTAAAATATATTTATGACCTGCTTAATCTTCAGAGTTTTGTGGAAAACAAGATTTCAGGATGGCCAGCATGACTGTGTTTCACAAGTCTTGTGAGTGATATCCTCTAGTCCCTGTTATGACCCTTTGTTTGCTGAACATGAATAACAATCAGTAATAATCCTTTGTCTATAATCCTTGTTAGCGTTTTAAGGACAGATCCAAAAGAAAAAGAAATTATATGCCTAGATACAATCAGGATTTAGGCAGTCCTTGAGGATCTAAGTTCAAATCTTTTTATCCCTCTCTCCAACGTTCCATCCACCAAATCAAAAAACATAACATGGAAGCCTCTAACTCACTCACCAAGCATTTTTGTTTTGACCTAGACACAGCAACACCTGCAGCTCTGTGCTGTGCTCCCATCTACACCTGCATCACAATCAAACCTGTCTAAGCACCACTCTGCAAACTAGATTGAAGGGCACCTTCAGTTTCTGAAGGGAGTTGATTTATCATGCACACAGAGCACAGAGCCTCTTGCAAAATAGTCCCAACTCCTTTTTATTTTTGAATATCTGGCTTGGAGATGTGGTGGCAATGTCACCTGTTTTTTTCAAAAGCATAATGTTGATAGAAAACACTGAGGAACCAGGAGATTGGGGCACAGTTATCAATCTAACAGCTCCTCATCTTCCACTACAGTTGAGGTTGAGTAGATGTCCGACTCCTGCACTGAACAGGACGCAGCAGGGAGAAGAATGTAAAAAATAACAGCCTAAGAAAGAAAGTGCTCAAGATAAACAGCTGCTGAATACATTGTTAACCGAGGCACTCCGTGAACAGTTGTTGTTAGCTTTTACCCAGTCTCACCAGAGCAAGGGCTTTACACATGAGGTTAGAGCTATACTTTGCAGTGTATTCCCTTTTTGTACCAGGAACCTCTAGTGCACTCACACAACAGAAGGTACCTCAAACGTGACTCTCAGCCTTGAATTTCATTCTAAGGGCAAAATATCTAAAATGCAGGGACAGCAGAATCTAGACTCTGTGTCCTCAAACCCAGGATGGACTGGACAGGCCCTTGTTTATGAAAATATACTTTCTGTAGGGCAATGCCTACAGTTTTAAACTTTCTTGGTTCAAGTAAAAATCAACTGAGGTTCAGTGGCACTCCATTACTAACCTAACTGTTGCAATATAATAGTCTAAATGTATAGTTTACATCAGAGAAATTACTGTATTTTTGGTTACTCAGTGTCCACAAATGAAAGGAAGGCTAAACCGACAGGTAAGCACAGGCTTTCTATTTAACTACAAGAACACAGAACATTCTGAGCTGGAAGGGACCCACAAGGATCATCAAGTCCAACTCTTAAGGGAATGGCCCATATAGGGATCAAACCCACGGCCCTGGTGTTATGAGCACCGTACTCTGAGGGTCACACAGTGAAAATACTGAGGTCATAGATTGAAACTATAAATTAAAAATTCCAATGGGTTACTTGATACAAGTGTAGGTCTTACTGAAGGAACTGTCGCTGTTGCAAAATTGGTATCAGAAACTGTTAAAAACTCAATTGTGCATTTTTATGTCTCTCCTTGAAACTCCAGAAACCTAGTTACCGAATATGAAGCCTCCAGACATTGTCATAAAATCATAACAAATGTGTAAAACAGAGCTATGCTGTAAAGTCTAACCTGAGTTCAAGACACAAAAGACCTTCCAAGAATTTTGGAATAATTACTCAACCGACAGCACACTGATAGAAGACACACATGAATCTCACTCTTCAGCACAACTGCCTTTCTCCTTTATTTCAGTGTACTACATGATGATTATAAGGTCAACATAAACTTCTCTTTTAACAAACTAGAAAGCCTAACACTGGGTGACAGCTTTGATTCTGCTAAATGAACAATTTTGTCAGACCAGAATCAGAAGTGATTTTAACTTGATGCCCCATTTTTAAACATATTTAGGAATATTATTAGAAATTTGCCTCACCATGCACCTCCAGCCCCAGAAAACTAAATACTGAGGTATCTCCAGAGTTATCTAGGGAGAAATATAGCTCAAAGGTTATATATGTGCATGTATATGTACGTATACATAAATGCAAACAATACACTCCACTGGTGATACAGTTTTGTAAATTTTCACAGAATATTATTTCAATTTAGTTGAAATATATTTATTTTAAATACTCTCTTAAAAATAAATGAATGCTATACCTCATATTCTTCAGTTTCATTCAGTTCAGGAATGAGGTCAGCCTCTATAAAACAAAAATACACACCGTATCATCCAACATTTTAAATTGACAGAATTATTAATTCTGGAAGGACTCAACTGATCAGTTAATATGTTTATTGAGACCATGTCCAAGATGTTTTATAGGATTGTGATTGGAGGAGTGGTCAACAGCTGGGTTGAGAACTGAGGGTAACAATGCTAATGCATCTAGACAAGACATATTCAGCCACAACAGTTCTGCCTGGCTGTAATTTGATAGTGCAGCACATGTTGGATTTGCACTGAGGAATCACATCTTGGCCGGGGAAAGGCAAGTTTATGAGAACATTTTCCATGACAAAGTACAGTTCAATGCATAAATACAGAAGAAATAAAAACAGTAAGTCTGGGAACCAACTATTTCTCTGCATTTAATCTGAAAGCTCTGAAGATATTCTTGCAAAACTGTTCTATAATTTTCATACAGAAAATTTCTTATTTGTGCATGCAGGCTTGGCGTTAGGTACTAGAGCAACAGCCATGCCATCATACTCAGTGTGCTGCAGGCTGCCTGCCTGTGTCAGGGCAGACCAAAGAGACCCACCCTTCCTAGATGCTAGTGCTTGTGGACTTTTTCAAACTCCCACTTCACTTAATTTTATTTAAGGACATGAAGCCAGTTGTATCACATCCCACAAAAAGACCCTAATAAGACATCCCCTAAAAAGACCAGGTGCTAGGCATTCTCTGAACTACTCTAGAGGCTTTTGAGTCATGCCCATTTTTCACAAATAAATAACAGTTGAAACAGGATGAAGAAATTCATCTTCTACAGCCCAGGTGAAAATCCTTCTCTCCAACTTCAGAGGTAGTCTCTTGTCTTCTTTCTCTGTATTTTTGGCCAAATCCAATATTATACTTCTGATGGTGGTCATCAATAAAAGTTTCAAAGCAGGGTAAAGGAAATGTACAAATCTCTGACAGGAAGTGGCACAGGTCTCCAGTGAGGAAATCTAACCCCTTCCACAGCGCTAATCCATTTTACTGTTCCTTTGGTCCACAGAAAGGCCCATTCCTGTTCTGAATCTTTCTAAGGCTTTTTCCTAAGCAGTGCTCTAGCACTCTGTCTGTACACAAATACTGGCACATATTCTGAGAGCTGACTTGTGCTAAGTGAAAATGCCAGTCTCAGTGGGGGGAACAATTTGAACAATAGCATCCCACGTAGCTCTGTGTCTGCATTTCCTCCACAACTTCCACATGAAATTTCCTCAGTACACTAATATAAGGATGCCATCTTCATATTTCTCATCTCTGAAAAGTCAGATGGGGATCTATGACTTAATTTGTATTCTCTTTGGTCTGTCCATATCTACCTTTCAAAACAAACTGAGATATGCTATATGCAACATACACTAGATGAAGTTTATCAAAATAATAAGCTCAGACAGTTTCATTTGTAAATTAAATAATGCAAACAAATTTTGACTAAACAATGCTGCAAAAAATCTTCATAAATTATTCTTTTGTGACAAACATTTATAAATTACTAAGTACTGAATTGATCTCTCATTAGCAAGATAAATAAAAACGATCTTACCTCTGACTCCCGGAAGCCTAGGAGGCTCTGGGACAGGGTGGGGAGGGGAGCGGAGGGGAGGAGGGGGTGGACGAGATAATGATATTCCCTGGCTTCTCAATGATATAAATCAAATGTTGTAGACATTAGTTTGAAAGTTTTCCCACAGTAGACCCACGACACATATTATATACTCAATAGACTTCTCTGAAAAATGTGTACAATACAGAGAAATTCTATCCATTCTTTTTGTGGTCACTATTCTTGAATTGAGCTTCAATCAGACTCAATCAGAAAAATAAGTTATTCTGATTGTGCTGGAGTATACAGTAGGGCACATACTCTCAAATTCCACCAGCATAAAACTAGTTTCTCACCATTTCCTCCATACTGAAGCGTTAGCATACATATAATTATATATATGAGAACTATATATAAACTATATATTAACCATAAATCTTAAAGAATTTTATAAAGCCTGTTTAAATTTAGTTGGTCATAGAAAATTTATTTGTCAAAAGTATGAGAGACATACACTTACAGAAGTTCTGCTAATCCTGTTACTGACCTTTTGATTTGACAGGAGATTTTAGACATAAACATGCCCCAACCAAGAAGAACTGCAACCTCCAAATACAACCTATTGGTGTAGGTTGATGAACAAGCTTGTTTATTTATTCTGCAACCACATATTGGTTATTCTATAGCTTACATTTTCAAATAAAATAATTAAATTGTTAGTTAAAATTTTTGTAGACGTCTTTTCATAGTCCATTTTAACAATAGAAGAAGAAACAATAGAAGAAAGACAAAAAAGGTAACCATTTCCCTGCATTTATGTTCAATGCAAATCTTAAAAAAAACTCTTTGAACAATTTGATTTGTAATTGTAAAATAATGCACACAACATTATGTACCAACTAATGTAATAAATGGCATGACAACAACAAAAGTAAAGCCTATTTCTTTTGATTAAATTAGTTTTCAGATTTCTACTGTTATCAGTACAAAATTAGAAAAAAGCATCCCCTAAATTAGACATTTAATATATGCTTAGGGTTTTTTAGGACAAAAATCAATGACGGGTTACAAACAAATTGCATAGTTAGACCCTTACAAGGCATTGCTGACAGCATGAGCTCCCATGCAGGAGAGAGCATGGGGTTTTTTTGATAAACACCAACTGAGGTCTACAGAAAGGAAGATGAGCAGGGAGTAATATTCTTGTTTTTCATTCCCTGTGTCAGCAAATGCATGTAAGTAACACTACCATTAACTACACAACAAACTACTGCAGAACCTTTAGAGCTATACACTTGTTATTTAGAGAGTCAAAGCATATGTTTAAATAGTTATTCAAATCCAATTCTAATAACAAATGAAAACTTTGTAAAAAAAGGTTGGACTTCTGTCAAACCTGACTGAAATGCTCTGTACATGATTCCCTTCAACTGAGGTTGTGTAGCTACATCATGTAACTCATCTGGTGATTTTTACTAAGTGAAGGCTAACTGGAAAGGATTTTACTGTGCACACATGCCGTATTACATGATGAAAGGCTGCCACTCTGAAGGGATTAGGAAAATCCCAAAGAGCAGAGGTCTCCACTATGGTGGTTTGCCCAAAGTCACATCAGAGCTCCTGAGGCTTTCACAGACTGAGGCAGAGAGCACGGCCTGAGAGAGGTCCCTCCTCTTACAAAGGACTTCTGAGAACAAGAGGGTTTGAACCTTGTCTGTGGATCACCAGCACCTGCAGAGCCCTCACTAACCCCATATGGGAGCCACACAGACCAGATGGGGAGAAGGCATGAGAAACACTCTCTTGCAAGTATCTCAAAAGTCTGAAACAATGGTCTTGAGCTTTTTAAACACCAGATTTGTGTACTGAAACTTCCCTCATTAGAAGTGGCCACTCTAAAGGCCGAATTCTTCCCAGAAAAGCCCATCTAATGTCTCTGCATGACTCATGCCTTGCTCTAGCTCTTAACACAAATATTAATTGATCTGGAGGTGACTGCAGTGAATTTCATCTTAATTAAACTGGCTTACTCAGAGTAATTCTTGAAAATGAAAGATTTAATTTATGCTTTATGTGAGTCAACTTTATTTCATGTCTTCATGGTGAAGATAACTTTTCTTTCATAAATTCACGAGCGGGAGCTCCAAGAAATCCCC
Organism: Acropternis orthonyx; assembly: GCA_035583155.1. Lineage (NCBI taxonomy): Eukaryota > Metazoa > Chordata > Aves > Passeriformes > Rhinocryptidae > Acropternis > Acropternis orthonyx. The sequence goes on from JAWWEU010000040.1 coordinate 21,800,865, forward strand.
TTTTGCCTCAAGATCTATAAAGCAGATCACAAAACCAATTTGAAGTTACAGTGGTAATCAGCAAGTTGCTCTGAACAAATCTTTCTTTTATTTAATATTAGGAATATTAAAAATTAAATAAGAAAATATTTGAAATATTTGCAGCAGTTAATTCAGATGTAAATAATTAGTAAAAGTAAGTATGCAAATAAACATTAATATTAGAAATGAATGGAAGTTTTTTCATATTTTAAAATTGTATCCAGGGTTGACATAGCATTTATCCAACTTATATAGAGCAATGTGCACCCTTAGGAATCATGTTACATGGGAGCAATTGTTCCCTAAATTTTCCTCATCCAACACTTTCAGAGGTACCACTGTGGAAGTGTCAAAATAGAAGAACCAAAATAGATGTAATAAATTTGTGTGTGTTCATGTCAGAAAGCAAACACACCAAAGAAACTTTTTTTTTTTTTTTTGGTGAACCATGCAAAATATTAATTTTGGTATTTAATTTTTATTTAAAACCTTTCCTCTCTTTTTACTTATATTTTGTAAAATTTAAAATATCAACAAAGAAATTAATGGTGCATCTGTGCAAAAAGGCTGGAGAGCATCACACCTTCAGTCAGAACTGCATACAAATCTCAAAAGAAATGTCTGTTGATATACTGGAAAGTGAAATTAATTTTCCAGTATGTATTTCCAAAGCAAGACCCTCACTCTTCCTTCTCCTGGAACAAATGCAAAGCCACTGCTTTGCATGAGTTCAGCAGCGATACAGTGTGGATGCCGTGTGCAGTGGCTGTACCTGCACAGCTGGCCAGCTGCAGGCTGCTGAACGGCCCATTGTCCTCTTGCCGAGTTTGTTCCCCAGCACTATCTGCTCGTACTGCAGGCACACTGGGCAGTGCTTACCCAGCCCCAGGGCTCCTGTCTCTCCTCCTGCCTCTGCAGTCACCTTCCCTTCCAAAGGGAGGCACACAGCAGGGTGGTGTGCAACTCATCCTTAGTGCAGTGTTACAGCAGTAGCAGCAGGAGGGTGGTTTATCCTATGGATCCCACCTATGCTGGATTTTGATTTGCAATATCTGTTTTCAGAAGTCTTACAGCTGTGATTGCAGCACTGCACTGACTTGATTTGCTGAACTACTGTTTAATAATCACAGGACTATGCTGCTTGTTTCTCATTCCATGTAGAAATGGATGTGGGGTATGCAGACGAACTCTCATCTCAGAAAATTCTTCAAACACAAACCCAGCAAATTCTGGAAAGTAAGCGGAGGAATATAGTATTTAAGAGATGGCTAAAGGATAATCAGAAAAGAGAAATATCAGGCAGAATGTCAGGACCTTTTTGTGGACTTCTTAGAAAACTAAAGAGAAATAGGAAAATTCTGGTAGATATCAGTATAAGACTCCAACAGTGCATTCTTCTTAACGCTTTGTGTTTGTAAGACAAGTTAAATATTAATTGAAAAATTATATGTACTATACCAGATGCTGTGTCCTCCTCCTAAGGACAAAACCACACTATTACAAGCCTATTACTGTTATTAGACCATAATTCATGCAGAAGAGATGGTTGAGAATCATATTCTTTCTCACTGTAAAGGAATGTGGTTCCCTTGAACTGACCTATTTTCCCAAGTACACCACAACATCACTAAGGACTTTGCTGTAGCTAAACAGACATAGATAAATGTAAAAGTGAACTTACAGAATACATAAATAAACAACAAAATCCAGGCTCTTAGATAAAAAAAAAAAGGTTCCTTGCATGACCAGAAAGTCTTTTATTTTTTATTGTGATTATTTACAGGGTTCTTAGTTAAAAACACAGCTCTCACTCACTTTATAATAACTGGGTCTGATGCTAAAACTTCCATGGAATTTAAGGAATTATTAAGGACAAGATCAAGCTTCATGCTATAGTTTCAAATTATTTCATATTTACCAGCAGGCAGAAGAAATAAATCTGGCTGTGAAATCATTGTTTGTTAGGCCTTTTGATTTTTTTGCAAGGCAGCATTAAGAAGCAAGGGAATTCCATCACCACAAGTCTTTTGGAATCAAACTCCAAGTATTCATAAGAAATCAAATTTCAAAATCATTAATACAGACTTATAAATCATATATTGGGGTTCTATTACTCGTTTCCTTAATAATTTAGCTGTGTGGATTAATTTTGGGATGATGCTTGAACCATAGAGAAATAATACCAAACATGGTTTTATTTCTCTATATTATATTGCTTAAAGATACACTTGTGAGATTTAAAATCAGATGAGTGTCTTTCAGAATATTTTTAGAGTTAAAAAAATGAACATGCAGTCTTTTATAGGCAATGCTTACAAAGAATTACATTATGTAAAATATCAGTAGCAAGGAACATGCAGAAGGTTAACTGCAGTGATTTTGAAATTTCATTTTAGCATAATTTGATAGTCACGCATTTTAACTGGTTTGCAAACAAACTACTTCAAATACAGATTTCCATCTAAAAGTGACCACTAACATCAAAAAACCACTTACCTGGGTCCTCTAAAGGCATATCAACAATGACTTGATCACTGTATTTTCCATATAGACCATTAGAACAAACAGCAACTATCTGAAGAACATAACTTGTATTGGGCAGCAGATTGTTTAGAATAGCTCCCTAAAAGGAAAAAAAGCACGTTTAATCATTTACTTGTAAATCAGTATCAAATTCTTGAAAATGTTAACTTTTTTCATAACACACTTATCATATGAACCATAAAGCTTTTCTAGTATTCTAATGTATGGTTTTTATACTTTATTGTCACCAATGTTCTTCAGTCAACTTGGAAAAAAAAAAATCTTGTGAGTTTTCACATGAAGGATACCAAACTATATATTTAGTGCTGAACATAAGCTTAGGTAACATGTCTGGTAAGTTATGAGTCTTTAAAGAGGGTTACAGTAACAGATCTTGAGTAAATTAACAGGAAGCTGTAATCGGTAACTTAATAGTTAGAACGGTATGATTGAATTGAATCATATCAGTTGCTAGTATAGGTCATTCTTTCACATCTGTGAGCAATGAGGTACAGATCACTATTAACTGACTAAAGGGTTTATGGCTAAGGAGCTCTGTGATTGACATGGTCATAAACATTTGGACTCAGTATAGGTAAATTAGAGCAGCAATCTGCAGAGGTTCTGGGCAAGAGAGGCCTTTATTTTTTTTAATTGTCTTTGAGGCTTTACAGCCAAAAAATTAACTACAGCTTTTGTGAGCTGCAGCCAAAGAAGTAATTTTTTTATTGAATTGGCTCCCAGCTAGTTTAATTCCTCAAGATAATTAACAGTGGTTGTTATGCCATCATCCCTTTTTATGAAACTTGAAGAGTTTACAGTTACCAAGTCCTGATACCCATCTGTCAAAAACTCATGCTTAGTCTGGTCTTCTCCATCCAACTGTTGATAAAAGACAGCAAATCTCTCAATCGTGGTGTCGTATACAACCCGGGGTCTTTCCCATGTAACAAGTAGACTAGTATAATTCTTTGGATCAGACTGAACATTTTCGGGCTCTGAGCTGCAAACTGAAAGGAAGAAAAGAGGAAAGAATATGGTAGTTCTTAAATGGTACAAGTGACTTTACTAAGACCTTGAGCTACCTCCTGAAAAAATTAACGCAAGCCTTTCATGTGCCTCATTTTTACCTTTCCACTATAATATTTGAGGTGCCATGCACTATAAACAGAATCAGTATTTTAATACTAGATTTTCAAAAGCAAGGAAACTTGTGGACTGAGTCTCCTATCCCCCACTATTATAGCATATTTTGTGAAATCTTAATATCCAGTTCCTATGAAATAAAATACAAACCACAAAATGTAAAGATTCTTATATTTAACCTGAGGATGAAAAAAACCTCTATAATTCTGTCTTTAGGGGTCTATCAGAGTAGCATTAGAAGAGCTGCACACTCTCTCACCAGCTATAATAGAGTGTAATCTACAGTAGATTATTTTTAAAGGTTAAAGGTAAACCTATCACACTTGAATTTCCCCTCTGTGATGTTTGAATGTTTTTATAGTACCCAAAGAAGAGAAAAAAGGCAAATAGGAAACAGATAAGAAATTATTACATTAGCAGGCAGTGATTTCATGTTGTTGTATTTTAAGACACCATTTAAACATCTACTTCAGAAGTCTAGTCAGGCCATTGCAATCCTGGCCTGGCTCACACACACCTTCTTTGTGTGCCTGAAAGCTGCACACCAGAGGGGAGCCGGGTCAGGCAGTGACTCTTACAAGTCTTCCAGCCTTTCCCCTCCAATCTTCTGCACCTTATTCAAGTAAGAGGAAAATTTTGGTACTTTTATATACATATATATACACAGATGGACTGATTACCAGTGCACTAGAAATTTGCTGAGACTCTCTGACATTTTTTTTCCAATTGTCCAAGTACCTGTGTGTGGTTTAAAAATAGTGTAAAAAGTCAAATGTAGACTAACCTATATGAAAAAAAATATGTATTAACAGAAAATGTAAATTACTTAGTTGAAGCTTACTGAAAAAATGACTAGTGAGTTGTGATATACAAAAAATTAAAGCAGTATCATGTAGAGCTGCATCATAAATGGGTGGTTTGGATTTGGGCTGAGACCTCATTCTCCTCCCTTGCTCTCATCATCCCATCTGCTGTTGGGGTATCTGTGTCTTTAGACACAGCAGTGAAGAATGGAGATGACTGTCAAGTGTTCAATAACTTTTGGTTCCGAACTCGAAAGCACAGCAGCTAGATTTGCTCTGGTATCTCAGAATGAAGGCCAGGGGACCCTGATATTTCTTGTTATAAATCCCTCTTCATATCTTTTTGAAATGGCATTTTTTTAGAACTTTGGTTGAAATGCTCAGAGTGGCTACCTGGCCCGGCCCTGGCTTTTGAGAAGTTCTTATCTCATGTACTGAAATTACTCTTATGTGCACTTTCACAGGTACTGGAGATGTGTATTACTCAGTCTATTGTTTCATTTATTATCTTATATCTACTGCTTTATTTAATCTATTAGCCTTGTCAAAGTCACTGATAGGGGCACATGAAGTTTACTCTGAATCATTCAAAAATTAAATCTTACATATTAAAATTATTAGATGGATGTATCTTTATTATAAAAAATTTAGCTTGACTTTGCACAAGTAATATCATAGTCATGCCCTATTTGGAATAAAGGAGAAAACATTTTTTAACTCTCATAATCTGTTTAAAACAAAATGTGAGTACTAGTTAAAACAAGTAAAGCAAACTATCTAGCTAAGAAAACAAGTGCAGATCCTTTGGAGTCCTCTTAAAGGAAGTAAACACCATGATGCCACAATGCTTTGGTGGAAAATACTGCATTTTGAAGGAAAATAAGGTAATTCCATGAGCTTTGCATTTTGTCACTTGAACACAAGAGGGCACTCAAACATCTCAAAATTATTTGTAAAACCAGTTTGTTCTGTACGCAGTGGGCAGTTGGAAAACAAGCAGCAGGGCTTTTTTAATTTTTGTGTTTGTGTGTGAAAGCTAATGGTTGAGGCAGTATTAGTCTGTGTAAATTAGTTGAATTCTGTAGCTTGCCAGGTTTTGAATCGACTGTGCTGTATAATTGATATGCCATTTTATTCATTACACTGAATTCTCTTAATTGATGTAAAGAAAGAACAAACTAAAAAAACCCCTCCATTTACATTCCATTCCATTCCTAAAAGGAAATCATTAGACCATCAAAAACAATTCCCTTCTCAATTCTGAGCATTAAGACAGATGACTTAAACTGATTTATTTTTCAATGAATCTAAAGACTCCTCAGCTATGTTTAAAATTACTCTCAAACCTCTTTTTTATAATGTAAACATTAAGACTCTCTGTGTTCCAAACAGTTCTCTACAGTCCTTTTTCCTCACTTCATCATTTTTGCCTCTGAGTGCATTTGGTTCTGAAATGTCCCACTGTATTCAGACAAATAGAGCAGTAGCACAGAACTTTTAAAGGTACAGGATTGGGTTTTTTTCTTTTCCAGCTAGTTCTTCTATTTTTTTCCCAAGGAAAAAAAAAAAAGTTGTCTTCCTTTTTATTCTCCTCCTTTTGATGTTCATTTCAGCGGTGACCAACACTATTTCTATATGACAACCATCTATATAGTATTTCACCTCCATTTCTTCCCCAAATGTTTTATCTTGTCCTTCTGATTTCACTTCATAAGTCATTCTGCCTGTGCTGTTTCCTGTTTTTTTCCTGCCAGTCTTAGTAACACAGAGGTACTTTGCTCCTGCCTTTTTCCATTTTCCCTCTCCAGAGACTAGGAAAAGAAAATCACATAACAACTTGGCTAATTAAATACTTCTGCTCTGAGACTGACTTTTATAAAATCTGGGCAAGAAAGGGAGTTCTCAATCTTACTAATCTGAAGTCATAGATATTAAACTGGATTACAAGTCTCAAACAGCAAAATACAAAAGAGTAAAAAATTCACAGGAAGTCATAGGCCTGTTAAAACGTCTGCTGGGCTTGGATTCAAGTCTGCTTTCCCCGGATGAGTACTTAGATGCTGGTTTTGCCTATCATATCATGCCATGATTATGCACCTATGTCTGTTTACTCTTTTGTGGAATAAAATGCTACTCATGTCACTTTAAAAATTTTCATTTCAACTAATTTGTATCATGGGGAACCACTGGGGTCCATTAGCCAGATCATTGTCAAAAACTGGCTGCACTGTGTTTTTGACCAGAAGTTGCCCAGATTTGGTGCTTGCTTCCCCCCACCCCAACCCCCCTGCCCTCCATATTTGTTGCATTTGTCTACTTTTCACTGAATCTAGGCTTGAGATTTTCAATTGTTGAGGCCATGAAATCACTTCATTTACATTCAGGGGCTTTGCAGATCCCTGACACAGTGTGTGGCAAAAAGCAGTTTGTCAGTATTTGCAGTCTACTCTCTCTCTGTGATGGAGGTGGAGCAGCACAGTACACATGTGCTGGTCTGACCTTGTCTGGCCACCAGGTGCCCAGACAGCTGCTCTCCCACTTCCCCTCTTCAGCAGGGCAGGAGAAAAAAGTAAGATGAAAAAGCTGGTGGGACAGGGACATTTCTCATCAGTCACCATCATGGGCAAAACAGACTCCATGTGGCGAAATTTAATTTGTCACCAATTAGAGTAGGATAGTGAGAAACAAAAACAAAACCACAAACACCTCCCCACCCTTTCCTTCTTCCCAGGCTCGACTTCACTCCTGATTCTTTCACCTCCCCATGCCCAGCAGCACAGGGGGATACGGAATGGGCATAGTGGTCACTTATAACACTTTTCCTCTGCCACTCCTTCTTTTTCATGCTGTTCCCCTGCACCAGCACTGGGTCCCACCCAAAGAATACCATCTTTCATTAATTTTTCCAGTCTGTGTATTCTTTCAGGAACAGACTGCGACACTATGGGTCCCCCACAGGGTCACAGACTTGCCAGATAATGTGCTCCTGCAAGGGCTCCTCTCCACAAGTCCTTGCATGGAGTCTCCACAGTCTGCCATAGGATAGCTTATCTTCACCATGGGCTGCAGGGGAATCTTTGCTCCTGCTCCTGGAGCACCTCCTCTCCTCCTCCTCCTCTCACCTGTTTGTCACACTTTTTCCCTCACTTCTCACTGCTGTGCAGCTTTGTGTTCCCAGAGGTGCCACCACCATGGCTGAGGGGCTCAGCTGTGCCCTGAGGTGGGTGGGTTGGAGCCAGCTGGAACTGTCCATGTCTGGCCACCCCTGTACCCACCGCTGCCAGCATCTGGACACCTGTGCCCCACACACTGTGCCAGGGCAAACTGTCCCACACAGATGTCTGGATAGAATCAGAGAATGGTTATTCATGTTGACTGAGGAATGTGAAAGAGCAAAGGCACGAGTCTTCACTCCATGTCTCACAAGAGAATTTAACTGAGACAACTGCTGACCTTTACACAGTTGTATTTCTCATGGGAAAACAGGCTGCCAAACACTTTTTCCCATTATATATTGTCAGTTTTAAATTTTAAGAACCCATTGTTTTTTATACGTTTACTAAATCCAGGATGATCAACAAGAGTCAAGTTTCTGCCCTTATGCCCAGGGCCTAACCAGAAGGGTGGAGTGGATGGGAAGGCACATAATGGGCCCAGCAGCCACCATGATCGTTCTCAGGTTTGTAGGAATAAACAATGATTTCTATTATAAGTGGATTTTCATAACAGCTGAGGGTGGAGGTAAAGCACTATGATTTCAAAACACTTATTTTAGTTGAATCCTCAAGTATGGCTGTAAGGATTATCTATTCTAATCTTCCTAAATGCATACATACATATCACATAGGGAAATTACATGTATTACTAGGCAGGCTTGGGGAACAAATCATCTCCCATGTCTTCAGTAAGACACTGCTAGTACACCAAGAATATTGAGGATGACACTGTGAGAAAAATTCTGACAATATTTTGCTGAAATTAGTTTATAATGGAATAGAAAGATTCTTTTAGCTCTTCCAATGAAACTTAGTTCTACTTAAGAAATATTATGTATTAACAAGAGCAATAAACCAAACATTTAATCCTGCTGCCTAATGAGAGCCTACACTGAATGCAGCAGGAGAAAACGGATTCCAGGTTTCACAATAAAAAATAATTTTTCAATTATCTACTTGATGAAGTCCCATTCTTGTCATTTTTCCTGCATCCTCTAAACGGATTAAAAGGATTATTTTTTTTCTGTTGCCTACTATGCAATATTAAACATGAAATACATAAGCCTATTTACTGTTGGAGACCTTGACATTCATGTTACAGCTTTTACATCTGGACATTTGAGTTTAATGATTCCAAGGGTTTTTATTTACCTTCTCTTAAAATGGAGGTGAAAATATAAATGTTTCTCTAATGTTCTATATAACCAAATCCTACAGTTGCATTTGTGTGCATATGTACACGTGTGTGCACATAAATATATGTATGTAGGAAACCACACTTCTTTTTAATCTGTAGAACACCTACACCATGTGCTTCAGTCATCTGTTAATGTCTAAATAAGCACAGTTCAGTGGAATTGAGTTTATGAATCTACAGGTATCCCCATCCAAACAGCAACATAATGCCCCCAGTTTAGATGTTTACTCTATATTCTTGTGTGCTTGTGAGTACAGAAATCATTGACTTCCATACTTAGTGCTAAATCTTGTCTCCCATTACATCATGTACTAATTTTGGTCATATAACATTCACAAACTTTCTGGAAGTTTTAACTAAAACAGAGATCAGAATTTAACTTCTAGCATTCTCTCCATCTATCAGTTTATAAGCAGAGTACATGAAATTAATTTGGTGACCTCACTTCAGTCTCTGTTGTAAAAGCATCCACACTACATGACAAAGAACCAAATGGGTTTGTAAAACAAAACTCTCTTGCAGTACCTGAAAAGGCAACTTTGTGTCTGAAACACATTAAAAGGGCAGTGCAAGAAAGCTTAAGCTGACATGATCTTCACTCAATGCTTGGTCAAGACAAGCATTTAATTTTCCACTCCATTTAATCTGGTGTTTTATGATTGCTAGTTTTTTTCTCTGAAGTGATAGATTTATGAGTAATAATACAGTGTGCTACATTCTACACAATTTAAAATGAGTATTTTCATACTTGGATGAATCTTTTACTGAAAATTGTCTTTCAACTTGTGAAGAGAGAAATGACTGTCCAGTAAGTACCTGCTTCATGAATTTCTTCTTGTCCAGTGTAAGAGGAAAACACTTGCCCATAGAACTTATATTGCTGTTCTCTAAAGTTGTTTTGCAGGTAGTCCATCAGCATAACATAGCCAGACTGCTGCATTGTAAGGACTTCACAGAATACAGCTAACTAGAAGAGATGAGGAAAAAAAGAAGTCAGAAGTCATAATAAATTGACCGGATTCTGGTAGCAGCCAAAAACTCTTGGGAAAAATGTTGGTGAAGTTTCACAGTCGAGCTATTCCGCACGACACTGAACTTTTCTTCCTCTGTACCATCAGTGTATCTAATGATTTACTCCATCAGTATTTCTCAACCACTCCACTGTTGGAGCTGTGCTCAGTCCAGCACCACCATTTGGCTGGGGAAACATGTAAAGAGTGTTTTGTGCTCCTCTTTCTTTGACCTAGAAGTCCAGACAGCCTGGAGTATGTTCTTACTCCATTTTAAGACAAGAAATGACTCAGATTCTAGTCCTAAAGTAAAAAAAGGGAGAAGATAGCACACTGAAATAATATATACACTTTCTAATTTAATGGCTGCATGAAAAACTTCTAACTAGATAGAAGTAAAGCTATGATGTTGTGCTGGCAGTGAATGCCATACATGGCAATTGCTTTTCTTTGGTATTCTGTATAATGTTTTGTTTTTACGACATTACACAAATTACCTGGTTTTCAGAAATACTTATGGTATCTTTAAACACAATCCATTCAACTGTTTCAGAGCACGGAGGAGCCGATAAAGACCCATTATAGGTGTAATATTTGTCTGTTGCGTTTGGCAAAAGATTCAGCAAAATAAATGGTTCTAAGGCAGCCTGTTTTCCTGAAAACAAAAAATAAAATAGAATCAGATGAAGCAATGAATAAACAGAAATCACACTCTCCAAGAGCTACCATTATAGGAACGTGTTGATTTTGAGACTATTCAAAATTTAATCTCCAGAAAGACTAACATACAAATAAATTGCTGAGCCTTTTCTATTTATTTTGAATAAGTGTACTTCAAATGCAGCTTTGTTTACTTGGGAAGGTTAGTGAGTTACTCCAGTAATAAATAATTAGTACATTGGTTCACAAGAATTTGTTTGTTCATCTGCAAGCTCACTCGTAAATGTCCAAGATGCCAAATCTTTCTCTCACTCTTCATAGGAAAAAAAAAGAAAAGTTAAATCTTTGTGCTAGGTCTCATGACATGGCTTCAAATTCTCCGAGTTTAATCAAGTTGTTGAATTTCTTGCAGGATCCAAACTGCTGCAGAAAATCACTGACTGGGGAGCTGTCACCATGTTAGACCTGAGAATTAATATTATTCATGATAGCAGAAGCAAAATTTCTGTGGATTAGGTTTTTCTACAATAGTGATAATACAGCAAAAAAACTGTAACACACAGCAGCGAAGGATGCAAAGACATCCTCCAGGAAACTATGACCACTCTAGTTTATTGTCCTGTGAAAATGGTCAGCAGCTTCCCTGGTACCTTGTCAGCTGTAAGTAAGCATGAGGAATTGCTCAACGTCTATCCACAGAAAGTTAAGTTTCTGCTGGTATGGCAGTAGGGTCCAGGAATTGGCATAAATGGTGCGACTTTCAATAAGGCAGATTTTTTTAGTCTGTGGTAATTATCTACCTTATTTTCTGGTGCATCCAAAATAATGCTGTTTTTCATACCTTGGAATTGTGTAGATCCTTATATACCTCATTTCAATTGAAAGATACTGATTTTAAATTTTTCCTTATTTGGTAAATATTCTCTACTAAATTTCTAATGAATTTTTAGACCCTGCATTAACTTGTGGTTTTAGAGATATGTCACTTCTTGAGCCCTGTACACATTTTTGACCTGTCTTTGTCTTCAGAATTCCTTACAAATTTGGTGACATTACATTAACAACTTATTACAAGTGATTAGTGCTTTCTCCTGTACAGTGATTGCTCTACTGAATTAAGGTTTACAAGCTGCCTCCTCCCCTCTCTCTGATCCATATGTCATGAAAAGGGAACATTTAGCAGTGTCAAGTAAAGCCCATCCTTCTGTTCCTCCTGTCAAAATGTTAATCAATCTTCAGACAGAAGCTAACACTGCTACCTGGTATGCGCCTAGTTAACACATTCCTCCCTCAATAAAAATGAATGGCCAGTCCATTTGATGTAGATGCTTGGGAACATGAAACTTCTCATTCATAGCAAGAATCCTGCCATACATTTTGCAGCTTTGGATTTTAGAATGCCCTTTAATGTGATTGGCAACCCAGATTTTAAAATCAAACACCTACATGATGAAAAACACAGAATATGTCCAGAAGGAACAGGAGTTCTCCTCTGCAGAGCCTGAGAACTCAGCATCTGAGATTCAAATAAGCACAGTACAGATATGAACGACAAGGACAATTCATGTATATCACAAAGACAGATTGTGTGTTATTCACCTTTCTTCAGAAGAAACAACTTGATTATTCATGACCTGAATTTTCTGAGCTTATTTGCTTTTTTTTTCCCAAGAAAATTATATTCTACTCATTGTTGAAGTGCCATGTATTGACTGTATTTTGAATCTTGCTGCTGATAATTTTACAGCTCCTTCCAAGGCTGTAGGACAGCATCTGCCTTGATGTATTACTCGTTCTCCTTTTTGTTTCACAGAGGATGGCACACAAAAGTAATGAATCTTAACTGCTTTATATTTCCACCTCCTCTGACTTTATAATTTATGGAAGTTGCTCCCTCTTGTATTTGTTGAATAGTGTTTGTTTTCCAGTGGGAAAAAAGAGTCTTGATTTTAGTGTCATACTTTTGAGAGCTTCTAAACCAGCTTTTTACACTTTCAACCTATCAATCTAAAGGAGCTTTACAACAATCTAGCTTCATTACATAAAGGAAAACTGAGACACAATTTACTTGAAGTGGTGGACATGATGTAAGAAAGTATCCTTGTTCAAACCAGTGCTCATTCATGTTTATTCTTTTGCAAAACCACTGTTGAACTGAGTTAGAAACAGAGCCCAGACCTCTTCGTGTACCACACTGAAGTTCATGTGTTCTGATAAGCAACCACATTAGAGCATTTCTTAAACACAGAATTGTTAAAAAATTGCTTTTAGTAATGCTACTACAAATACAATATAATTTGGTTGTTTCAGATTTACACAGGAGCTGCTGAAAAAAGAATTCTCCTCTGAGTCTACTGAATACTGATATTCATACAGTCTTGCTCTTGTACGACCCATTCTGGATAGGTGCAACACCACCATCATCTGGCTTCCAACCAGATATAAAAATGCTGAAATGTATGATTAAGAAGACTCACATAATAAATTAGATTTACCTGGATTTAGCATTTGAACAGTTGCAAATTTCTCATGATAGTTATATCTATTCATTTACACTTACTTCTGTTGTTACAAATACTCAGTCTTGTGGTAAATAAATCATAGAAACATGGACTATCTCGACTTGGAAGAGAGACCCTTGAGGATCATCAAGTCCAACTCCTTGCTTCTCACAGGAGTATCTAAAACTAAATGATATGATTAAGAGCATCATCCAGATGCTTAGTCCCATGACCCCTTACTTCTCCAGGGAGCCTGTTCCAGTGACAGATCACCATCTCAGTGAAGGATCTTTACTAATGTCCAACCTGAACTTCCCCTGATGCAGCTTTATTCCACATCCTCAGGTCCTATCTGTCACCTCAGACAGATCAGCAAATCCCCCTCTGATGCTCCCCTTAAGGAAGGTGTAGACTGTGATGAGGATCCCTTTTCCAAGCTGAACAAAGTAAGTGATCTCAGACACTCCATGTAAGTCATGTTTTCAAGACCTTTCACGATCTCAGTTGCCCTTCTCTGGATGCTTTCTAATAGCTTGATGTCCTTCTTACACTGTGGCACCGAAAACTGCAGGCAGGATGCAGGGTGAGGCTGCACCAGTGCAGAGCAGAGCAGGACTATCCCCTCAACTGAATGGCAATGCTGTCCCTGATGCCCTCCAGGACACGGCTGGCCCTCCTGGCTGCCAGGGCACTTCTGACTCAGATTCAACTTGCCATCAAACCAAACCCTCAGATCTCTTTCCAAAGGGGTGCTCTCCAGACTCTCATTCATCAGTTTATACACATAGTCAGGATTATACGGTCTCAGGTGCAGAATCTGGCAATTGCTCAAGTTAAATTTCATGTGCTTGGTGACTGCGAGCTCTCCAGTCTATTCACATAACTTCCATAATTTCTAACAAAATAGACATGGCTGAGCAATAGAGAACTGTGCTCTTTGATGTCTTAAAAGTTTTCATAATCATGCTAAAATGGAATTTAGTCTAATCAGTAATCAATCAAACATGAGGGCAAACTTACCGAAACGACTAACACTATCTACTCCATTAATGATTGCATTATAATCTGGATTATCTTCTAGTCCAATCTGTCAAAAAGAAATCGTGTATTTTAACAGTGCAGGCTTCACAAAAAAAAATTTGAAAGTTACAATTTACTACGAAAATTATAGATGCCTTAAAGCCCAGCAAAGATATTTTGCTCATTTGCTTTTCTGCAAGAATAAATTAGAAAGATACATGCAATTTTTTAACTCAGTCATCACACACTGGAATCAGTTAAATTCAGTTTGAACATCTTCTGTGTTTCAAGGCTTGTTAAATGAAACAAAGATATATTTTGTTTACCTCAAACAAAATTGATAAAGCTCTTAACTTTCCATTTCCTTTAACTGCCTCTTCAAAATCTGTAAACTGATCTGCATCATAGCAGTAGATTTGCATCTGCAAATAAAATATATTCAAATGTTATACATATATAAAAATTTAAAAACTTAAAAAATGTGGTTATTTATATTCCTAATTTGAAACAAAACTCATCCAAACAAAAAAACTAAATACAAATATATGGATTTTTTTTTAATCTTACATGCATTATCTGAAGATAAAGAATGGAATTCATCAGCAATTAGCTAAACACAACCTCTCCTGGAAAATTATTAAGTGCGTAGGAGTTCTCCTTTCAAGGAGCACAATGCTTTCCATGGATAAGACAGTAAGCTGAGATACCTTGCTGATATTGGACACATGATCTAGAGTATTCAGGTGAGATGAATCTTGAAATCAGTGCTAAAACATGAATAATACTTTAAGATGTCTCCACTGCATTTGCCTTGCAGTAAGTGTAGAGAAGTATTGGTAGTATAAGATTACCAGGCACTTTGTGCTGACATCTGACTGCTGTCATGAGCATTGATTTTGTTGCATTCCTTTCTCTCTTTCCCCAGATGCAGCTGGAAAATGCCCTCCAGCATCAGGCCACCAACAAGAACGGGGAGTGTCCTGCTCCGACTGACTTTCCATGAGATGATGATGGAAGAGAATGTTCTCTTTGATGTCTTGGCAGGATTGGTGGAGTGTGAGTGGCAATTTCTGAATGGCTAATAAGGTAAAGGAAATGACACTGCCCAGGGAAGGCTCCTGGCTCACAGCTCTGCCCCATATATGTCAACCTTGGCACGATTGCTTTGCTCTCACGTAGAAGTCCAAAGTGCTTGGAATGAGGAGCAGCACAGTTGCCTGCCACAACTACATCTTTTTAACTGGAAAATGACCACAATGTCATGTCAAGGGTAGAAAGTCTGGCTTGCAGAGTGCCCTTGTGGATCTCAGTGAGAGCTGCTGCTCTCCTCCACCCCATCCCCATGCTGCTGCAAGCTGATCTGCCAAACCAGCGAGGAGACGCTGGCCTGGCTGCCAGTGAATGTGGCCGCACTCAGGACTTGCTCTCTCATGGCTCTTGGCACACCACTGCCAGCTCTTTCCAGCCCAACAACAACACGGGCCATGCTTTGCCTCTGTGAGGTCCAGCAGCTCCCATGGGCTCTCAGCATAGCCCTAGTTTTGAGAAGTCTATTTACACTATAAACAATGTGTGGAATATGATGAGTCCAACTCATATGAGCCTGTAAGTGGGAGCTTGAACTTTGTCAGATTAGCAGAACTGACATCTCATGTCATCTCAGAAGATGTGCAAAAACGCAGTTTAGACATTCCCAGGATGCCATGGACTAACCCCTTATGCCGCCCTTCTAAAATCCATCATTTGGATACTATTAATTTGGATTCAAGTGAATGATTATATTTGCAAACAGATTTAAGTGAAGAGATAAACAAATGTATTTAGTAAAGAGTATCAGTTTTTCAGAATGGCAAATTGTTGAAATAATCAAAATCAATTCTGTACTTTACCTCAAGAGGAAACTTTTGTCCTTCTAAACTATGTTCTGATCCATCTGATGAGGCGTTGCATTTTCCCCAGTGAAAAGTGATCTTGCTTGCTTTGAATATGGTGTCTAACCCACCTCCACTTACATAATAATCACTTGTCAGGTTAATTTCCACTGAGCAAATTGAGAGGGAAAAAAAGGAGTGTCAATATAAGTGCCAGTCAAGGCATCTATAACTATCATATTTCAGCATTAGGGACTAGAAGGTAAATACAATACTCTTAGTTCTCTGTTATTTCATAAGCAATTTGACAGGAAATTGGTTATTTAAACTAAGTAAGAAGTGTGGTAATTCACTGCTAGCATGGAGAAAATGTTTCATTTCATGCTGAAATTCACAAAATAATAATTTAATGAAGTGCACCTGGTCTCCTGTTAATTGAAAATAGACATAGAACTACTCTAAAAAACTCAGAAAACTGGCTTAGCCACCATGCTGGCTGTCTAAGAAAATACATAGCTTCCTGAAAGCACACATGTTTTTAACAAAAGGGAAAATACACACCCACACCCCACTTCTACCATAATTCTATCATGAGGAAACATGAGAAAAGAAAATTTTAGGAGGTTCTCAGGAGGACTGTCCTGACTGTGAGACCCCTTAGCTATGGAGTCATCTCCCATGGGAAAAGGTGCTGAGAGGTCTTCAGTAGGGCATAGTTGTACAAAAACTGTAGATGGGACTGAGCATTTGTCTTCTGCAGAGAATGAGCAGGGTGGAGTAGACTGAAGCCCCACATTTTGGTCTTCCCATCTCCAGCTATTGCGACTTGTTTGACCTCTTGCTAAAAAGAGCAGTAATGGAGTTCAGCTTCATTACATTCCCTTCCTAAAACCTTGAAGACAATTTTAATGAGCTTAGCAGTTCCTTGTATAACATCAGAATTTTTGTTGATGAGGAAGAGTTCGGTTCACTTTCAAGGACTTTGAAGGATGTTTTCTCAGAGGCATCTTGAAAAGACAAATGCACTATTTATCTCAGCTAGTAGGGCAAGAGGGAAGTAAGTGATTTGTGGAGTAATATGTAGGAAGCACATGACAGGGCCAAAACCAGAAATTAGGAACTATGCTAAACTAAACTGAACTAAACAGGCTGGTCTAGGGCGTCTCACTGGAACTGGTAGGAGTGAAAGATAGTTCTTGAGAGATTACTTCCTCTACACTTATGCCCAAAACAAGAAACAGTACTTCTAACAAGCAGCTTCTAGTTACTGCTATCCTGGATTTAAAAGTGGTTGCAAAAAGATTTGTTTGACAATTTAAATGCCACCACAAGCTTCTTTATGTCCGGGAGAAATTGGCACTTGTAGTTATAAATCACTTTGTTCTAAAATACAGTTCTAAGATTGGTAAAGACAAATCAAGACCATAAAAGCACCTACTTCTCTTCTTTGACTCTTAGCAGCCTATGTGAGTAATTCAGATGCAAGTTTCTACATTGTATGTGTCTATGTGTCATTGAGATGAATCCCATTCTGAGTTTTTTGAAACTTAACTCATCCATGAAGTGCTTTCAGATTAGTAGGTAATTTATTCATACTTTTTAAAAATCACTTTTGCATGTTCATTACAAAGTCTATAAACTTAGTAATAATTACCATTATCTCATAGCAAATGCCAAATTACTGTTTAGCTTCAATGAACTGCCCATGATGGGATGATTGCAACAAAGTGATTGCTTTGATTATCTGTATCTGTTCATTCACGGAATTTTTATTTGTGTGATTTCCCTGTTAAGTTTAGCTATTGCCATCACTGTTCTTTTTTAATTACTATTATTATTATTATTTTACTTAATAAATAAATTCAGAATACACCAGCTAAGGAAAAGGGAAATGAAAATGATCCATTACAAGTCTTTGGTTGGTTGTCCATCCTATATAACTTTTCTAATCTCATTTAATTCCAAACATGAAATCTGACTTTTTACCTGTTTTGCCAGTGTTGCGAATGAAAGTATCTTCCAACGTTTCCTTTTCCCATCCATGGAATTTAAGTTTTTTCAGATTCACATTTACTTGGGTAAGATCCTCATCTATATTAATAGGCGACTGTTTGGCACCATTACAGGCTGAATATTTCTTGCCCCAGTTCTTTTGGTTCAAAGCTCCTAGAAATCAAAACATTTGGGGTAAATACATTAAAAACCAAAACAGACATCCATATATTTTTTATTATGGTAAAGTTAAAACATAGTTTGCAATCTGAGATCAGAGTACCTGCCCTTCTTTTAGACTTGGCCAGTAGCAACACTTAGCACAGCTACCATTGCGTCCTACATTAAACAGTTAAGTCACACTTTGACAACTTTAGACATCATACATACACTCTTTTGAATCTCTAAAGAACGCATAGAACAACATCAAAACTCTCACACACAATATAAGTAAGTAAAACAAACAAAAAAAAAAGCTTTCTCAGGTTAAAGAATTCAGCATGTAAAAAACCTTGGAATTGCTGCAAAACTATCCTTTCCAAATAACTTAACCATACTAATGTCATTAATGTTCGTTCTACCGAATGAAGTCAGCTATCCAGCAAGATGTTTTTAAAATTCCTTACACAGAGGGGGAAAGATAAAGTGATTTTGCCCTGATAAAGAAAAATGGTTATCAATGCTGTGTCTGGAGAGCCCGGCTGCATGGCCTGGCTCTGCCCATGAAATGCTGTGCACTCACACTCCAGCCATCTCTCTCCCTTTGCAACTGCTGGGCAGAGCAAGTCGGGGGTCCTGCACTGCAGCAAGGCACCTTTCCCAGGGCACAGGGGCTGCACAGCACTTCACTGGGGCCAGTTCACACCTAGACAACATGGACACAGACAGTATGTCCTTCACCAAGGACTTGATTATTTCCCGTAAGAAATGCACAAATACTCCACAAATCAGTATGATTCATTAGCAGCTGCTCTGACAATCTTTTGCTTATATAACATACTAATAAAAATAAGACAGTATTTTGTATATATTTATCTGTTTGCAAACATATAGATATTTTTCCTGACAGGGAATTCTGATAGCTCTTCAAAGGGCTAATTAAAACCAATAGTTAACTGCAGAGACCAAGGAAAACGTAATTGCTTCTGTTAGCTTCCCACTTGCTAGTAGTCAAGACCTAATGTTAGTGCATCCCATGCACATATTTGAATTCTATTAGATGTGCTGAAACAAACCAATGCTCATTTACAGACCACTGTGCCACATCCAAGTCTGTCAGGGAAGATTTGCAATATTGTACCCCAGGTAAGGACAACCCTCATACTGCACTCAGAAAACTCAGAGAGGGGAAAAGAGATGCAGCCAGTCCTGTAACCATGACAATAGGCAGTAATACAAGATGCTCACCTGAATAGTCAGCTACCTAGAAACAAACCTGAGCTAAATTATTCAACAAGTACAAGTCAAACAAGTTAGCAGTATCACCTTGCTGCATCAGAATTACTGCAGGTCAGATGGTATAGAAACACATTTACTGGGCATAACAGCCAAGCAACCCAAAGTGAGTTCAAGTCACAGGGTTACAAATGTGAATATCCTGCAGGTGGGGAATAGAGCCCCGTACCAAGCAAGCACTGGTCCCATTGGGAATGAATGGCACACAGAGTAAGCTTTCAGCTCCTCCTCAAGTCACACTTGTCCTGGACATTACCTGTCAGTTATAACTTATCACGTGGGAAAATAATGCACTATTCTGATTTCTAATATACTTTCATAAGAAAAGACTGGCTAATATTTCACCTCTCTCAGAAGCTTCCTTTAAGAAATTCTGAGCCTGTGTCAACCAATACTTGGAGATGGATCTCCTCAGGTCTTCTATAGTGAATTTTCTAACAAATATTGAAGGTTTTTAAAACCAAGAAAGCCAATTTTATTTATATGTAAATTAAATAGTTAACTTTTAAACAGAAAAGACTCCAAATAGGGTCAGAAAGGGCAGAAATAACAATTCTCAGCTTGTTCCATGCATCCTTGCAGAGAGGCCCTTGTTTCCAGGTCTTATTGCAGACAGCTCAGTGATTTTCCAAGCTGCAGCAAACTCTCTAGAGCCCTCCCTGGCAAGTTTCTGCCAGTTTGCACTGAGTTGGTTGCCAACGGCCATCCACTGGAGTTAGGATGCACTCCCTGCTCCATGTTCTATTTCTCTTGCTCCTTTTGCCACAGTCAAAGACTTCCCCAGACTCCCGCTGTTGCCCCAAGGCAGAAATCTCCATTCCCTTTCCACTGACATACCCAATCCCATTGCTCACCTGTAGTCCCTCCTTCAGAACATCATCACAAATCATTTTCCTACATGCATTTCCCTTATTTTGCTCTTTCCACCACTGACATTAGAACTGACTGAAAACACTACTCTTTTCTCCCTCCCTCTAGTGTGCTTTTGTGTATTTTCTTCCATGCTTCTTTTGATTAATGTCATTATTTCATTTTTTGCATCTTCTCTTTAAATTCCCTTCTATCTTCCCTACTACTCTTTATGTTCCCTACTATCTACTATCAAGCTCAATAAAAACAAATTAGAATTAGAGAAACTATAATCTTCCAACTTCCATAGTTTTATAATTTTTGGTTTTGCATGTAGAACTTAAGTTGAAACTTAATAGTCATTACCTGTGGCTCAAGTTTGTAAGAAACAAATTCCTAGCATGAAGCTAGTGATAACAGCAGTAATCTCTGCTCAAGCCAGTGTGAAATTGTAGCATTGATAAAAAAATATGGAATAAAATGTACAGGAAATCAATGGCAGGTTCTGGTCTGGTGTAGGAACAGATTATGGGGAATCACATAAAGAATGGAGTTTGAGAAGGAATGAAGAACTGGAGTCTGGTCATGATGATTCAAACTACATTTGAGCAACAAAATACACATTTATGCAAATTCTGCAAATGTTGGAGCACGTATTTTTTGTGTCTGTATTAGCAAATAGTGCTGAACAATAGGAGTAGATTTATAGAGCGAAACAGTTGAGGTTGAGGACAAGATGTCCATACCATATGTGTTTCAGAAGGTTTTTACCTCAGACTAGCTCTGTGTGGTCCCATGGGCTGAATGTCCATCGGCTGCTGAAGGGGTATAAGGTACTCTCCTGCAGCACATCTCCTGTTTAGTACCAGTAAAGATGAACCCATGTCACACACTGTAAGACAACTCTACCTTGTGAACCAAAGCTTGGCAAGTGAGGTGCAGACAAGAGATTTGCTTCAACAGTCCACTCCTGATCCAAACTAAAATGTTAACATAACTGCATTTGGTGTAGGCAGTAGGTAGTGAAACTGCTGCAGTTTACATAACTTGCTGAAAGCAAAAGTAAAAGCAAAAGAACTGAATGTTTTTAAACAAGAACAGACTGTTTTACTATAGGTGTTAGGATAGAAATCATAAATCAAAGCTGTGCCAGCCATTTTGAAAAATATTGTTAAAAGTGAGCTTTGAAAATGAATTCCCCAAAACTGTGGTTTGAAAATATGAGGAGAAGTAAAATGTGCACAATATATCTTGAAGAGTGCACAGAGGAAGCAATGTTTGTCAAAACTGTCAGCTCTGAATAAGTAAGTGAAAAATCACAAAAAAGGAAAATAAACCTGGTGAATTACAAGTTAATGAAGGACTGCCTATGCCACAACGTTTGCCAATCTTGCCCAGGGTGGAACATCTAAAGAAAATTTTCCTACCCTTTCTTTCCAGGAAATGTTTATACTTAACTATGCTCCACAACATTAGTCCCTATGATCCCGTTCCTACAACAAGCATCAACTTCTCCTTTTGGCCTCCACTTTGGCCCTCAATACAAGAACGACATTGAGGTGCTGGAACACATCCTAAGGAGGCAACAAAGTTGGTGAAGGGTCTGGAGCACAAGTCTTATGAGGAGCAGATGATGGAGCTGGGGCTGTTTAGCTTGGAAAAAAGAGACTCAGGGAAGACCTTTAGTAATTTAAATGGATGTGAACTCTAGGGTTTATGTTACAGATGAAAGGCAGCAGAAAAGAGAGATGGATTCTTTACCTCTGCTTAATTTCTTCCTCTCTATTTTTCATCAGCTTTTGTTTTCATGATGTTAAAATTACTTTCACAAATATAAATTGGACACATACAGGAGATTAAAGATAACCTCTCTGTGTGGACTGTTAATAATGGATTTGCCTTATCAAAACACATTACTGACTTATCGCTTTGAAGTGTTAAGTGATTTCTTTTTTTTTTTTTTTTTTAAGCAAACACGTTTTATATAAGATATTATAAATCAGAAATAAGGTCATGAAAAAATGGGAGTACTTATACCGGGACAAAATTTAAATTTAGGTGCCAAATCAATATTGCTGTGAACATCAAATTATAGAGCTCATTCTTTTCTTTCCTCTTTATTTATGCTTCATTATCTACACAGTGCATCCAAACTGGATGAACAGAGGAGACAGAGATAACAGACTTCAGGATGTACCATTAATAACTATGGCATTTAGCTTACTACCAAACTGTGCACAGTGAAGTCACTAAATCTTCAAGGCATAAAAATTATTTCAGTTCTCAACCTGGATGAATGCACTACTGGCCCAAAAAGAGAAGTTCTGCCAATACAAATCTTGTGAATCTCATTGTAATTCGTATTTCAAAGGCTATGACATAACACATTGCATTCTCGGGAAATATTATGGTCATAAAAAAATGGATGGCTTAAGTTTTACATATTATTGAGTAGAAGATAACACTTCTGCTTTATCTTGATCTTTTACTGTAAGCAGTTTTGGATTTTTGTTTTTCCCCTCCAAAAGTCCCAACTACCCTGCACAGTCTGATTGTAATCAGTCTCATAAAGTTTATAAAAACCATTCAGATTGGAAAATCCCTGAATTTAATGGATGAAATTACTTGTCAAAAAAGTCATAGCTACAGACAAGGAAGTTTGGCTTCCAGGTTTGGGCTTAGGCACTTATTATGACTGTTTCAGCAATTTAATTCCTTGCAGGCTTTCCAAGATTGGATTTCCTTCCAACATCTAGGTCAAGTGTTCAAAAATGAAATTGGACTGGTTTGGTTAAAGAGTCAGCCCACAGAGCAACTGGCTGTCCACTCAAAAAACTTGTAAGAGCAGTTACGCCCTTAATGTTCAACCCTAATAAAGTAATATGTTTTTAAATGAGCAGAAGTGAAATACATTTATCCAATGGACTTTTTTGGCACTCATAGTGACAGAGAAATTAATTCAACACATTTTCTTAATCCAAGGTGTAATATTTCAAACAGAACAAACAGAACTAACAAAAAATTCTAGTCATTTTGCAACTAGATGCATTCAGGCAAGTCAAAACATAGATATTACTCCGTTTAGTGACTCGGCATTTTTAAATCTAAGTGTCAGCATACCTAGATTGTATTCTTTGTACTGTGTGTATATTTGCACAGAAATATGGACTGTTTCTGAAAATACCCTGAAAGGTGACACAGCACTAATTGGTCTTCAGCTGAACCTTATTATGTTAAACTTCTGAATCATTTAGAATTTGCTGGACCATGTACCTCTTATTAAAATCTATCACAGAAGATGTGTCAGGAAAATTCTGATGAAACATTTTGCTGTCCTCAGACTATGGCTCTTACATCTTCTGTTTGCTTATTTTTTGAACATAAACTTTATGCTTTCTTCACATCTACGATCATGGAGAGATTGTTCAATAAAACAGTCAAAAAGCAACTGAGTGAGAAGAATTTTTTGTTTTCTTCACTTTATCCCCAGATAGAATAAACTACAGTTGTTGAGATACAACAGAAAACTGTAATCAGTATTATTAATAGAGTGGCTATCTGGTATTTTTTCTTGTTGGGAGTCAGTCTGATGAGTCATAGACTAAGTGAATTAGTGAGCAAACTGTACAGGAGGATAAATGCCAATGGACAGCTCTCTTTCATAATAGCAACTGTTTGCAGTTCCTCTTCTTTGTTCACTAAAAGATCTGGCCATTGCAGGAGAGTTAGAAAATATACAGTCAAATACTTCTATGCTAGAGGAATACAGATTATCACTGATGCTCCATCTGTAGGGCACTCAGCAGGATAGCTGTTTAAACTAGGAGAAGGATTATGGGAGAAACTCAACCTTTTTCTCTTATTCTCGTTTCATTGCTCCTGAATTTGCATATAACTGCAGCTAGAGAATCCTGTAGTGATATATAATGAAAACTTCCCATGTAATTTTTAATCATAACTCTAGTGTTAAGATCTAAGTTATATTTTTCAACTAAGTATTAAGGAAGCAAATTTGGTATGGTGCCAAATGAGAAAACGTCCAGTAAAAAGAAACATGGTCTTCCTCCTGCTTTATTTCATTCTTGCCCATATATGAAGCCCTAATTGGAAGCCATAAGTACTTTTAACCTTGCTCCAAGCCATTGTTTTCTTTACCTTTAGTAATACTTAAGGGAGCGAAACTGAATACAACACTGCTGAGTGACAAAGATCATTCCATGATTACAAATAATCGGAGCTGAAAATAGAACTGGAATACACGGAACTGACTCACTTTCAGACTAAGATATAAACAATGAATGCCTTTTGGCCAGCACCAAGGAATATGCTCTATGACTTCATTATATGTACTGTGCAGCAGTTGCACTTTTTAATGAGCTGTCAGTGTGTCATGGCAATGTCAAAGGCTTGTTTGGTCTCCCACAAGAAGAGGACTCCCTACCTGTTTCTCAGCTGTTTCACATGCTGCTAGCAAAGAAAGAAGGATAAAATGGGACAGTCACAGGCTTTGGCCCCTAAAGCCACTCCTGATTGCAACGTAAAAGCAACATGTTTTGAACATGGTGCAGACCCATGAACAGTTCAGCTGTACTTCCTGGAAGTAAGGCTTACTCCCAAACTTTTGACTACTGCACAGAGAACAAGCGCATGTATATTTTCTTTCTGTTGGAGAACTTCAGTGTAAATGAAGCTTATGGTGGTATCTCTCTCTGCCCCATATCATGTAAATACCATTTTATCACAAATGGAATGGCTGCATATGAAACACACACACAATACAAAAATTGTGTAGACTCAACACTAGCACCAATTCTAAACAGACCAAAAAATGCACTTTAAAGGACTCTCAGCTGGAGCAAAGAAAGAGGAAGCTATAATCTGCTTCAAGTGCAGCATTTAGCACTTGTCTGCCAAGTGATAGCTGATGTAGTCCCAGGAGATGAGCAGAATGACATTCGTCTTCAGCAGCAAGAAACTTCATTTTAGCCAGAGTACGAATCACCATCTAAGTCTAATGATTTACACTATGGCACTCTGTCAGTCTTCACTTTTCACTCCTCTTTACTATGAAGTAGTATTTTAGAAATTAACTGTATTTTAGAAATTAACTTGGATGACAGAACCAGGCACTCATTACAGAAGCAAAATGCAGTGATGTATTTTAGAAGAGAGCATATAATCTTCTTATTCTCAACTCAACAGACGTTGGTTTTCACTAGCATATCAATATGGTTTCCTTTTCTCTTCTGCTGCAGTATGACCTTCCTCCTTTCCTCTTTCCTTCCTCTGTCCTTTCCCTTGCTTTCTTCCCTCTTTCCTCCCTCCCTCCTGGACCAATAAGTGTTAATGAGCAGTCTGTTTAGTTTCATGAGAAGTCCTGTGGGGGCATATCACAGGGACCCTTTTTCTTGTTATCAAACACATGCACTATTATGATGATACCACCTAAGAAAATAACTTCTGTCAGCACTAGCCTATCTACAAGAATAATACATTTCAAAAAAGCCACAGTCATAAGTTCTGATCCAAAGCCTGCTGAATTATACAAATAAATCATAAGTAGGTTCTCTGGCCTTTGAATCAGATCAGTTGTGAATACACAAAAAATTACTATTGAACAACATTAGTGGACCTAGCAAAAGGCACACAAATAGCCATGAAAAAGGTCAGTGTTTACCTTTGAATAGCAAAAAGGCATTTATTTCAACTGTAAAGAATAACAGAAAGATCATGAAAAGCAAAGACTAGACAGATATAAACCAAAGCAAGATATGTAAGGATAAAGGACTGCTGGATTACATCCCTGGCCAGTCAGTCCCAGTGGCTGCCAGCAGATACACAACCCTAATGTCCAAAATGACATACCAGTAATTCTGGTTTTTTGCTCCCCAGGTTCTCATTTTCACAGTTTCAATTTTTATAAAATGAAGCACCTACATATCTCCGGAAGAATATAATACAATAGGAAATTTGCATTACTTTTCAGCATATTTTAGCACAATTTTGTATCCAACTTTATGCGAATTTCAATACACATTAAGTTTGCATAATGGTAAGGATAAGAGGAAGTGATGGGCAGGAATTTGTTATACCATATTACATTGAGCAATATGGATTTCTTACACAGAGCCATAGCTGTATTTGTGCTTATCTACAAAATTTCTTAGCATACTTTATTTTTCACTTTAGAAAGACAATTCTAGCTCATAAAATGGTCCTTTAGCAAGGATTTTGACTACAATAGCAGACTTTCATTCTCTTTCCTTTACCTCCCTAAAATAAATGAAAATCCTCAAAAAAAAAAAAATTAAAAACCAACTTCCTCCTAACATTCCACAGATCTTCTTTCATTAATGGCATCATTTTATTTGGACTAGGTATAATTTCAGCATTACCATTATGCTTCCAACTTTGTAACAGATACTTTCAGAATTGCCATAGCAATGTCAGTGGATGTACATACCTCTTCCTCTGACAATATTCCATGTTAAGTTTAAGTAATACTCTTACCTGATTAGACTTTTTTGAGATTATCATATCCTCAAAAACACTCTTTATCAGCTCTTCTACTGAGAGATGTTTTAAACAGTTTTGATGTGATAACAGGATTACGTAAATTACACAGCAGGTATTTCCCCCAAGTATTTTTTGCATAAGCAAGTTGTGCACACCTCTATTTTTTTTTTGACAATGTATAAAAGGCCTAACCAGCTTTTAAAATCTTTCAGTGTAAAGAACTCTCAAAGTCATTTTCAATACTGAGTAGTTATTCTCAAGAGTGCATAGCTAAAAGATATTGAGCAGTAGGTGTAACTCACCTCAGATTGGGAACTCACTGCCATTAACAGCATTTACCTACATAGCTTTTCCATTCTCGCCTACACTGGAAATTGTTTGAAATGAGGCCAGAAGCAGCATCAGTTGTGACAGATGCACGAATTCATGCATCTCTCAGCAATTGTGGTCTCACATCCATCTCAATAGATGCATCTCTCAGCTGGTAAGTTCTTGTACCTTTTTTAGTCTTGTGATAAAACTTGCCTAACATGCCTTACTGCTGTTAGAAGCACAGGTTTTTACTTCATATTTTCTGAAATGAAGAATTCATTGCACTGCTTGTATTGAGAAACAAACAGAAACTCTCACCTAACCCACTACTTCTGAGACAAAAGTTCATAAGTGGGGAAGTTTTCACATTAATACTACATTAAAATTCATTAATCTCTTCAATGGCTTAATACTTTTTTTTTTTTAAATCTGTGGCTAATACACAGAATCACACAATCTAATACACAATCTTCTTCCATGAAGATTAGTGTCATCGTTTTTCTTTCTCATTTCTCCACAGAGAAAAAAAATAAATCTTTAATTTTCACATACAGGAAAGCAGAAGGGGTTCTGAAGAGCATGTTTTTTACTCTTGTCACTCAGGAATCAAATATGTTGGGTGCTTTTTACACCTTCAAATATAGTATTTGTTTCTTTTTACTGGGTAAAATAATTCAAGGAGGAAGAGATCTAGCATGTTTTATCACAGTGCAATAAATGAATGATTCTTGGTCCATTTATTTATTTTAAGCAAGAAGTTAGTCTGGCAGGATCAAAAGGAAAATATGGTATTCCTCACACACTAACATCATGTAACCATCAAGCATCTCCCCAGTGCAGAGGAGCAATTATCTTCTGCCACAGAGTTATGCTATCATTCACATAATGGAAATTAGCCAGTCCTCAGAGGGAACTGAATGCACACAAGTGACTTGAGCACGAAGTAATCCCAAATATTCAAGCATCCCAACACTTTCAGATTTGTTGAGGACAGATTAAATTTCAATGAATTTTTTTCTACTGTTGCTTCTACTTTCATTTTCCCTTTTAGTGGAAACTATCAATTTTATACTCAGGAAAAAAAATCATGCTACCCTAAACATTTTATCTTGAATGTAAATGTGGGGGTTTTTTGAAAACACTCTTACATATACTGAATTACTCCAGAGTAAAAATTTTCTGATAAGAATCTTCTCTGTTCAGTCTGCAAAGAGTTGAACAGCCATAATTGAACCTGTAAGATGTTAGGGGGAAATCTCCCCAGTACATGCCAACTGTGTACCTAACTGAAATGTTGTTAATCAAGGTCAAGAGATGACCACAGTAGAGTTGATAGATGCGGAAATTCTCACCAAAAGTTCCCTAAATATTCTATTACTGCCTGCCCTAAGGCACCGTCAATTTGACTAAGCTGAGGAACCAAAATCAAAGCACATTTTGGATTCACAGACTTTTCATCCCTTGCCACGACCTCCCAAGGCACAGAGCCAGCTGGCATGTACCTAGTGACCCTCAGACCACACAGCACCAAGATGAAAGCAAAGCCCTGCAACTGCGCCTCCTGCCCTTCAAGTACATTCAAGGTGATGCCCATTTTAATACAATATCCCAGCAGCTACAGCCAGGCACTGTATTTGGCACAAAATGAGTTGAGTACCCTCCTCAGCCAAAACAAAATTAATTATTCATCATCCATATTTTGCAGTTTTCACGACAAGGTCTGAGAATATTTAAAATGGAAGGAGCACAAGTCCTCTTCACTCACCCTTCCAGTGCTGTGACATGGTGAGGCTAAAATTTCAAGCACCATCAGGCCTTAAGAAGATAAGGAGAGAGAAGGCTGATCTTGTAGCCCAGCAGCTGGAGCATTCAGCAGGGAAGGAGCAGGGATAACACAAATGGGCTGAAATAGGTACCTCTCTGCTCACTGGCGCATCCTGAAGAAAGTAACTCCCCCTTGTGCTATTTATGTGCCAAATGTAGATGCCTAACCTTGAATTGTGCACTTGAAGGTATACATTCCTCACCATCAGCACCATTACAATGGGACATGCTAAACCTCTCTGCACTTGAAAAGTCTACACAGCAACTTATTGCAAAATAAGATCTTCAAATTCACACCTTATATCATTTCTCATGTAGCTTTCACTGGCACACGTAACCCTAAATCATAGTCAGACTCTTCTATAGTATTTATCTGGTGTTTTGGTTCTCATTTGAATTAGATCCATATGTGCAGTCAGCTATTCTGGTCACAGAATGTACTGATGGGCACAAAACACCTTCTGTATCATTTGCCTGTTCATCTAAATAGATCACATTTCTGTAGTAAATCAAGCTCCACAATTATTAATGCAACCAGAGCAAGCAATTACCACACATTATTACATATGACCAATTTCTAGTTGTTTTATATTTGCTACTCCAGCACTATATCTACTATATGCAATATGGGCTTTTGGCAACAAGTTGCACTGCACACATTAAGAGTTTTCTGACACAGTTCTATGACTAATGAATCATAGAACCACAGAATACCAACTTGGAAAGGGCCTCAATGACCATCTGGTCCTACCTTTCTTAGCATAAGCACGGTCTAGAAAAGATGGCCCTACACCCTACCCAGCTGAATCTTAAAAGGGACCATGATAGGGAATGCACCACTTCCCAGGGCAGATTATTTCACTGGCTGATAGTTCTCATTGGGAAAAATTTTTGTCTTGTGACCAAAGTAACAAAACCTCTATTGACCTAAGTCCGCATCAAACAATGATGTCTAATTCCTATATTCTCAAATATAAAACTCAGATGGCATATTGTCATGATTAAGCCCCAACCAGTAACTAGGTACCATGCAGCTGCTCACCCACTCCCCCTACCCCAGTGAGATGGGGAGGATGACCAGAAAAAGAGTAAAACTCATGGGTTGAGACATGACCAGTTTAATAATTGGAAATTACAGGAAATTACAGCAGTAATATTAATAATATTAATAATAATAATAATAGTAATGAAAAAGGAGACAGAGAGAGGAATAAAACCCAAGAGAAACTAGTGATGCACAATACAACTGCTCACCACCTACTGACTGGTGCACCGCTCCCAGCAGCAAGTGGGGGCTCCCAGCCAGGTTCAATCAGTTTATTACTGAGCCTGATACTCTATGGTATGGAATATCTCTTTGCCCATTTTGGGCCACCTGTTCTGGCTGTGCTCCTTCACAGCTTCCTGTGCACCTCCTTAGTGGCAGAGCATGGGAAAATGAAAAGCCTTTGACTTAGGGTAAGCAGTACTTTGCAACAACCAAAACATCAGTGTGCTATTAACATTACTTTTATATTAAATTCAAAACACAGCCAGCACTGTACCAGCTACTAAGCAGAAAAGTAACTATCCAAGCCAAAACCAGGACACATGAAAAATGCTAAGGAAAATCAGAAAAGAAACCTCACTTAGTTTATGCAAAGTATAAACCAACCAGTTTCTGTTTTAAAACACTCCTTTTTTTTCCTGTAAGAACTTCTCTCGTGCCTACCATGTCCACTCTACACCACGTGTATGTATCACTCTCCCAGTGCTCTAATTCTTTGAGGACCCGTGTATGACTTCTCTCTAAGCAGGGTAGCTGTGGATGACTAATGTATTCATTGATTACAACTGGGGTGGAGAGTGTGGCAAAATATGAATGAAGAGGAGATAAAAGGCCTGAGTTTCTAGGTAAGGCATATAACACAGGCAAGGCATACTAAGGCCCAAGTACTGAACCTCTATATTTTGATACAGTTTTGAAGATATGAAAAAGTTAGTCTTGCTCTTGAACAACTTGCATGACATTTACAGAAAGATTTCAGTCTGAGGGACTGATCAAAAAACCCTTGAGATGAATTATATGATTCTTCTGCACCAATTCTAAAATAGTGAGTAATGTATTACATTAGAAAAAGGTGGGAGCTCGGGGGTGTGAAAGGCAAAAGAGCTATGTAAATGAAAGTTTCTGAGAAAATGCAGAGACAGATTCTTGCATATATAATTGTGAAGTCTTTGAAAATAATTCCTCCCTGCTGTAGGCAAAAAAACCCTGTCCCTTAATGAGAATGAGCTTTATCATGGAATAATACCCAGAATCTCTTGTTTCCAGTACAGCCTACCTCTCTGTGGGGTAACATCAAATCTCAGTGAGTGGAGTTTCCATGGAATTGTTTCTGCAAAGAAAAGATGTTTTTGACTTCCCAGAAAATACTGCCAGTCTGTGACTGTGAGTCACAGATCTGTTGAAAAAGAATTTTTTTTTTCTAAATTGCCTGTTCTTTTGCTAATATCCTGTCACACTGCAGTTCTGATAAATAGTTCCTTGACTCATGGTTGTCTTTGAAACTCTTTTTCTGTGGAGATTTGCTATTGCAAACTTGTATTGAGACTCACACCCTTGTCATCTCTTAGCTTGCCATGTTCTTGTATTTCCTTCTTTCTCTGGTTCAGTAATGATCTGTCTTTTGTGTGAGGCTCTTGCTCAGAATCACAAAACCACAGAATGGTTGAGGGTAGAACGGACCTCTGGGGCTCATTGTACAATGTCCCTGCTCAAACTAGGCCATCTACAGCCAGATGGCCAGGACCATGTCCAGATGGCTTTTGAATATCTCCAAGCATAGAGACTCCAGAACTTCTCTGGGCAACCTGAGCCAGTGACCAGTCCCCCTCACAGGAAAAGAGAGTGTTTCCTGATGTTTAGAGGGAACCTCCTGTGTTTCAGTTTGTGCCTGTTATCTTCACTGGACTCTCTCTAATCATAGAAACAGAATGTCTTGGGTTGGAAACGACCTCAAAGATCATGTAGTTCTCCAGTGAGCTGAGGTCCCTCAGCACTTCTCCCAGTTTTTTATCATCAGCAAACTTGCTGAGGATGTACTCTGCCCTATCATCTAGATCACTGACAAAGATATACAGTGTCACTGTTTTCCCATTATGTTGAACCTTGTAAAGAAAAAAATAATATGGACCTGTAAAGTCAAATCAGAAAGAAAACCTCTTCACCAGAGCCACGTAAACTGTATCAGAGCTAAGAGTTCCTGGCACATTACAAGTGTTCTGCATGGCACCCCTGTTCATTTATGAGGTGAGTTGTGCACACTACTCCACAGGTTGGAAAATCAACATCAGTAAGCACAACCTGAAAAGCGCTGTTCTTGCCAGCTTCTGCACTGTTAACCTGTAATATTATTGTCATTCCTCTAAAACAAAATACTGAGGGACTGGGGGGGGTCTCATGATGCTGGCATTCAGTCTCACATCAGGGAGGGATTTTTGTTGACAACTGTGTCCTTGTCCAACTTCTTAGCTGAGCAGAATTTAATTAAAACGTGTTCCCTGAGAACACTTGATCACTGTTCAAATAATCCTCAGCTTGCAGGCACAGAGTACTAAGGGAGCTTTACTCCTTGCCCTTGTCCACTCTGCATTCCTGTGCTGTTTGACTCTACTGCAGCTGTATATCTGTATAAACCCACCCCTTCAGATTAGGTATGACAAGTCCCTACGACAAATTCAATAATAAGTAGACCCCATTGAAAGACTGTAAATCATGACCTTACCTTTAATTTGGTACATAATTTAGTTTGGTATTAGGATGAACTCTTAATTTCTTAAAATAAATATTGCCATTACACATATCACAATCATTCCCTTGTTAATGCTGCTACTTACGACTGCTAAAAATTTGGCAGTTGCCTTTCTCCAGATGTGCTACTTAAAGTTCATTTAGGATGGATAATTTCCATCCTCTGCTCTATAATTTTTATAGTTCTCATCCCTGTACATACTGGGCATTTGATGAAGCATAAATATGTAAGATCTTACTCAATTTTAATTGGGTTTCAAAATGAAACCTTTCTTTACAAATAGCGCAGGAAACAAAGTGGCATTGGCAGTATAGTGTTGTCTCTGTTGTATATGGCCAGGACTGAAATGGTGGCAGCTGACATGGAAAACAAATTTACCAATTTTCAGCTGCACTAGTCTAATGAGTGCTTAAGGAATAACTATGAGGGAGCTAAAGAAAAGAAGAACTCGTGTTCAAGAAGGGCGATTAGTGTCGTGGGTTCCTGTGAAGCATTAACTTGACAGCCATGTACAAGTCAACAATATTTTCGTTCTCTCCTCCCTACTGAGGGTATTGTTTCAAAAAGGGTCATCAGTTTGCAAGTCTGGCATCTACTTACATTGTTTAGAAATCTTACAAGACCCCCATTAGAATAATGGGCCCTGACATATATTTCCTAATTTGCTGTATGATATAACTACTGTGGACAACTATAATCATACGCCAACCACTGCTTTAAAAAGAGGTTTTTAAAAAATTGCTCTGTTGACCTGAGATGTAAACTGCATCTGTGATGGTATAAACAATATGTCCTGTGGGATGACAGCATTAATATTTTATTACTAACTTCTTGCGTAGCCTCCTACATGAGCTACGGAGCATAAAAACAACCTTCATTGAAGCAGAGGATGAAAAATAAGAAGTGGATACAGAAGTAACCTTTAAAAAACATTTAGTAATTTCGACATTTCATAATTTGCATTTCTGTTTATGATTTTGGCTTTTAAACTGCAGGTTTGCTTCCCTGCATAGAATTTAAAGGATGCTCATTGCCAAGTCAAAACCTGGTCAGTCATTTTCAAGAAAATCAGATTACTTGGTTTGAAGGAGCATATTTGTGGTTTGACATCACACTGCCTATTTTTAAAGGAAGCTGTCTCATGAGCATTCATATGCCATTGTCTCACTCAAACAAAAAGAAGAAACTGAGAGAGAACATGTATGGAACTTTTCAGCCATCTCTCTGTGGCAGTGCACAGGCTTAACACAATAGATCTCATGCAACTGGTGAAATACACTACACAGCAGAAGGAAAAGGACTTGAAGGGGGAGAGCCAGTGTTCACAAATTAATTGCCTTTCTCTTTTCACTGGCTTTGTTGGGGGCAGGCATCTTGCAAAGGGCAGTCCGATCTGTCCAGATTAGTTGGTTCTCCTAACGGCAATGGCAAAGCCACAGATAATATAACACTGTGATGCACTAGTGCATGGGATGAGGAAGCAGTGACTGGAATTCTTGGGTTTATTCTTTCTGAAAGAGTTATGCCGAGATATTGGGGAGAGGCCTAACCAGTAGAAGAGAGAAGTGGCCATCCTTTCCGAAAAGGCTGGGCTGCTGTGGGTTCTGGGCAGGAAGGCTCCCACTGTCAAGGTGAAAAGAAGGCTGACTTGTGATTACAGCATTTAGGGGAGGGGAAGGAGGACAAGGGAACAGTCTGAAGTCTGGCCTCTCCTTCTAGGTCTGGCTTTTGCCTTTCGTTCAGGGACAACCTAATCTGAGAGGTGGGGAAGCTTCATCTGGAGCATCAATTCCAGTGAGCTGTGCTAATTTGCAGGAAAATTGCACCATACTGCAGGAAGAAGAAAGGAGCTATAGAAGGTTAGATAAGAGTAGTTACAGTTCATGTAGGAGCCGGCAACTTTGCAGACTGTAAGCTGTAAACTTAGGTGGAATGGGTAAAATAGAGAGCACAAATAGGCAAAAAGAAAACTGAATGTACTCCCAACAGGCATTTTTAAAAGAAAGTATTGTTTGACTAGGCATTTCGTTTCACTTTAACCAATTAACAACAGTGGCTGCTTCACTTGAAAATAAAAAAGACAACAAATGATACTTGAGCCTGATAAACATGATGCCCCTATGCTCGCTTGTCATAACCCCACTCCTCATATACATCAACACTTCTGTGCTTTGCTGCCAAAAAAACCTTCAGTGATTCCTGACAACTAGAATAGCCACTTCATGGGTTATAGAAATATGTCAGAGGGAAGAAAAAAGATGTTTGGTAAGTGACAGGGACATTTTTTTCCTGACTGCACCTTTGTCTTTAAATTAACCTAGTGCACAGGCCTGTAAATTGCAGTGTCTTCAGTTCCCAGTAAGCACAAGAGACTGCTTAGCTAGAATCGGGTCTTAAATGTGTATATTAATTTATTTTAGTTTAAAAGAGCACCTGTCTAAATGTACTCCTATAATGTGCCAGTTTATTATAAAACCATGCACAAAACTTATAAAGTCATGTAAAAAAGTTTGTGAGGATATGCAGGTGCAAGCCTGATATTTATAAAAGTGATTACAATTGTTTTTTCTAGACCTGCTATGGTTAGGTTGGTTTTGTTTATAACTATTGCATCTCCAGGCATAGATTCTGGCTCTATTGCGCAGTTATCTTTATGACACACAAATAATGCCAACATTATCTTCACAGGGGCATGGATTCATCATACACCACAGTGGAGTCACCTCTGGGAGTACTATAAGGAACGTATCAGCTAGAGAGAAAGCAAAAGAATATGACATGAAGGAAAGTGATTCACCAATGACAAATATGTGAGCATCAGTGATGCGCTGTGCTGCTGAAGGAAGCTGTGGAGGTGTTCTGAGACAGCATGCTGGCAAAGCTGATTTCTCATATTATCAAATTAACACAAAATGTGAATGCTAGAACAAATACAAAGCACTCACTAGAAGCCATTAGTTGAATAGGTGATGCTGTGCAGCTGCATTGCTCTGGCAGGACTCTAGAAAGCCTGATGGAACAAGAGGCTCTGCTAGTCCACAGTGCCAACAAATACAGAGCAGGATAAAAGCAGTACAAATGCAGAATACTCAACTCTGGGGCTCCTCCTACAGCAAAGTCAGAACATTCCAGCTGCTGACAGTCCAGATGATCAGAGGTGCTCAGCAGCACAAGAAAGAAAATGCTGCCTTCCCTCAGTGCTCTACTATAAAGAGCTTTTCCCTCAGACAGAAGCAATGAGCATGTATGACTGCAGGCTTGCAGCAGTCCAAGAGACAGAAAGTGAAATCAATTTAATCTCAAATTGTCTGCAACAAATGTCCAAAGAAAAGCAAACCACTTTTAAATGTCTATGCAAAGCAAATGAGTCTGGATTTCAAAATGGGATCCAAAAGTTTTGGAAGAATAAGTGATTGGTAAGTTATGAACTTAGAGTTACAAGAAATCTTAAATATTACATTTGAATTGCACGTTCAAATAAGACAAGACCCAGAAACAAATCTGAGCAACTTAAGAAGTTACTGTTCTCACATAGAGGTTTCCATCCCATTGGATCCTACTACAATTCCATTCAAAATAAATACAGTAGTCTAAATCATCCAGATAACATTAAATTAATACAACACATATTTTATGTCAGGGCACGGTGTCAAATCTTGCCCAAAAAACACTTGCCTTAGACAGAAATTGAGCTGAAAAAATAAAAGCTACCTCATCCTTCCAGGTTCCAGATCAAAAATGAGGATATATCAGGTTTTCAGAGAAAATAATGCTTTATTTTCCATTTTCAGAAGAGAAAACTTAACACATTTTTCTGGCTCTCCTTATAAAAAACACATTTTTGCCTGGAATCCTCCCTGCAGTTCTTCTTCCCGCAGCCTCAAACAGTCAAAAATGAGGACATGACCAAGCATAGAAAATAATTTTCTGAGACAAATGTTTGATGATTAACAAGGCAGTAAAGGACTAGAAATCTGGGTAACTTCAGGAATGGTTGGTAGTATTCTCTTTGCCTATGCAACAATGTATACACAAGAACTATTTGAAACATGATTAATTAGGGTCTTACATTGCCCCAAAGCATCACAGATGTGCAAGACTGAAAGGTCATCTGAGTCCTTTCCTTCATTACAGGATCAAGCATAATCAGACTATCCCTCACTAATGCTTGTCTTTCCCATTTTTTTTGAAAGAACTTCAATGAGTGGGATTCCACAGCCTTCATAAGCAACCTAAACTGAGCTATTCTCACAGTTAGATTTTCCTATTATTGCACCTAGGCCTTTCCCTCTGCAAATTAAACTGATTCATCTTTGTCACTTCAGTGGAATGGAGAGCAACAGATAACTTTTTAACAATGTTTAAAGATTTGAAAGCTATTATCATAACTCCCTTTTCTACAGTAACTTATTTCCTTCAGTTATTTTTCAAGGATTTTGGGCTTTCTTAGGCACAAATCATTGTTTCTGCTTCTTCTCTGGACTTCTCTCAATTTGTCACTGTCTTTTCTGCAAGTGTGCAGCCCAGCGATAAATACAGAAGTACAGCTGAGACCTTCGTAGTGACAAGTAGAGCAGAATAATTGCCTCCCATGCCTTATACATAATTCCTTTCAATTCACCTCAAAATGGGATTGCCTTTTCTGTAACAACATAATGTTAATTCAGATGCAATTATAGCTAACCTCAATAGAGCCACTGAACCAGCCAGTCCTCATTTTGCACCTATATGCTTGATTTTCATTCCTGATGGGAGTAGTTCTTACTGTTACCATTGTATTGACAAATTCTATTTAATTAATTTCTGAACATTTCTCCCATTCCTCAAGCTCATTTTTAAATCTTATTATGCCACTCAAAATTCTTGCATCTTCCAGTATGGTATCTTCCATGAATGTGCAAATGCCCTCTCTTCTGTCATCAAAGATATTAGTGAAAACAGTGAAGAATATCACATCCAGGGAGAAGATTTCTTGGATATATCTTGAAAGGTTTTATGAAACTATTTTATATTTTCACATTACCATTAATTTTGTAGAAGTCTCCATCATTCTTGGTTATGCAGAAAAAGCTACGCTTGCTTGCATTGATTTGGATGGGATACTACCACAGACTGAAACAACAGCTCTGGAAAGGGCAAACTGAGACATTCACCTGAGAGATATATTAAATATGAAGTTTCAGGACAATTAAATGTCAACTTTATTTTCACTTATGATATGCTTGTAATTTCTCTTAGAATGCAAAATAATGAGGGATCTGCATGGGAACAGGTAATTGCCATCAGGTATTGTAGAATGATTTCTCACCTAATTGGCAAATACTCCTACTTTTGCTATGATAATTTTAAGAGTAATTTGGTAATTTTTATGGACTGAAAATAGAATAAATATTCTCATTGCATTTCTCAGTATTTTTGCTACCCATTCCGTCACTGCTAAAATCCAGACATTTGAATTTTGTTTAGAAACATTCTCCATTGTTAATGTGATATAAATTAGTCATAACTGTAAGGTAGGACTGATTTGAAGTTCAATTTCAAGGTAAGGGATATCTTTTCACTTATTTCAGCTGGCTTCAGTTTAGGCTATAAGATTAAAGTTTGATATTTGAATATAGGCAGTAGTGGTTGTAAAATTTAGTACTTACACAGCAATAATTAAAATGTCATTTGCATGGGAATTTATCAAAGTGGATTTATTTGTGGGTGATAGCATAATAAAGCTACTAACTGGATATTTAATATTCATACAAGCATTTAAGACTATAAATCATTGCAATGTAATGATGCTTAATCAGGAAATAAACTTTCAATGTAAGTGATATTTTGCCTAGGATATAGAACACTTCATGAGCCAACTTCTTACACTGACTCATGATCATAAAGTCAATGGAGCTGGAATGAGGCTGAATTTGCCTGTAGAATTTGAATGAGAACATAGACAGCTGTTTAGGTTGTATCCAAGTTGGCACATATTGGAAGAAATAAGGGAAAGAAAGAAAAGAAATGAAGAAAGGAAAAGAAAAGAGGAAGTAAGAGAGAAAGGAAGAAAGAGAAAAAGGAAGTGAGAAAAGATGGAAGGATTACTAAAAGTGCTTGACAAACCAGAAATTCTGTAATTGTGCTGAATAGATCCATAAACACTACACATTGTTATCAGAGTACCTTGTTCCTGTTACAGCCGTATCTAACAACTCGGTACTTTTTGCCACGACAAAAGAAAAGTAGCATCAGTAAATGGGAGTTACTAGGCTGTGTATGTGCAGGAAACTCTGGATGTTCTCAGCTCTGCTAATTATGCCCACTGATGACATGACGTGAAAACGCGCCATCACAAGGACATTCACTATAGCATATGGGAAAAACAGCTGACCACGAGAACAACAGTAGTAAATATGGCATGAAATTCGACAATGCAATTTGTAAAATGAGACATTTAAACTACTAGTGGGAGGTTTTGTTACTAATAAGAATCTCACCATAGGAAAAACATGGGGGAGGAGGAGAATCAGACCATGTCTGACAGTCTCACAGGGCTGTAAACAGTATGATGGAAAGGCAAGTGTGTACTGAAGCTCTAACTATGCAGCTCCTAGCAAATATAGTAAAGTGTTAATGTCTCTGCATAAAGTCCTGTGGACAGTTCATCTAGGATAAGTGCAGCAGATGCTGGTCACCCATCTTGAAGACAAAATAATTTTAGCTGGACCATGAGTGAGCGGAAAAAGCTATTGCAATGATCAAAGGGGGTCAAGAGACTAGACTATCATGGTTTAACCTAAAAGCAAACAGGAAAGGGATGTCAGTGCAGGTAAATTTTGGCAAGAGAAAACAGTTCTCCAAAGAACAAACAAATGAACCAATTCTATCAAAAGAACCACATTACCTCAATAGTTTCTAACACAGCTAGCTTAGAAATCCAAGTAAGTTTGGCTGGATGGCCAAGTAGAACAAGTGGTGGTGAATGGAGTTAAACACAGTTGGCAGCCGGTCACAAGTGGTGTTCCCAAGGGCTCAGTATTGGGGCCAGCTCTGTGTAACATCTTTACCAATGACCTGGATGATGGCATCAGGGGCACCCTCAGTCATTTTGGAGTCCACACCATGCTGGACCAGGGTGTTGAACTGGAGGGTAGGAGGACTCTGCAAAGGGCTCTGGAGAAGTTGGATCAATGGGCCACGGTCAACTGGATAAGGTTCAACAAGGCGAAGTGCCAAATCCTGCCCTTGGGTCACAACAATTCCACGCAATGCTCCAGGCTTGGGGAAGAGTGGCTGGAAAGTGGCCCAGTGGAATAGGACCTGGGGGTGCTGGCTGACAGATGGCTGAACATGAGCCAGCATGTGCTCAGGTGGCCAAGACGGCCGATGGCATCCTGGCCTGTATCAGGAATAGTGTGCACAGAAGGACTAGGGAAGGTACAGACCCCTGTACTTGTCACTGGAGCCGCTACATCTTGAATCCTGTGTCCAGTTTTGGGCCCCTCAGTACAGGAGGAAGTACACTGAAGTGCTGAAGCATGTCCAGAGAAGGACAATGAAGCTGGTGAAGGGCCTGAAGCACAAGTCCTGTAAAGAGCAGTTGAGGGAGCTGGGGTTGCTTAGCCTGGAGAAAAGGAGGCTGAAGGGAGACCTTATCACTCTCTACAACTATCTGAAACGAGGCTGTAGCAAGGTGTGGGCTGGTCTCTTCTCCCAGGTAACAAGTGACAGAAAAAGAGCAAACGGCCTCAAGTTGCATCAGGGGAGGTGGAGAATAGATAAACGAAGTAATTTCTTCACCACAAGGGTTATCAAGCACTGGAAAAGGCTGCCCAGGGAAACAGCTGTGCCACCACACTATCCCTGTGTGTATTTAAAAGATGTGTTGCTTAGGGACACAGGGGGACTTGGCAGTGTTAGGATAACATCTGGTCTCAATGCTCTTTTCCAACCTAAATGATTTTATAATTCTACGAAAACTCAAGAATAAGTTTCTGAGACAGTCTTTCAGTGGAACTATGAAGCAAAATATCACACCCACTTTTAAAAGAGCATTCAATTAATTTCATGCAAGAGTTAGATGGCATGATTGCCTGTACCACCAGTGTTGGAGTTGGGGGGTTCCTATATGGTACTACTAAGAAAAACCTGAAAGTTCTAGGAAAGGAGCTTAATCACACTGGAAAATCTCACTTACTTCATTCACAAGGACTGAAGCTGAGCAACTGGGAGAAGAATATTTTGTTTCTATGAAACATTTATCAAGGAGACAGATCAAAGTACACTGTAGTTCAGAGCTCTTCTCTGTATGATCACTGAATCTGCTGCAATTCGTTTCCAGTCTACCTAACCATTTGTTGAAGAGAATATAACCAACTTAACCTGAAACAAGTGACTGGAACAAAACTTACTGGTAAACTATTATTTGGAACAAAGGTATTTATTCATGTTTATGTTTAGAATCTGTTAATGACGTGAATGATACACTTTAGAGAAAACAGTATGACTCAGTTGCATGGCATTTCAAAGTGAACTTTTAAATCTGTCAGCATTTTAAAAAGGATTTTGTTATTTCAGTTCCAAATCTATCTATGGGTTGCTAGTTGTAAACCTGATGTATAAAAAAATCATGTTTTCCAATGGCAGGATGCAGGATGGACTTTATTTGTATTGACTTTCACATCAGAAAACTATATTGATGAAAATCTTTTTGGCTAATACTGATGTTTCAGATTGAATAATCAATTATGAGGAAAGATAAAACACCTTGAAATCTTTTTATAGAATGTAGTTAATGAGCATAACACAGTGTAACTCTCACTTTTCTCCATCAGCATTTACATTTATGTACTGGCCTGTTGAGTTGGTAAGCTCACCAGTAGTTTTATGTCTGCAACCTGTAACACATCTGTAGGTGTACCAACACTCTCACAAATGGAGGAACATACTCTTAACAGATTGATGGGTTTTATGCTACTAAACTGGGGCCAATCCTACACAGAATATGCACCAAAAAGCACCTTTTGATATGTTCTATTTAACTGTGGCACAGCAGGTAAGAGCCTTCCCTTCTCCTATGTTCCTATAAAACGTGCAGTGGGTGTGCTGGCTCTTGTGAGCCCTTGCAGGCATGCCAGCTCAGTGCACCATGGTAACCACACTGGAGAGTGTCTCTGACATTTAGGAAAAGGCAGCTGGGAGAGACTGCAAGATAGTGAAGGAAACATTCAGCCAGCTCTTTCTCCATTAGTTACTTGTGAGGAGAAAGAGTTTTTCCTGGAAACACAGGAGATAAAGTGGCAAACTGACAGTTACTACATGCAGCCATTAATGAATGTCAGGGAGAAGCAGGCAACAAAACCCTACATGATCACTTGATAGTGGGGAATAAAAGAATTTTATAATGCAAAAGGGAAACCATTCATGTCTGCACTGTAAGAGAGGAAATAAAGCAATATGACAAAAAGTGTCAAATGGAAATGGTAGGCAGATTTCTGTTGAGAAAGGGATGGATTGAGGAGACACAGGAAGTCATCCGGAAAAGCTCTTTTTAGCACATGCTCCACAGCTTCTCTAAGAAAAAACAAATTATTATGAAGGGTGCTTCAGATGTGTGGATCAAGCCACTGCGACAGATTATCGTCAGTCCCTTTCACAGAGAGGAGAACAAGTACTGTTCTCATTTTGATCAGATACATGTCACATTGAGACTGGCAGGTGTACAGATCTCTTCTTGGTGGTTAAATGTGTTGGTAAAGATTATCCATGATAATATACTGAATCTGTTTGAAACTTAAAGCTGAAGAAAATGAATGCTTGCCTTATTTAAAGTATGTCCCCACTCCCCAAATCCAAATATTGCATACAGTCTATTGCCTGTTTGTTCTGGTCACCCTCCATCTGTTTGGGACATTCAGAAAGCAAGTAAAATACAGATTAAAGAGCTAATGTGCTAGTGCTCCTGTTTAGAGAGCTCTGTTCACACACACCACAGTCTTACTGTAAAGCCATCTTTCAAGAAGATACAATCAAATAACAATAATAAAAAATCCCCTTGCCTTGTAATTTTTCACTGACTAGAACTTCAGCCATAAATATTTGCTTTCCTCAAAAACAACAGAAAAATATAACTGAACAGCAAAGAGATTGTGCTGCATTTATGCAAAGTAGTCAGAACAAGTTCAAGCAGGCAGAAAATCCACTCTGTTCTGAAACAGGAGAAAAGAATTTATGAATCATTGACCCAGTATTCCTAAATATTCCAGCAACAATATTTTTTTCATTTTCCCCTTTCAGTTATTCAGGCAGAGTAGTGCAAAATTGGCTATTTGCTGTTGTGGGCTTGTTTATGCCGTTAACCCAGTAAAAATAATTGTACTCTGTCTATGAACATGCACCCAGGCTCTGAATTGAGTCCTTACACAGGCAGGAAAATATTGGAAGTTGAGAAACAGATTTCCACATCCTTATATGTAAATGATTCTTTCTCTTTTCTAGCACTCAACACATTGTCCTTTCCTTTGCTTTTACATTTTTAATATCTTAATTTTCTTAACTGCCTTTTAAAAATGTCTCCCGTTAATAGTTTTCATCAGTTAAAGTGCACTGGCAGAGAAGTCACTGACAGAGGGAAAACATCTTAGCTCTCAAACGCAGCATCTATGATAAAGGATGAAAGAAGACAGTCAGTTGTTGCTGTGGCTCCTAAAATAGGATTAATGCCACACAATATTAGACCAGGTGACAGTTCACTCTCTTATATAGAATGCTCTTGGAAGAGAGCAGAAA
This sequence comes from Acropternis orthonyx, assembly GCA_035583155.1. Lineage (NCBI taxonomy): Eukaryota > Metazoa > Chordata > Aves > Passeriformes > Rhinocryptidae > Acropternis > Acropternis orthonyx. Next base: position 21,844,345 of record JAWWEU010000040.1, read on the forward strand.
GAGGCTGCCACAGCTTGTATAGGGAGTTTACTGCAAGTAAAGATGTCGAAGCATAGCAAGAACTAGCTAAATCTGTATGCAGTGAGATCCCCTGACTTGGTTTCTTACAAAAAGGATTTTGTGCACCTTTCACAGCTGAAAGAGATGCTCACAACAGAAATTCTGTGATTCTGGCAATTGAGGGGACAGTTCAATTGATAAACTTAGTGGCAAATGCTGATTCTTTCAAAACAGAAATTTTGATGGGCTTTCCTAGCTTCTCAAATTGAAAAGTTTTGGAAAAATTACTACTTGTGAGAAAAAAGCCAAATTTGAACATGAAATTCCACACTACAGCACAAAAACATGGGTTAGGTTAATTTACAGCAATTTGCAGTAACTCAGCATTCAAAATTTAGAAACTGAAATAGTATGTGCTGCCCCTCCTATGCTCTCCTCAACTACGTGAAGTGCACTTGCAAAATGCCAAGCTCACATCACTCCCTGAGCCTGCAGAGGCTGTGGCTTCACAGAATCTTGCAATATGCTGCGTTGGAAGGGACCCATCAGGATCACTGAGTCAAACTCCTGGCCCTGTGCAGGACACCTCAAGAATCACACCATGTGCTTGAGAGTGTGGTCCAAATGCTTCTTGAACTCAGACAGGCTTGGAGCTGTGACCACTTCCCTCGGAAGCCTGTTCCAGCACTCAGGGGCACCTGAGCCTGCACGAGAGCTTTTTGCTGTCAACAGAGAGGCCACACTCTTCTGTTCCCTCCTCCTCAGGACTCTTCCTTGTACCCTTCATTTTCCTCCTCTCACAGACTTGTCTAACCATGCCTTTTGGAGGACTGCTTTAATGCTTATTGGGTTAAAGAACATGACATGGAAAATCTACCTAGAAGGGTTTGATTTCTATCGAATTAATGAGATACAGCAAGGTCAGAAATGCCTTAAAATTTGTGAGTATATTACAGAGAGTTAGTTATTAGGTATTATCAAACTGTGAATACTGAAATGAGTGGGGTTTTAATTCATTAGGAAAAAAACAAAACTTGTTACAAATACGGCAGAATAGCCTTTGAGTAAAAATGTTGGGAAGAAAGTCCTAAACAAATAGAATGTAGTAGGTGATTAAATAAGGCCTTTGGTAAACATAAGGAATAGGAGAATTATTTGCTGGGCTCTAAATCTCAAAAATCCATAAATCATCTTTATATGGAGGTGATGATGATCTCAAAGTAATCATCTGTGCATTTAGTAAGAAGTAGTTCTCGAGAACATAACCTTCCTCCGGCAGCACAGACTGAATGCACTTGTAAATGAGAAATCATTCAGTAGTATGTACCTGAGGACACTTTTATGATTGCTTTGAAGGGCAAAGAGGCTTAACCAGAGGCTGCAGTCTACTGTGAGATAGTCACAATCTGCTTTTTTTCATTTTACTTTGGTGCATTCCCAAAGACAGCTCTCCTAAGAAAGCTTTTAATTTCCAAATGCATTTGCTTAATGCTTTCTACGTCTTTCTGACCCCTGGACACACCTTCTCATAACAGCAGTGCCACACCATGCAAATACCTCACACTTTGACTTCTGTACCTCAGAAACCAACCTTCCTGCATTTGAATAATCTCGATGATGGTTAGAAAGGGATTCTGTGCACTTACTGAAAATGACCCAGGGTTTTCCTTTATTTATAGCATCAAAGGAGTGAAATAGGGGAAGGAACGTCTTATCTGAGTTACTTGTCAGAAAACTTTGGCAAACAGATCGCTTAAATATTAATTGAAAGAAAAATGCTATAATTCAGCAGTTACGAGCCAAACATGAATACCAATATGTGGTTCTTCACACATGTCCTATAAGCATTCAACTTTGAAAATTCCATGAATTTGAGGTCCAATTCTCTTATCTCCCTCCTCAAAACCCCTTGAAACAGTTTACCACTTAGCTTATCCTGCAGATACTGACTGAATAAAAGTTAAATAAATTGCATTTTGCTGCTAACAGCTTTCTACTGCTCAACGATCAGCTTTCCTCATTGAAAAGAAAGCTTGTTGGAAACAGACTCTTCTGAACCATATCACTGTATATGAATTCAAAATCCAAAAATATACTGAATAGATATCTCATTCGTGTTGAATAACATGCTTTGTTGTTTCAGTACACTGAGCTATCTTAAAAGGAATTTCTCTATGGCCAGAAATGCCAGCATGTAGCTTCTCGCTTGAGGACACCTTGTCTCTCTGATGTGAGCAGATGCGTAACAATGTAATTTCTGCTGCTGAATCATCAGCCTTCCAAAAAACCATAATAATGTAACAGGCTTTTTATTAGTGAGACCATGAATTAAGTGACAAAACACTGGAACCATGAGTGACTGTGTGATCTGGGGGATGTAAATACATGTAATGAGCTATCATGCAAGAAAAGGTACAACACCCTCTGAAGCATAAGGTCTACGAAAAAAGAAGGCCCTCTGCAGAGCTATTTTTATGAGTTAATAAAAGAATATATGTTATTTTCATTTTTTATGTTGTACCTTTTACTGAAGGAACCCCCAGAGCCCAAGAGTACAAGCTTTTCTTTATTGCCCACAAGTGATACAGAACATCAGACATGATTATACCTGTTGAATATAAAACACAAAGTGATTTATTCACCGGAGTTGATAAAAAGATCAGATCTCACAAAGTTATGCTGATACTGCCATGGTAGTTATCTAGCAAGGAAAAAATTTGAACTTAATTTGGTATGCATCATCTCCCCAGAACACAGTTTTATCACTCCAGTGAAGGCAGGAGGTTTCATCAGCTTTTGGCCAGGGCTTTTTTGGAGACATTTAAATCTGGTCTGGTAGAAATGTCCACTAAAGCAGTCAGTTCAGAAGGCAGCTCCTGGATCCACCTCCAGCAGGCTCCTGCTGGTGCCTCCCACACAGCCCAGCTGTCAGCATTTGGCTCACAAAATGGCTCATCTATCATACTGCATCCTGGGCAGTGATGGCTGTGACTCAGACCCCTGCCTTTACCTCTTGACTCCCTCTGCCCTGGTCCTGGAGCTGTCTCACAGGGAGCATGCACCATGCCCACACTCACACAAACACTCCTCAGCACAGCTTCTCCCTCACAGTAGCTGCAGGGCAGGGAGCAGCACCTGCATGCCCGACCTTGTCCACCCTCCCAGCAGATGGGCTGCTCAACAGGGAGACAAGGTGAGGTTGATGGGAAAGCCTCAAATTTTCCAGTTTACCTGGATCAAACTGGGGGTAGCAGAAGGAACAGATGTTTAACAGAATAAGCAGAATTAGCTACCAATGTTAAAATCATTCTCTTGAGCCACAGATGAGATAGTGCAGAACCTCATCCACTTTTTAGGCTGAGTGAAAAGCAAAATACACCCATACATTATTATGGATATAAGCAACAACGTACTTTCTCATAAACTTTATGAGCAGTGACTTTGAAATACAGTCTCCTCAGTATTAAAATATTACAGAACGTTTGAAATTAAAACATTAGATCTTGTTTGGGCAAGAGAGAGAATTACATTTTCTCACTACCACTGAAAACAAGGTCATTTTGATATTAATTTCTGAGCCAAACTACATATCTTGCATGGCATGTATATTGAACATTTGAAACAATCACTGCAAATTTCCAAGACTCAATGTGGCAAACCCAGTCTCTCAAATGACAAGTGAGGTTTTGGCTGTGTAGCAATAGTAATAGGGAATGATAAACTAGGGAAATATCTCCAGATAGAAGTTGAATCAGACACAAAAAGGTAGCAATTTCAGTTTTAACAGGACTAGTTCAATGTTCAACATGGGAGAAAAATGAGGAACTCATTCCATTTAGCCATTGTTACTGAAGGAATATTGGTGCAAGTGCCAGAAGAGCATCATCAGTGTATATTACTATTGAGATACACCAGATATTAAAATTTATCTGGGAATGTCATAATTAATAATCCTGATGTACAATGAGTTGTGTGTGAGTCAGCAGTGTGCCTTTGCATCCAGGAAGACAAACACTGTACTGGGCTGCCTTAGCAAAAGTGGAGTCGGCAGAACAGGGGAAGTGGCTGTCACCAGTGAGGTGACATCAAGAATGAAGAGTCCAGTTTTTATCTCCTTCCCAACCCAATATGAGATATTTAATTGCAAACTAAGGGACACTGAGATGATCTAGCAGTTGGAGTACATCATGTACGAGGAGAGGCTGAGGCACCTGGGTTAGCTGGAGCTGAAGTAGAAGCTGAGAGGAGGAACTTTGCTGAAGTCTAATGCTCTGTAAAGGCAGTCTACAGAGCAGTGGACAAGGAAAGAGCAAGAAGTGATGGCCACAAGTTGCAGTAAGACCCACTGCAGTTGGATAGATAAAAATATGTTTTCAAAATAACAGTGGAACACACTACCCAGACTGCAGCATCTCCTTTGAAGATTTTCAATACTCTGCTAGACAAAGTCTGAGCAACCTGCTTCAGCTTTGAAGTTCACTCTACTATGAGCTGGAGCTGGGGCCACATGATCTCCAAGGGCTCATCTAAACCTAAATTATACTGTGATTCTGTGATTCATGGTGTTTCTCCCCAGAGAAAAAGGAAATATGATTCACCTTTTCCTTGCAAACAACAAAAATCAGAATCACAGAATATTCTGAGTTGCAAGGGACCCAGAAGGATCACTGAGTTCAACTCTTAAGTGAATGACCCATACAGGGGACTGAACCTGTGACCTTGGCATTATTAGCACCAAACTTGAACCAAATGAGCCAATCTTAAATACCCGGAGACCACAGTTTATACTAAAATCACCCTGTCCTCAAGATAAGAGTTGCCAATATTTATAAGGCAATTGTGTATAGTATAGTATATCACACAATAAGTGGAAGCACAGGTAGAACATAACAATCCTAAACGGTAAGATAAAGAATCTGATCTGACTATGCTATTCATTTGCATAATACATTTAGTTTTTAAAAATGTTGAAAATCCTCAGTTTTTGTAATTCCTGGAAGACTGTTTAGAATCTCTTGTTTTTAATGAACTTCAGCCGTGTTTTTTTCCCCTAAACCACATAGCTTGTTTGTTGTGAATGAGAACAAAAAACCCAAGAGTAAAATTAAACAGAAAGAAATCTCACTGGGGAAAAAAAATCTTCTTTGGGGTATCACTTGCCAGTTTTACATGTGAACTTCCAGAGTTGGACTTTTCATGCACTACTAACAACAAGCCACATTAAAAACCAAAAGGAAACAAAACACAACAAAACAGAAAATAGCATTATGTCATTCCTTCTGTCAAAAACAGTGCAGATAAACAAAGCATCAATAAAAACTAATCTTTCAATTCTACGACAGAAAATAACTGAAGCTCACATTACTTGCTTTAGCTTTGAAATAATATGTGAATGACTGAACTTAGTGGTGCAGTTAAATATTGTCTAAATTATCTTTGCTAATCAATTAGTATGTAACTGATTTAAGAAAATGGAACTTTCGCAGTACACTTGGTTTTTCTACAACAAAATGGTTGGATTCACTTTCCATATGACACCATTTGAAGATATTCATGATAGAATTTGGTTTTTTATTTCTATGTCTGTTTTAATGAAAAATACAATGAAATGCTGTTAAGTAATTTTTATGACTAGACTAGCTTCAGGATCCACCTATTCCTGAAAAAATTGGATGCATCTGTAACAAGCACTTGCACCTTCCAGTTCTTTAATGCTGTATTTGTTTAGGCAAATCCATGCCTGCAAATGCAGGCTTTGTCTGTGGCTTAAAGCAGCGCCCTTGGAAGTACTGCAAATGTTTCCAGTAACATTTATGACTTCATTATGCATATATCCAAAAGTAAAAATCTGATGATGACTCACATTAATTTCCAGTATGTGAAACTGCTTTATTATGAAACTTCACCTTCAGAAATTGGATGCTTTTAACAGGTAAGATTCTCTAGTTCCATTTTACTTGCATCTCACAGCACCATCCCAGTAAAGGAGTGTATTGACCTGACCCACTGTGGCTAATGTACTCAATATTTCTTATTTGATATAGAGAATAACATCTGCTCAAATTCAGGTTAATTTACCAAGTCAACTGCATTTTTCTTACCCATAGTAGATTAAATGCTATGGTTGCAGGATCCCTAGGCTTGTTCATAACACTTCATTGTCATTCCGAGTCTAATTTTTCAGGTCTTTCAGTGAACAGATTATAAGACAGAAGAATATAACTGGTGTCTGAGGAAAAGATGTACTGACAAAGCATAGTTCATCCATTCAGAAATGTGCATGTTGGTCTATGCTTCAAAACCATAAGTCTGAGCTAGGTATAGTGGTCATACATACAATACCTGATATCACTTGCAGCAGGAATAAAATAAATAAGTTATTATAAATGAATGAGATCAAAACCAATATACTTCAATCTCTAGACTTCTGTGCCTCCAAAACACAATGTTAAAATATGCAATTTTTCTTCACATTCAGGAAGACTGTCTTTTTGTAAGTGAAAGCTGAATCCGTGTATTCCTCTTATGTCATGAACCAATTACCTAGTATTTCAGGAAAGCACCACATACCACACAGTTCACAATAGCACTAGCTAGAATTAGACTCTTGAGTACCTGATTTACATGCAGCCTTCTGCAAAAGCTTTGAAAAATCCATTTTTGACCATGCAAGGAGTCAGCTGTTAAGAATACTGGGGGCACACAGACCCTGTGCAGCAGGGAGCCTGGTGAAGCAGCAGGAGCAGGATGCATCTTGGGCAGGAGGCTGCAGGAGCAGCAGGATGCCTGGCAGGGCTCACAGTGCTGAGCAGGGCTCCTATATAGGTCTGGATGAAGCGAAAGGCTTTGCCAACAGTGGAGTCACTAGGGCAAAGCATATGAACTGAGATGACTATACACAGGTATCTCACATGTTAGGGGAAAGAAACAACAGGTCTGGACCCTCTGGCTTGTGGAGTCTGTGCTATTTTTCCATACAAAATACCCAGGCAGAAAGTGAGCTGGGGGTTCTGATTGACAGAAAGCTGAACGTGAGCCAGCAGTGTGCCCAGGTGGCCAAGAAGGCCAACGGTATCCTGACCTGTATCCAGAATAGTGTGGCCACCAGGACCAGCAAAGTGATCCTTCCCCTGTACTCAGTGCTGGTTAGGCTGCACCTCAAGTGCTGTGTCCTGTTCTGGGCCCCTCAGTTTGGGAAGGATGTGGAGGAGCTGGAGCGTGTCCAAAGAAGGGCAATGAGGCTGGTGAAGGGACTGGAGCACAAGTCCTTTAAGGAGGAATGAGCTGGGGTTGTTCAGCCTGGAGAAAAGGACACTTGAAGGAGACCTTTTCGCTCTCTACAACTACCTGAAAGGTTGTACCAGGGAGGGATCGGTCCTTTCTCCCAGGCAACCAGCAGTAGTACAAGAGGGCACAGTCAACCTGCACCAGGGGAGATTTAAGTTAGACATTAGGAAGAAGTTCTGGGCATTGGAACTGGTTGCCCAGGGAGGTGGCAGAGTCACCATCTGTGGAGCTGTGTGAGACTGGATGTGGCATTTAGTGCCATGGTCTAGTCAACAAGGTACTGTTAGGTCAAAGGTTGGATTTGAAGACCTCAGAGGTCTTTTCCAACCCAGATGATTTTGTGATTCTGTGATCCATCAAGCATGATCTGTAGCTACTGCAGCAGCTGCACAGTGCAGAGGTGCTCTATCTTCCGATATCCTAAAAAAACCCCATTTGCTATTCTATAAAATTGTCCTCTGTCACCTGGAATCCGGGATGTTTATCCCTGCAGTCCTCAAACTTCAATATTAAAAATGGATCAATTTTGAACATGAAACACTGTGTTGATTGAACTTATGCTTGAATTTTGCTGTACAATCTGTGTGAGTTTTCATTATAAATCTCATTTTGAAGGGTTTATGACTAGCCTGTTTCAATTCTCTCTAGGTTTAAAACTTGTTAGATATGTTTTACACTGGAGGATAAAAACTGTCTTGAAAACGAGAGAGTGAGAGAAATAAAAAGAATAGTGTAATTTTCTTTAAGTACAGGAACATATTTTGAATCAAATTTATGAAAGAAGTGAAATTTGACAGTCCTTATTTTTCATAGATTGGTATTTTTTTAAAACAGTAACTTAAATGATTTAAAATGTAGGAGTCTATGCACGTCCTCAAGAAGTCACTTCCTACATGTTGGGCAAAAGATACCTATCACTTAGGAAAAAGTTACCTTTTCAGTATTACTGAAAGTGCTTGACTTATACACCAGAAATTAAGAGAAAAATTGTGAATTTCTCATAGTCCTTCTTTGATGAGGCAATGGTCATGCAGAATTCAAGGGTATATCTTTCTTACTTATGCAAATGGGAGCACCAAAATGACTGAGTTTTTAGGAGAGTCAGGGTGAGACCTGGAAAGGATGTTCAAGTGCTCAGAAGCTAAGTGCAGAAGTTCATATGCAGTATATGGATGGGTTCTTTCCCACATAATATGTTCTGCCTTATTTCAGCCTTTCAGTCTGCTTTTTAAACTTGCTAGAACAGTAATACTCAGATGATAAATGACCCTCTAACAATTTATTGGGCCAGCCTTCATCAGATAAGTCAGGCCTCAGGTTAAGGTTTCAAGGATGAGGACTTTCTCTTTACAAAAGTAACAGATGTAAGACATGAAAATATTCTCCTATTGTGAAGTTCCTGCATTTTTTCAGATTCCAGTTCCCACATTTTAACTTTAGCAATTGTTTAGGCATATGGTAAGTGGTATACAGACATATGAGGCTCTTAAAGTTATAACAATGAACATGAAAATATCAAAGTGAAATAAGTTCTTCAATAGACAGTTTTGCTTACCTGTATATGACCAGTCAATCTCTTCAATCAATTTCCGCTGTTGTCTATAGTATCCATACACCAAATCTGCAAAATAATAATGAATTTGCAATATTAAAACCAGAAGCCTAACTGGAACTTGAAGTGTTAATGACATGTCCCTCTCCAAGAAGATAATCACTGTTTTAATTACTGATGAATAATTTACTTTGTCCTTGTCTTGGACCCCAAACGGTAAGTACGGGTTAAATAGCATATAAATACCATCAACATTATAGCATATTAAGGATACAAACAAATCAAATAGAAGTGCTTTTTGGTTTCCTTCCTTCCTTCCTCCCTATCTCATAACCATTCTTTCCCTTTTAAAATACATGACCCCCATGAAGAAACCATCTTTTGTGATGTCCTTTAGAAGTAACTATTCTAGATAACTAGGAAGTCAATAAGAGTTAAATATTTGCTTCAGTGTGATCATGACTACATATTTTCTCTAACTTTGTATTACTGATACCATTTAAAGATAATGAACAAGATATTCTAAAATATCATTTCATTTTGTGTGATCATTGGTAGTATTATATATGGCAAGTATGTGAAATTACTTTTATCTCCATTAACTTCATGGAGAGAGATGGTTAGACACTACATACTTTTAAATGATGTTATATTTTTCTAAAGAAAAATATCTAACTATATAAATACTCATTGTCTTACTCTGACATACGCATTGTCTTACTCTGACTACTGAATAACCTTCATCATTATTCTTTTTATGACAGGACAATTCTAGCAATGGCTAGCTATTATAACCAGTGATATCATCAAATAGACAACTATGCCCTCTAATAATTATTAATATATGTAAATTGCAGATATAAGGTTTTTGAGACTGTCATTTAAAGAGTCATAATGTTAAATAGCTTCATTACTGTTCTAGAGAAGTACAATACAACCCATTTAAGAAATATTTGCATATGAGCATGTTGAGTGCACATATGGATTGCTTCCTTGAGAAAGCACCAGAGTTCTGCTCACATTTTGCAATAAAGAATTTAATGAAACAGTTTCATAACATCCATTTCCTTTTCTTTAATGCAGAAAAGTATGTAGCCCTGATTACAGGACATTAAATCATAATTGCTATTTGCAAGGTTACACGTTTGTGTGTCTTACCATGACTTTCTGCTACCTATCTGAAGTCCATATGTTTTATTTACTTCATCGGACTTCTGCCTCCTCCAACATTCACTCGTTATTAAGATCAAATCTCACATGTAAGCACTGGCACTGAAAAGGGATTTACATGCACCAAGGCTGTCTTTGGACCACATTTCCAAGTCAATGTGCATTATGCCTGCTTCTTCAATTAATTATGAAAAAGAAAGCTATGTAAGTTGCGATTCACAGGTGTTGATGTCTCCAGTTTCCTTCTTTATCCATTGTCCTCCTAATTGTTATTTCCCACAATCAGTTGAGCATTCACATGCAAACTAAGCAGGGGCTGGGCGTGAGAGCTTTCCACCACTTTTTTAAATTCCACAAGGAGTTCTGATGGACAAAGAGTGATAGTTTCAATGAACAAGCCAAAAAAAAAGGGCAAGGTTCACTTTTTTTTGTGCATTACACACTTACAGACCCAGTAAATCTTACAGAAAGTCTTTAAAAATTCCAGGAGGTGTCAGGAGTTCATACACCCTTCTTTCCTCTGCTGTTCACTAACTGTGTGGCTACAGCCCACTCACAGCATGAACCTTTTTGCATCTACAGGGACTGTCAGTGGTTTTGGTCTTGTCTCTTTACACTATAAATATGGGTCAAAATTGAGGAGAAAAATTTTGTCTGGGAAGTGACTGAAGATTGATAGCTAGCACAAAGCTTGCAGCAGAGGTAGCAAAGGAAAGTTCTGTGTGATTGTGTGAGGACCAGCCATGCAGCAATTGTTCCCTTGAGCGGCTTGTGTAAACTGCCCTGGAAAACACAACCTGCATTCTTATGCTCTGTAAACTGTCAGCGTTAACCAGCTAACAGTGTAGAGACCAGCTGGAAGAAAATTATTTCATTTAATTATTTAAATTTTATTTTATTTAAAGTTAAAAAATTGACTCCCAAATTTTGCTGATGGCATATGACAGCAGGTACTTCTGTTTAAATACTGTATTTAAATTCCTTGCATTTAATTTAAATGAATGTGGTAATAGTAAGAACACCTTCACAAAAAAAAAAAAAAAAGGCAAAATTGATGTCAAATTCATATTTTTATATGTAAATCTATGATACTGATTAAGCTGGATCAGCTTGAGAGTCTGCATGGCTCCTGTGACACCAACTGACATCTCCAGTCGGTGGCCAAAATAGTTTGAATTTTATTGGATGAGCTGCTGCTTTATGAAGCAAGAAATCCTTAATGTTCTCTTTTGCTTCCAGGAAGCTGTAGAATGTGTTTCCACAGATTGCTGATTTATTTATAGGATAGGGCAGCTGGGTTTCAGAATCATGTTTTAAACAGTTTTATGGTTACCTTTCTATGCCTCTTAAAGAGGCATGCAAGATACCATGAAATGCTTTCCCCCCCTTTTTTCTACCCTCCATCAAAGCCAAACTTGTCTGAGGCTGTGAGATTTGTTTCCTTTTATATTCTCTCCAAACACTGTGCACCCCAGTGCCCGAGGCCCATGAAGTCAGGAATAATGCTGACAAAGCCTCCCCTGCTCATGATGGGTACAGGACTGACTGATTTGTGACTGACCCTGTCACATGTTCAGTCACAAAGAGAGATGATCATCTCTGGTTAAAGCACAGTGCTAGGCGTAATAAGATCTTGTACATATTTTTTCCTGTTTAAAAAGTAAAAAGAACTAGGTTTTCTTTCTTCTGACATGAATCTGATATTCCTTTTGCACTTGCTGGCCTTGGTTGAGTTGTTTTTGGTTTACTGCTGTGAATGAAACATTCTAATTCTCAATCTGTATTGATTAATATCTAAAGCTGAAAAATTAATAACTTTAATGATTAATATAAAGAATTGTCTGTGAAGGAGAGCCTTATTTGATACTCTGTGCCAGAAAAATGAGTCAGAAAACCAGAAACTGAACCTTAAACCTCTGAATTCTGTTTTGTCCTTTATCTCTTCTGTGCCACAGCAGTGTCAAGACATACCAGCTGCCAGACTCAAGAGGAAAAAGGGACAACCTCCTTGTGGTTTTACCTCTGCTCAGTCTGAACTTGAGTTGCACCTGCAGTGGAGCTGGCATGTATGAGATTCTGACATCAGAATGACTTTTGGGAACTGGGACACAATAAGCAAAGTCAGCATTTGTGAGATCTACAAACGGGGCACTGATGACCTGCACGTACAGTATGGGTAGGCACTAACAACTAGACATTGAGATTACAAACGTGGTTTAGTCCTGGGAAGTCAGGTGTCATTCAGTATCTGTCTCTTGTCCTAAAATCTAAATTGGAAACAAAGAGGATAAATTCTAAAGCCGTAAGTGGATAATGGCAATGTATTACAGTCATGGAGATAAAGGCTGTGTTGGTATTAAAACTAATGGGAATTCCAGTTTACATTTGCAAGATTCAACTCTTGGTTCTTAGGCCAAGAAAGTGCATAGAACTCTTGGGATACCAGCAAGAATGTGAGCAGTCACTGAAAAATGTGGTACTTTCTCTTTGAGAAATACAGAAACTCTTGTTTTAAACAAATTGTGTCTCATAAGATCTCTGCAGTGTACACTGATATTACTGACTGCAGAAAAGGGAAGCTAGGAATATCAAAAGCTTACACAGGTTTGAAAATTATTTAAAAATCTGTGAAGGAGAAATCCACAAATATCTCTTAAACACAGTGACACCACTTTTGGGTCACTAAGTCCATTGATGAAATTGGGAGGATTATACTAGGAAATTCTCATTACACATTTGCCCTATTTTAATGCACTTGCCTAGGCAGTTGTTATCAGTTATTGCCAGAGACAGATTATCAGGCAAGTGGCTTATGTGTAGTTTAAGAGACACATCTCTTCACTGGAGAAGAATTCGGAATTGTAAAACAAACTGAAATGGTAGGGTATTAGCAGTGCTTATACAAGGTAGCTGAAAGAAAACCTGCACATGGCTAGTGGCTAAGAAGTGGGACACCAGACAAAGTTTCAGCAAAAAAGTCAAAGAGAGGAAGACAAATCACAAAAATGGCATAGTAATAAATTGGGGGGGAAAAAAGTTATATGTGATTAACAAAAGAGATGCCTGGTGCTTTTCAAATATGAAAAGAATACAATTAAACAGAACAGAAAGAGTTTTATTATACAGGTTCTGCTCCTGAGAACCTTAAACAGAGCTAAAACTCTGCAAAATCAGCTCTGATGATAAATGGATTGCTTCTTCAACAATTGTAATGTCCTGATTTTACCTCCTTCCATTGACAGGAAGGTCAAAGGATCCACTCCTACACTTTTCATCGATCTTATGATGGTGTAGCTTCATTGCCTTAACTGAAATAACTCTTGATTTACACTGATGGAGGAAATGAAAAGATTCAGAGCACAACCTGCTATCAGTCTCAAATTTTTAACAGACAGTATCTATCTATAAATCCCTTTAAAAGAATATCTACATTTGCCTGAGTAAGGTTTCTCTCTTATGAATTTATTTTGTAATGCCATCTATAAAATTCTTAAAAACACAAAAATGCTTTAATAAGCCACCTCTCCAAAATCATGTATTCTTCCTTCCTGAAAGTCAAAGTGTCTAAATCTTTTGTCCAGATGTGTCTGAGAACTCTCACATCTTTGGAAAAATTTAAAAATTTTTTTTTAAACCCACAGTTTCTTCTCTGTAGCCTTATTTCAGACATCAGTACATGTTCGGGTGTATATGAAGAGAGTCAGTTCCCTTCATTATGCTTGAGTGTAGGCTGCTCATTCCAATACAGATTGACAAGTGAGAAGCTTCCTGCACTAAATATAAAGACGAAACCCCTCCCTTCTTAAAATTTAGCAGTTGTGTGTATTTATGAACACAATTTGTGCTGAAATCTTGACAAAAAGAAAAAAGAAAAAAATTTTGTTTTAATTTAATAATATTTATTATTAAGCACCAGAGTATTAATAGACACTCTGCTTTCTTTACCTGTCACAACTTTACAGTGAATAGTGCCATGAATTAAAAGTATACTCCCTATAGCATCAGCTAAGGTTTATAAATCACATTGAATAACCATTTTGTTGTGCACTTGTACATGCAAATGTAACAAGGACTACAGTTGGACCAATTTAGGTTCTTCCCCTCTGAGATTTTATGTGCCTGAGGTTTAGAGAGGCCCTGAAATTCCTAAGCAGCCAGTGGACTGGGAAGGATACTACAGAGTGTGATTCAATGGCTTAAGTTACCTGCTGCCACCTTCACTCTGACTACATGCAAAGTCGCAGGAAATGTTCGATGCCCGCTTTCCCTTGTGATGTGTGCATCCAAACGGTCTGATAGCCTTCAGCTTCCTACACACCCATCAGCTGTTAACTGAAGCATTGGCTGTAGCAAGTTTTAAGGCTTCTCTGCTCACTGATGTAGCATTCAAGGTCTGTTCACTGAAACCAAGCTCACAGGACAGCTTTTAGGTGAGAGAGTGGTACTTATCAGTGGTTAGTTCTGAACAGGCAGGGGTGAATAAAATTAAGTGCCTGTGAAGCTCTTGGGTTAAATAAAAAGATATCTCAATAATTTTAAAAACTTCAGAACAAGATAATCCAGCAAAACTAGGTGACTGGATTGCTGTTGAAGCACTTAAAAAGGTGCTCAAGGCCAAAACCAAAAGAGACTTAAGAGAATTGTAATTTCCCCAAAGATGTTACACTATTGTCCCATGTATGAACTGAGGCAAGTTGGTATTTATGACAGAAATTGAAACTCTTATTCAAAAAAAAGCAGGAACCAAGTAGTGATTCATCAGACACACTTTTCTATAGCTCTGCTGCTACCCAGATCTCTTTCCCCATACCCAGACAGTCCTTCAATGCAACACATGTGAATTCATGGAGTCATATAAATAAAAAGTAAATCCAGATCAGACATGAACAAACAAGAATTGAAACAAGTCAGTGAAATTACAGGCAGTTGGTTTCAAAATTAATTTACTTCTCTGATAGCACTACCAAAGAAGAAGGAAAGACAAACACAAACTTTGTTTAAACATAAATAGCAAAGGTAAATTCATTTTATTTGCATGATGATCTTCAACATTGTATGTATTCCACAGACAAACTTAAATTATTCTGATTTTTTGAAAAATTTTGTGTCAAGTACTGTAATAAATACAATTAGGAATGAAGAATATGTGTTTTACTTCTTATATTTAGCACCTAAGTCTAAGAACATTCACCGTCCCTTTTACAACAAGAAAAATTGTGAAAAAAGTGCAATGAAAAATAAAACAAATTTAATTCCTCTATCCAAAATCCCTGAGTTAACTGGTTTTTGGAAAGTTTTTAAAAAACTACTATGTTTCTTCAATGCCTCTCTGCCTGCTACTATTAAAAGCTACAGACCAGTAAAGCATTACAGTTTTGGTAATATCTATCCAAACCTCTTGAGAGTAGACCTTATGCAAGTCATCTCAAAGAAGCATTTATTGAAATAAATGCCTTTTTAGCACTTCTCTTTTGCAAAATATTTCAATAGTAAAAATCATCTTGGGGACCCCAATGAACAGCCTTAGAGTGGATCCTACGAAAGCTTTGGGGCAGGGGGTATTGAGAGAAATGTGAGGAGAGCCCTTCCCCAGATCTTCGTTCGTGAAGTCTGGCCATTATTATTATTATTGTATTTAATGAATATGCTCTTCTTGGAGGGGGAAGGTAAACCTGACTGGGAAGGATATATAAAGCCCATGTGAAGGCAGACAGAACACAAAACCACGATAAAGGCATAAAAACCTCACCTACCCATCCTCCTAATGCCTAATTTCTGTACATTTTGCATAACAGTAATAGGAGACAGAATACAGATTTGTGATTTCAGGAAAAAAAAAAAAACCAAAAACCCCACAACATTGCTTTGTTAGTTCATATTCTTTCAGTTCTAACCCCTGTTGAATTCTGTAAGCAGACATAAACTGAGCTGAACAAGGGTTGACACAAAACGTGGAAATAATAACCCCAGAAGATGATAGATACATGGTTTAATCAATCACTGTAAACATGAAATTTCACCTTACTGCAATAACCATTCCCCCATATAATCCAACCTTTCACTAATTCAGTAAAAAGCCTTTTCCCAGGTCTCAGGTGGTGGTTGCACTCCATGAAAAGCCTTAATTTGTGAACTGAACCACAAAATGGAGGTTCTGACCTCTTGTTACTTGCAATCCTACACTGAATGTGTAACACAGTTTGAACTGAGAATCTTATTGCAGCAATCCTCCTAGGCTCAGATTAGTTCAATACAACTGAAAGTTCATACATTGTGACAGTCAGCTGTCAACACTCAATAACCAACTGCAAATTGACTGTGACTTTGTAATAGTAAGAAATTTAATCTTCGAAATGAAAATCTGGAAACCTGAGAATGTCACGGTGATTCATAAGCAAATTTGTACTAGAAATTAAACACTGTAACATGAACAAATTAATTACAATGTACCTAACTATTAAATTTGGTTTTATTTATTTTCAAAGACTCATGTACCAAGATTGAATTATTTTTATAGCAAATTAATAAAGTAATGAATTGTTCCATCAAGTAACAGCAATCAGAAAAACATTAACTAAAAAGTTACAGTGAGTTAATAGCATGAGCATGCTTGAATCATGTAATTGGGTTTTCAGCATACCTAAAGTGGCTTGTGAATTTATACCAGGACTGACAAAGTGTTCTTTCATTGGGAATTCACCTGCCTAAACTCTTTGCTGATTCAGATCTTAACTCCAAGCAGAACTAAGGGGTTTGGGCTCTTCAGTGATGAAGAATTAGTTCCAGAAAGGGATTTTAACACCAAACTCCCAGTGCAGGCTCCAAAGTTCCTCAAAGCCCTTGAAAAACACATCCTGTCCTCTGTCTAGGTGTAGAGCAATAAAACCCTGGCTAAATGCATTAATTACCAGCTTGTGGAGCATGTCTGTCTGTCTCCCTCTCTCTTATGAATATTTATATAAAGGTTTTGCGGTATGGGGCAAAACTTCAATAGGCTGGATCCAGAGTGTCTTCTGTGAATACCCTTTGGGCACCTAATTAGGGCCCCTTTGTCCCAGGGCCATTTAGGCACTTCTGCCATTGTGCTAGGGAGGAAGCCTGATTTACACATCACACATAGTATTGCAGAGTTATGAATGGGGCATGGCCTGAAATTTTCAATACAGACTTAGAAGAAGCTCTCGCACTGCCTGTTTTCTTATAAATGCTTCCAATAAAGGGTGCAGGCCCAAACAGAAAAACAGAACAGAGTACTAAAACTCCCTACTTTAAATGAGTAAGGAGGGTTTAAACTTAAAGGCACTAGAGACTGCCTTGGGAAAAATAAAACTGTTCAGAGAAGAGAAACATACAGGTGACTCTATACTAGAACAAGGTGTGAGCCCTAATAATATATAGCACAGAATCACACAATATGCAAAGTTGGAAGGGACCCACAAGGATCATCAAGTCCAACTCATGGCTCTGCACAGGACCATCCGCCAGAGTCACACCATGTACCTGAGAGTGTGGTCCAAGAACTTCTAGAAATCTGTCAGGCTTGGTGTTGTGACTGCTTCACTGGGGAGCCCGTTCCAGTGCCCAGCCCTGCTCTGGGTGAAAAACCTCTTTGTAATATCCAACCTAAACCTTCCCTGACACAGCTTCAGGCCATTCCCTCAGATCCTGTCACTGGTCACCAGAGAGAAGAGATCAGTGTCTGCCTCTCCTCTTCCCCTCATGAGTAAGTTGCAGACTGTGACAGGGTCTACCCTCAGTCTCCTCTTCTCCAGGATGAACAGATCAAGTGCCCTCAGCTGCTCCTCATATGGCTTCCCCTCAAGGTCCTTCACCATCTTTGTTGCCCTCCCTTGGACACTCTCCAACAGCTTAATGTCTTCCTTATATTGCGATGCCCCAAACTGCACACAATATCCAAGGTGATGCTGCCCCAGTGCAGAGCAGAGTGGGACAATCCCCTCCCTCACCTGGCTGGCGATGCTGTGCCTGATGCCTCCCTGGACAGGGTTGGCCCTCCTGGCTGCCAGGGCACTGCTGACTCAGATTCAACTTGCCATCGACCAGGACCCCTAGCACTGCTTTCCATCTCATTCCTCAGTCTGTCTGTACATCCAGGGTTGCCCCATGCCAGGTGAAGCATCCAGCACGTCCCCTTTTAAACGTCATGTGGTTGGTGATGGCCCAGTCCTTCAGTTTGTTGAGGTCTCTCTGCCGGGTCTCTCTGCCTTCGAGAGAGAGTCAACAGCTCCTCCCAGTTTTGTGTCATCTGCAAACTTGCTTAGTATCCCTTCCAGTCCTGCATCCAAGTCATTTATGAAGATGCTGAACAGCACAGGGACCAAGAGGGAGCCCTGCAGAATCCCACTAGTGACAGGTCTGATTTACCTTATTCACTATTGCCCTCTGTGCTTGAGCCATGAGCCAATTGTCTGCTTGACTTCCAGCCTTCGGGAATTGCCTGCTCCTGTGCCTGTAGGAGGTGATGTTTGAAAAGTGACCAGCACTGATGGATCCCAGGACCTGCAAAAACATTTTCCCAGGGGACCTTACTTACTAATTCCTGAGCAGCCTGAAGTCTGCTCTTCTCATTTTTCCTCCTGTTAACAGTGATTTTAAACTTGATCACTTCATGGTCACTGTGGCCAAGACAGCCACCAATCTCCACTTTGCTCACAAGATCCACTCTGCTGACAAGCAGAAGATCAACAAGGGCATTTTTCTGAGTTAGCTCCCTTAGGACCTGTTCCATGAAGTTTTCATCCATGTTTTCAGAAATCTTCTGGCTTGGATTGTACCAGTGTTTGATGCTTCCAGTTAATTTCTGGCAAGTTGAAGTTCCCCATAAGGACAAGGGTAGTTGGTTTGGAAGTGTCTCTTAGCACCTTCCCCCTTCCAAGGTAGTTTAAAACTCTGTCAACGAGCCCCACTAGCTCCTGCACTAGAACTCTTTTCCCCCTCTGATAAAGGTGCACCTCATCAGGCGTCAGTAGACCAGATGTTGAGTAGATATTTCCATGATCAAAAAACACAAAATGCTTCCAATTACACCAGCCTTGAAGCCAATCATTTACCTGATAGACCTGCCTATTCCTATCAGTATTATTCCTCCTTACCAGAAGAATCGAGGAAATCACCACCTGTGCTCCTGATCCCTCTACCAATCATCCCAGGGCCTTGAAGTCTCTTTTGATTGCCTTCTTTGTTATTTTGTCACTGCCAGTTTGAAAAAGCAGTAGCAGATAGTAATCAGAGTGCCTTACTATCCTGGAGAGTTTTGTATATATAAATATACATGCATGCACTTATATATATATTTGTATGTGGCTATGTTCCAGAGTCTAGCAAAGAAAAGCAAATTGTATTCCCAAGGGGCAGCAAGATGAAATAACCAGCATAATGTAACAAACCAGTAAGACTTCAATGTCCACCTGTAAAATGGCCAAATGGCCCAACAGGACAAAGCTTAGAGAAACACGGCAGGTGCAAACCTGAAAAGTACCTCTTGAACACAAACAAGCAAAGCCTTTCTTCCAACATGCACAGCAGACAGGTCACCCAGCAAACAGTAGATTAATTGAGTGATTGCATCATAATCCAAATTGACATTCAAAGCGGCAAATTAGTACATGACAACAACCTTTAGCAGTTAAAATGCACAAGTTCTTCTAAAAGTTTCCTAAAATAAAAATATTTAATAAATAATAAATAAAAGTATTTCTAGTTTAGATAGCAATGCCACTTCTCAGAAGTCTTAAAAACGTCTACTAATTTTCGGGAAAGGGAAAAAGCTGCTTAAAATATCCAAGAGAATATCGAAAAAGGTTGCGATGCACTGATGTTTCAGTTAATTAGCTTGGGTAACACTATGGCTTCAAGGAAGTTTGAAGGGTTGCAACAAGCAAGGCAAATGTGTAACACCACCAAATGATATTTAGTTTTGACAGACCTAGCAGCAAAAAGTAATTGAAACAAAAGGCACTGAAGAAAACTCTTACTGTGTTGTCAATTAATTTTATCAGTTTATAGAAGAGAGACTGGGGCATTCCTGAAGATCTAAATCAAGTTCTTAATTCAGTGTACAGCTGGAGTCCAAGCAAAAATTTGGAAATGTGTGAGAAATGGTGAAGAAAGAATATTATTGCTCCTTAACACAAGTCATTAGTGTGATTTCATCTGGGAAACTGCATTCTGTGCTGATCTTGCCTTCTCAAAAAAAAGTAAGCACAATAACATGGGTGAAAGGAACACTGGTGAAAGTGACCATGGAAAAGTTCCAAATAAAGGGAGATAGAAAAAGCTAAGAATGCTTATTTTGAAAAGAAAACAAATATAAAGAATAATTAATGTTGCTAAGATAAAGACTGGGAACTTTTGTTCCCCTCTCTTTGGAAGAACAAGAACACCTGGGGGCATTAACGAGAAAGCTGAAAGGAAGAAAATCAGTGAAAGGATATACTTTTTTCACACCTGCCTAGGCAATTATCACTCCAAAAAACTGCTCAGGATAACAGCTAAATGAAGATTGAAATAGCGAAAAAGGTACCAAGAATATTTGGAGTTATCATAACACATTTAGAAAGGCTACTGGCATAGATGAGATGAACAAGGAAAGATAAGGGAGTATTTCACTTCTACATACTGTGGGATTTCATGCCTGTTCTGAAACATCTGCACTGGCCCGTCAGACAATATTGAATTCAGGGATGACTCAACATGGCTATTCCTGCTATTTGCATACCACACATGAATAGTGTTTGAAACAGTGGGAATATTTGTCCTAGATGAAATACAACTACTATTAAAACTTTAAAGCAACATCACTTACTGTTCTCTGATAAACATTCTGCTTGCATCCAGGTAAACAAAAAGGTTAACTTTGAGAAATTGGCTGAGTAAGTGATATGACTGACTCTTCTCTTGCTTCAATTCATGGAATTGTATCCCTAGATCCTTTTTAGCAATGTCTTCCTAAGACTCTGAAATTCCAACAGGGAAGCAAAACATGACTGAACTGATAGACCTAATAAATGGAAAAATCTCAGATCCACCAGTTGCAGCTCCCTTATAGAACTGGGGATTACATCACTCTTGTGCTGCAATAGCCACCTTGTTCAAAGACCAAATGCTGGTTTTAGGCAGTACTGCATTTCACTGCCTTTCTAAAAGAATAGGATAGAGCAGATTAGGATAGAACCAATGCTGCAGAGCAGTTTATGTTGTGAGCAATGGTATTTTCAAATGGCCCAATTCTGTCATTCCTCACTGTACAGTTCATCCTCAAAATCCAATACCCTACAAAGGCTTCTTTAGGTGACTACTGCTACCATTAATACTGCTTTTTCCTCCAGACAGTTTCTAGACATTCTGCTTTATCCAATCGTCTTTGATGTGGAGAACCAGGAGAATAGCCTGATCTGGCCATTGCTCTCTCTGCCTCCTGTAAAGACACCTGAGATATTCCTTAACAGTACACCTCTGCCTGTGCTCTTATCTTTTGTTGCAAGCTGTAAGGAAATCCTTGCTGCTATTGTCTGCTCCCATGGAGAAAGATAACTTAAATGTTCAGTAAAAATCCAAGCCATGACAGTACAGTTTTTCCTCTGCCTGGATGAGATTATGTTATTGCTTACACTGTGATCATCCATCAGTGGTCTTCTCCCTTATGCCTTGAGCAGTTACCATGCTTCCCATTATAGTTTTAATGTCCAAACATCTCCACTAGTGAACATGCACAGGGCACAGTAGCTCTTATGAAAATAATTCTGGGAACTTACAGCCCTTAAATTTGATTAGAGGCAAGTACCAGCTGTTTTTGCTGTGTTAATTCAGAGCTCTGCACTGAAAGATCTCCCTCTTCCCACTAGAAAGCTGTTAGGTAATGCCATTTTCAAGTAAGGCCAGGAAATGTGGTTACAATGTTCTCTAAATGCAGCTTCATTCAGCAATTCAGCAAATTCATTTAGCTAACAGTGGTATAAAATGTTCAAGTAGCACTAGATAGTTACTGGGGGGAAAAAAAAAAAAAAGCCATGCTTCGTTAGAGACATTGCACTGTTTCTTACATTATTGTATTTATTATTTTTAACCTTGTCACCCTCATCATCATCAAAAGCAAGCCATCCCTAATACAAATCTACCACTATACTGTGGAAATATCCTGCAGCAAATTAATTAAGGTATGGAGCAGAAGGATCTTTTACTTTCACTAGCTGAAACAGGTATTATTCAATTCTGCAAATTAAATTTCTGCTGAATAGCCAAATAAACACAGGTTGCCTATTACTACTTCTCTTCATGTTTGTACTGTAATTTCATTTAAATTCATAAAAAAAATGCTAATGAAGATGCTATCTATGATTTATTTTGGTAAAGGTAAAACAGAAATATTGTTTCAATCACTTTATTCTTACTAGGGCTGTGAGTTGTACTAGCAGAACCATTTTGTCTGAGGAAAACTAAGATGAGTTGAAGGACTAGACTTGAATTCTTTTATGTCCAGTGATGGCTGATATGTGACTCTGAATTACCATGTTTGCTTAAGCCCCTCTGTGTCTTGCCTTTCAGGTATCCTGACCATTCCTGTCCAGGCAGGTCTCCCGCCACATCCAGGAAGGTATGGTAGAGATACAGCGAGGACTGATGCAGCTGAATTCCCAGTTCTAAGAAAGCCTAGTATGAATTCAGTCAGCTCCCAGTGGCTGTAGGCAGGTAATGAGCCCGGATGAGTATCGCATTTTCATGCTTCTACATGTCCAAGTAGAGATTCTAAATAACTGAAGGATTTTTTTCCCTTTTGTTTCAGGGATGTATCCATTCTTTAGCTAACTGTTAAATTTTTATGCCCCTTTACAGATGAATGATGTATTTTGATTGTAGCAGGTGACCAGCATTCAGCTCTTTCAAAGAGAAACTCTTAAAAAAAAAAGTCCAGCTCTGATTAAGTTGACTATCTGAATTCAAAGCATGTCTTGACTGCTTTCCCTGAAAACAACTGATCCTTTTCATGGGTTAAGGCCATTGTAACTTCCTCTACACATTGAACAGATTACCATGGACACAAATTCAGACTCCTTCCATTCACACAAGGTCCCTGAAAATTTACATAAATCTGCGGAGAAAACAGGCAGACAAGCTTTCACTGACGTGAATATTGTGATGAAACTTTCAAACAATACATACTCTTGTCTCTTAAAATACAGTTTACAGTAAAAACCTGCAAACTAGATAAACTGAAAGGAAAAAGTATTTTAGGTAACTGTTTAAAATGGTCTTTTAAAGTATATAATCACCATCCAATTACCATGGCTAATTAGCTGCAAAATCAAAACAGTTTGGAAATAACCCATGTACGATAAAAAAGCTGCTCCACTGTGCCATAATACTGAACTATTTTATTTCAAAAAAATTACTCTGCCAGTCACATCGTGCATCTGTCATATATAAACCAAAACAAAGGTATAATAGCTTCACTTCACCAATAGGGTGTCCTCAATGAAGTCTGGCTTTGCTGACCTTGCCATAACTAGACTCCTACAAGCAAAAGAAGGGTACTTCGGTTCTCCTCAGACCAATTTTTTTTATTTAAAAAATGCCACTGAAATCAGTTTTGGTGTAGAAGACATCACTGCAATTTTGCATTCAAGGACTCTGAAAGAGGAATGGCCAGGATGGGGTCTCCCAGCTACTGGATTTACTGTATCTATGTTTATATATCATTACTAGGAATTTATTTTTAAAAAGATCTTGGGAGATTCCAGTCTTCCAAATTCAAACACTTCTACTGTAGGATATTGCACATCTAAATGACATGAATTCCTTTCAAGATGTTTCCCTGAAAAGCAACAATACACCTGCTGTTACAAAATGCCTCTTGAGGAGAAAAACAGGTCTTTTTGAGGAATCTGGATCGGTCCTGTTAGACTAACCTTGCAGTGAAGGGTATGTTACAGCATGAAGATCAGTGTCTTACTCTTACTTGACTTACTACAAAGGCACTGGGGGATACACAGTCTGTCCCAAATATTGCAGTTTATATTTTATCTTACAGCTGAGGTTAGAAAGAAAGAAAAAGACTAAGAAGGGCCTAGCCTTCTACTGTAAATTCCAAATTTCATGTAAATGTATCTCAGTTTTCATAAGAGAGTGTAGCATTAAGAAGGGACCATGGCTTTTTGTCTAGTTTTTGCTAACTTTAAGCAGTCCATTTAACTCTCCTGCCAGCTATCATTCCATGTGCATTTTTTCCCAGATTTCTAATGTTTTAATTGCTCTAGATAGCCTGTTCTCATACACCTTACCACACAAAGGCCAAATCTGTGCAAAGGGCCTGTGACTTCATCTGCTCCCAGGGCAGGCTCCTGTGTCACTGAAGAATGTGAATGAAGAACCAGCAATGGCTGACGGATGGTTGCAGTTCTCAAAGCATTCAGACTGTTCTCCTAGGACCATCTTGTGAGCAGAACAAGAGATTTTTAACGGCCACATTAATTGCTGTGACCTACTCCTAGTTGCTATTTCTCTTCCAGAGCAGGCAGGCACCTATTTGTGTGCATGCTGGGTGTCAGGTGAGCACAATAGGCCTAATTGCAAAAGGAATAAGCTTCTCAGCCCCTGTAAAAATGACAGCTAAGGGCAGGCTGTTGCCATCAAATTAACTCCCCAGGGAAAACAAGCTGTCAGCAATGGGCTGAATGATGGATGAATTGTTCTCTGAGGCCACATATAATATACAGATCATTTCTCAAACATTTTCTTTTTCTTGTATCAAATTGAAGTTCCACCTTTCACCTATACATTTGTGTCCCAGCCCACATCTCAGATTTGATTTACATCATTATCTTCCTTGTCTCCAGGGTCCCATTTAGATTTCATAATTTACCTTTATCTGTATGGTTATCTTTTCTCAGCATACTCCTCTTATACTGCTGATTCATAGGCTGAGCCCTGTCATAATCAGTAAACTCCATCATACCTAACCTACTTTTTTACTAATTGTCATGCACTTTTTTCTCAAGGCTTGTCATTATTCATTTTGTCATAATTAGATTAAGGGTGAAGAAAATCTTGTCCATGCTGAATGCCAGGTAACTGCAAACAAATACTTGAAAAATTACTGGTTTTGTTTGGTTGGTTTTTAATAAATAATGAAAATCCTATCAGTATTAATACTCCCTAGTGGCCCTGGCTGCCAGGGCACTGCTGACTCATATTCAACTTGCCATTGACCAGGACCCCCAGGTCCCTTTCCATGGCACTGCTCTCCAGCATCTCTTCCTCAGTCTGTCCATACATGCAGGGTTGCCCCACCCCAGGTGCAGAATCCGGCACTTCCCCTTGGTGAAATTCATGTGGTTGATGATGGCCCAGTCCTCTGATTTGTCAAGGTCTCTCTGCAGGGCCTCCCTGACTTCCAGGGAGACAACAGCTTCTCTCAGTTTTGTGTTGTCTGCAAACTTGCTTAGTGTCCCTTTCAGTCCTGCATCCAAGTCACTTATGAAGATGTTGAAGAGGAAAAGGCCCCAGATGGATCCCTGCAGAACCCCACTAGTGACAGGTCACCACTCTGGTGTTACCCCATTCACTGTTGCCCTCTGTGCTCAACCCCTGAGCCAATTGCTCACCCACCATATGATGTGCTTATCCAGCTGTGCTGGACAGTTTGTCCAGAAGGATCCTGTGAGAGACAGGATCAAAAGCTTTAAAGAAATCAAAACATATTACACCAACTGGCTTCCGTTGATCAGCTGGGTGGGTTACCTTCTCAAAAATGGAAATCAGGCTGGGTAAGCAGAACTTTCTTCTCATGAGGCTGTGCTGGTTGTGACCAATGACTATGTTGTTTTTCAGGAGTTTTTCAATACTGCCCAGAAAAATCTTCTCCATAACTTTACCAGGCACTGAAGTGAGACTGACAGGCCTGTAGTTTCTGGGGTCCTGCTTCTTGCCCTTCTTGAAAATCATGACAACATTCTTCAGCTTCCAGCCAGTTGGGACCTCTCCAGATTCCCAAGACAGCTCAAAAACCATTGAGAGAGGTTTTGGAATGACATCAGCCAGTCCTTTGAGGATTCTGGGATGAATCCCAACAGCACCCATAGATTTGCAGGGATCCAGCTGGAGCAGCAGATCGCACACAATTTCAGGGTTGACTGGGAGTTGATCATTCTCGCAGTCATGGTCCTCCAGCTCAGGGCACTGAGACTCCCTTGGTCCATCATCTGTGTTGAAGACAGAGGCAAAGAATTCAACACCTCTGCCTTGTCTCTGTCCCTGTTTGTGAGGTGACCATCGTCATCCTGTAACAGGTTGATAATATTTCTACACTGCCTATTGCCATTAATAGATTTGAAAAAACTCTTTTTATCGTCCCCCACATTTCTGGCAGCTTCAACTCCAGCTGAGCTTTGGCTGCATGAAATTTCTCCCTAGAGTGGCAAGCAGCATCTCTGAATTCTTCCCATGTTACTTGACCTTGCTTCCACTGGGCATATATCTTCCTTTTTTGCCTCATTTCCAAGAGAGCATCCCTGCTCAGCCAAGCTGCCTTCTGACTCATCTGCTTGACTTCCAACTTTTGGGAATTGCCAGCTCTGGTGCTGTTAGGAGGTGATGTTTGAAAAGTGACCAGCACTGATGGACCCCAGTACCTGCAAAAATATTTTCCCAGGGGACCTCACTTGCTAGTTCCCTGAGCAGGCTGACGTCTGCTCTCCTCATGTCCAGAGCTGAGGTTTTGGTTATACTTTCCTCCTGTCAACAGAGATTTTATACTGGATCACTTCTTGGTCACTGTGGCCAAGATGGCCACCAATCTCCACTTCACTCATGAGATACACTCTGCTGACAAGCAGCAGAACAAGGAGGGCATTTTTCCAAATCAGCTCCCTTAGGGCCTGTTCCATGAAGTTGTCATCCTGGTTTTTTTTAGGAATCTTCTGGCCCTGATTCTACTAGATGTGTGATGCTCCCAGTTAATTTCTGGCAAGTTGAAGTCCCCCATAAGGACAAGGGCACTTGACTTGGAAGTGTCCCTCAGTTCCCCAAAGAATAATTTGCTGGGGTCATCAGCTTGGCTGGGAGGTCTATAGCAGACTCACACATTATTTGTTTGCTCCTTGATTCTCACCCAGAGGCTCTCAAATGTGCCATTGCCAACTCTGAGTTTCATACATCCTAATCCTTCTGATACATTCAGTGCCATCCCTCTGTCTCTTCTGCCCTGCCTATCCCTCCTGAAGAGCCTGTAATGATCCAACAGGGCACTCCAGTCACAGAACTTATGACAATGATGTCAAATCTCTGGGACTGGGACAAAGTTTCGAGCTCCTCTTGTTTGTTCCTCATGCTGCGTGCATTGGTACAGAAACATTTCAGGTGTCGTACATTGTAGCCAGTGTGACGCAGATTGAGTGGTCCTGTGTGCACTGATTTTCTCAAGTTCCAGCACATCATCCCATTGCTCATGACTGGTCAGCCTTTTTTTTCCCCTTCCCCCTTCCAAGCCCATTGAAAGCTGTCAACAAGTTCCACTAGCTCCTGTGTAGAAGGAAAGACTATAAAATATGCAACGATAGGAAAAAAGGTTCTGTTTGCTTTATTGATATCTTAATACCTATTTTTATGTTTAAGGTGTTTGAAAGGCTACATTGGTGTAGGTTAACTCATAGATGGTTCTCATGCAGACACTGAATATTTCACATTTTTGGAAATATGTGGGGTATTTTCCTATATCAAAGAAAGAAGATAATTATGTCTAATTGGAATCCTCTCCTTCAGATTTAGTTTGCTATACAGTTATTTGCATTAGCAGTTAACATTTTTGTTATTTCTTTCTGAGCACCTGAGTCACTTAAATTCAAGAGTAGCTTTTGGATACTACTTACTCTGTGCTGGCTTTGTCTAGGGTAGAGCCAATTTTCTTCACAGTGGCTGGTATGGGGCTGTAGTTTGGATTTGTGCTGAACAAGTGTTGATAATATAGAGATGTTTTTGTTATTGCTGAGCAGAGTTTATACATAGGCAAGGCCTTTTCTGCTTTTTGTACTGCCACACTGACAAGGAAACTGAGGGTGCAGAGGCTGGGAGGAGACACAGACAGGACAGGTGACCCCAACTGACCAAAGGAGTTTTCCATACCATATGGTATCATTCTCAGTATACAAAGTGGCAGTGGCATTTGTCTGCCCAAGTTACCATTATGTGTCATGGAGTCCTGCTTTCCTAAGGATGGCTGAACACCTGCCTGTCCATGAGAAGGGAAAGAAAAATTCCTTGTTTTGCTATGCTTGGGTGTGCGGCTTTTGCTCTCCCTATTAAACTGTTTTTATCTCAACCTGTGAGTTTTCTTACTTTTAGTCTTCCAGTTCTCTCCCTGATTCTGCTGGTGGGGGAATGAGCAAGTGGCTGCGTGGTGTTTAGTTTCTGGCTGGGGTTAAACCACAACACTCTACTATTACCTTGCTCTTAGAAACTTAATTATTGTATAATATATGTCAGAAAATTGCAATGTCTAGTAGATGTATATAAAAAAATTTCACTTTAGAACTGAGCGGAAGGATTTGTTTTGATCAGAATTTGCACTAGTATACCTTTCTTCTTGCCAATTTTTTTCTTTACTTTTTTTCCCCCCCTCCCATAGGAAATTACAGCTTGTTTCTCTTTCAGTTTTTTTCCACAGAAAACTACGATACTCATCACAGCCATCACGGAATCCTAGCATGAAGGAAAAAGAACAGAGATCTTCTCTTTAAAGCTGCAAGTATAACATCACTTTTATTTTCTAGAATGAATGCAACCCAGTCAAGCACATGTTCCTTCATGACTAGAGCCTAGGGTGGCTTCTTAAAATAGCACTCATTAAAGTTATTGCATCAAAAAGAATTTAGACTTGTTTTCTCCAATTAAAATAATTATGAAATTTAGCTGAAACTTATTTCTAAATATTCTCTCCCTGAAAAAAACCTTATACTTACAGAACTTACATGCCACACCAGCCTGTTTGTTCCCTGTTGCACACTAAAACTCATCCCAACCATTAAAAGTCCAAGGTTTTAATTTCCTTTCAGATGTTCCCTCACAAAGAGAGTTATTACCAAAGGTCTATCCATTTTGGTGAAAACCAGCAGACCTGTCTGATCTATAATGAACACCTGTTTCCTGTCCATAGAGGCAGCAGTGTGCCATGCTTCAGAGCAGTGAGTTTTACCATCAAATCCTGGGTCTGCATATTGTGCAAGGAGGCAGCATTAGGTGGGGATGCATTCATTATAAATTAAATGTACTATTCCAACCAAATTACCTTTCAGCCTAAAAACATGTATTTCTCTTTTGAAAACAGTAAAGCTCCTTGGGTTTTTTTTAGGTTACTGTGGTCATTATAGCCTGAATATCACTGTCGGTGCTCACATTTTAACAACTGTTATAATGATTTATTTGTCATATTGCCAGAACATCCAAAGGATTCAAGCTGCATTGAGACTGTGTGCTGTACAAAGAGAATTTATATGATAATCTCAGATATGGTTGCTTGTCACAGGCAGTAAGTGACAATTACCCAGAATCTGCCTTGCAGTACTCTTGTCAGACAAGAATTCTCAATGCCTCTAGAAGAGCAGGATTTTCTGAAGGGAAATCTGGGTCACATCCAGACATGGGGCTGAAGAAGAGAAGGAGGGGAAGGGGAGTGCATACGGTTCCCTATAAGCAGGAGAAGAGAGGAAGGGTTGAGGGTCAGCCTCGAAGGTCAAGGCAGTGTGAAAGTGTGGGTAAGTTGGCAGAGGGGTGGCGTCTCTTCCTTCCCCAAACCCACCACTGCTCTTCTCATTGAATCACTTAATTTCTCCTTGCAAGTGTCAACAAGTGTCTTCCTATAATTTATTCACCATGTATTGGCTAGAAGTATTACATACCTACGTGTCTTTAGAGATCACTGGTAATGATGCCAAGAAAGTTACATAAAAAAATTCCTGCTAAAAGCAAATATATGAAGACGTCTGAACTACTTTTTTCTCTGTTGTGATGAATGAGCATCTCATAAATTGCTCTGCAATAAACTCCACTTGACTGCATTTATTAAACAAGAAGAAGAAATTGATAGCATTATCCTCTTCATTTTCCTCACTATGCAGTAAATAGTTGTCAAAAAAACCTGATATTGAAAGCTTAGGGCTCCATTACTTCATTTCATTCTGGACTTTGTGATTCGATGCCTGTAAAAGTCACAGCAGGAGTAATTTGACTCCCCCAGTCTCCTTTAATAGCAGTTACAAATGGCGAGTAGTTGCAGAATGTAGCAGCAGCAAAATCAAAATCCGTGAGACAAACCAAAGCTGCACAAGTGCCAAACGTGTCTCGCTTGTAAACTTTCTCCTTCCTTCTTCCCTCCCTTCTTCCTCTTTCTCCCTTTCCTTTTTGCTATTTTTTTCCCTCCATTTTCACTCTTCCTGTCTCTTAATCTCTCTGTGATTTCTGCAAACTCTAGAGTAAGGACTCTGGAAACTCCCATTAAGTCTTTTCCTCTTGGCAGTAGAACGCACCACTTTTTTTACTGTTTTCTCTCCATAAATCATCATTTTCTGGAGGGCAACAGAAATCTGGAAAGGTCCCTCAACTCATTTTTAACATATGCTATTTTTTTTAAGAAGAGAGTAAAAAGAAACGTGTGTTGTTATCCACTGCTCACTTGGGCAATTTAAAGCTTTTGTCCATGTCACTACTTGCCCGCCCTTGTGGTCACAACTTAGAAGTCAACATTTACTTGTGAATTACAAGTAGCCAGTACAGAGCATCACCTTCCTGAAGTCAGAACTGGACACAACAAGAATTTATTAGGACACTGCAGTGTGGTAACTGGTAGCAAACACTGAAGCATGAATGGTCACCTTTTTACCTGGCAGTATGGAGGGCATAAGAGAGAAAAGCAGAACCCATTGATTCAGCATTAGGGACCACCTAGACAGTGTGTGTGGCAAGACCTTGAGGAACTGAGATGACAACTAACGGAAAATAGCTGCCAACAGACACCAAACTTGTACCCATGCTCATACGCTCACCTTGGTAGCATGAAGGACACAGGATGATATTATTATTATTATTATTATCAAGTATGACGTGGACTCAAGCTTTACTGACTGCTACACATGAAGAAAACCTAATTTTTTAGGATCTTAAGACTGTCCTACCACACTTCTAGATATACACAGCATTTGAACACTAAATTACAGCAATTAGACAAAGTAACATCAGTGGTAACCCCATTCAGTAAAACTGTTCCTTTTGTGAGATGTTAGAGCTTTGTTTTATAAATCAAATGCCTACCTGATTTTGCTACACTTCTCCATGCTGACATTCAGGCAGGGAACAGAAGGAATCAGAGCTTGTTGCAGACCATGGTTTCTGGTACCACTGAGTCTCACAGGGTAAGAATGTCCACTTAGGATGATGATCCGAGAGGATCCATAACAGGACAAGTATACAGATCAGCTGTTTTGACTCAAGTTTTCAGGTGCAAATGTTCACAAAGTCCCCCCTAATTGAAGTCATACACCATTAGGAAGGCTATGCTTATGCTGAAAAGGCTCTCTTGTAATCCAAAGCAGCACATCTCAGCTCCTCACATGCCAATGCTCACACTGCATTATGTGACTGACAGCATTCACACAGCAGTTTTGTTCCTGAACTGACATCAGAAAGTATGGGTATACTGTCTCAGCTTTGCAGACAGCAAACTGAAGCAAAGAAAGTCAAATGAGGTGCTTGAGTTAACTGTCAGGTTCATTTCCAAGGTCTCATGCTTTTCAGTTTCCTACTGAATCATCAGGACACATTAGGTTTTTCAGGTGAATGCTTCTCCTCACCTCTAAGCTTTGCCTAGTTCTTACATGGCATGAAAGGGGCTGCACCAGGGACTCCAGGTGACTGCAGAGCTGCCTGCACGCACGCTCTCAGTCCTATGGAGTCACAGTGGGACACTGCCCTGTAACATATGACTTGGAGCTAACCTTTCTACTCTTGAAAGAACATTAGAAACGTGAACAAGCTCTTTTTCACACAAAATAGCTTTGAGTAAAGTATTACTACCTCTAGCTTACAGATGAGGAACTGAGACAGATCCGTTCAATACCTCTTTGAAAAGTGGCACTCACAGGAATAGCTAGAAAAGATGTGACAAACTGCTGCTTCACCAACTCAATTGCTTTTTATACTGACTAATATATGACTTTTCCTTCGCTGCAACACCCATCTTCGCTGTCCTATCAGCTCTTTCTGTGTTTTATTTCTAAATTCCTTTGAGCAGGTGTCATGTTCCTGCTCTGTGTTCATACAGTACCTTATGCAATGAAACCCTGGTCACTGAAGATGCACTTAGATGTCAATCCATAAATAATAAATTATAGCAGTTTCCTGATTATACAGCAACTCCATATGTCAGTTTAACCACAGATTTCATTTTTATTTAAATATCCAACATATGTAAAAGCCCAGTTAGAGGATTAATCTATCTAAGCAATGAAATAAGTATATTGTGTAATTTAAATGGCTCTATTTCCCACAAACCAGCTATAAATTTCCCAAATGTATGTAAAATTTCTGAAGTGTATCAGGATTGCATCAATGGGCACAGTGCTAACATTTAACTACTCAGTGGAAAGCTTATGGACAAGTAGTAAGATAGACTTTTCCCTGCTCATTTTACTTCAGTGTAACTTTATTTTGTCATTATGATATAAAACCATTACAATAATATTTTCTTTTTCAAGAAGTAACTTGAAGTATTTTTTTACTTAATCAAACATCCACTAGAGAGAGTTTATTATGCAATTAATCAAAGTAAATAAAATGCTTCTGAAGATGCCTTCACCATTATTTGCATGCACCAGCACTACACTTGCTTGAAAATATCCATACATCCTTAAAAGTAGAGTTTTTCTATGTTTTTTTATTTTCATAAAATGTTCTTATCTTCTTTCTTCTACACATTAATAACTGGAAGTTATTTGAGGAAGTGTAGAAAGTTTACAAGCAAGGCCCACACTGCTTTATACCAAAGAACCTCTTAAATTTTAATGACTTCATGAAAAAATGACTAAGGGAAACAGTTTGGTGGGTGTCACCGCTGAACCCACAACAAGCACTGGTTGAACACAGAAGATAGCATCACACAGTTTGCTCTCAGAAAACAGCATGGTAAAAATCAAGCTTCTAGACTGTAGCTGGTTAGTTTCTCCACAAAATATTCCTAGCCATGAACAGAAAATAATAGACTTTCAGATATATTTTAATAACTTCTTTTTAATCTTGTGGGGTTTTTTTAATCATATTTAAGTATCTCTGACAGAACAAGTCAGAATATTTTCATTCAGTTCATTTCTAGTGCTCTGTCAGAAAGCAGCCTTGCAATTGCATGGGAATTTAAAAAAAATTAAAAATGTAGAAGGCATCTGAGAAAAAGTCGTCAATTAAGTCTTATCTTCAGACCATAAGCACACACAACTATGGACTTCCTACGACTTTCACAGTCATTTATGCAACACAGAAATACTGAAATTACTTCAAATCAAGTTTTGGAAGGAGCAACTGCAAATCTTGCTCTGGCCCTCTGCCATGCTGTGTATTTTGCACTTTGTCACTATTCTG
Source organism: Acropternis orthonyx (assembly GCA_035583155.1). Taxonomy (NCBI): domain Eukaryota; kingdom Metazoa; phylum Chordata; class Aves; order Passeriformes; family Rhinocryptidae; genus Acropternis; species Acropternis orthonyx. The sequence continues at coordinate 21,877,988 of JAWWEU010000040.1, forward strand.
TCACTGTATCGCTCCAGTTTAAGTCATGCATTTATTTCCTGCTCTGAAGTGATCAAAGCTTTCCCATGTAAGACAGAACATTATAATTGCCAATTTCAATAGGTTTAGGAAGTTGCTTGGTAGATTTAAAATCATTAGCAACAGACTTAGTGTTCATCTAGTGAGCTGTGTCTTCTAAGTCTTACACAAGCATTAATTAATTATAGGTTTGACTAAGTCTTTAAAGTTTTTACTTGGGAGCAGCATAATATACTCCACTTCAGCTGAAATCCTTGGAGATACGGGGCTTTGGAGAAGCTTAGTGACTCACCAGGGAAATGTATCTGTTGTCTCTTATGCCATCTAAAGCAGCTGATTTGCTACAAAAAGGAACACGTTGCATTTTCTTCCAGGACACTACAGCTCTTGTTCACTTGGTTGCCATACCTGAAAGCTTCCTGCTATTCCAACACGGGTGGTGCAAACACATACATTTCTTACACAGACTAATGATACAGCTACACAGTTTTCTTTTCTGGGAGTTCTGTGTCTTAAGTGGTTCCCCTTCTGTAACACAAAAAAATCAGCAACCGGTCCAAGACTGAAAGATGCACAGAATTTATGGATGCAGGGAAAGCAGATGACTATTCAGAGATGTCCAGAAGACCTAGACAAGCACCTGACTGAGCTGTCCGGGAGATATAGTAGCATTCTTCAGCATGTTTAAAAACTACAGGAGACAACAGAAATCCTGGTGATTTTTACATTGGATAGCAGCTAGATAAAAGACAGAAATAATCAAACTGACAGGCACTGGAATCCCATGTCTCACTCTTTTCATCGAGAGACATAACCCAGCATGGTCCAACTGCTGACCCAAGGCTTTAACCCACTTACAGAAACGTATTTTCTAGCCTGTCTCCTATTGCCTGTGATAGACAGAGTGGCCCTTGCAGCAGTGCAGGCTGCCTTCTGCAGTCAAATGCCAAATGCACATTTGTGTCTGTCCCACCAGAGATGCCCTAGTGGCACCACAGAGTGACAGTGATGTGGGGGGCCCTGGTGGGGGAAGAAGGAAGAGACCAGGGATTTGCTGCTTGCACACAATGGCAGCTGCTGCTCTAGAGCAGGATAGTGGGGGCACAGTGAGGAAAGGAGGGCAAAAATCTAGTCTGGCACCCGGAATTGCTGTGCTGGACCACATTATCTCACCTATTACACTGGGTAGTTAGGTTTTCTCTTTCAAACTTTTCTACCATTCCCATCTTCAGCCTGGGTACAGATCAGCAGTGCTGTCCATCCTCAACTGCTGTGCTCTGCCATACTGTGGATCATACTGCTCTCCACTGCTGCAGTTCAAACCCCCATACATGAGAAAGGTTTAGGATTGCCATCTCCTGTTTCTTTCGCAAATGTTATATCATCATCAGATGATGAGAAGTCTCCAGTGTCAACATCTTACAGCTGGTTTAGAGGTAGTAAGATCAACAATTCTGAATTCCACAATTTTTTTTTTTTGGTCAGGTCTAGCCATCTAAACAAGGCATTTCAGCATAGTCATTCCCAATATGTGGCCCTGAGAGGCGCATCCCAGTTAGTTACTTTTTCCACACTTTATGACCTACAGTGATCTGTATTTTACCAGTGAGACTGGTATGTCCAGCACAGGACATGCTGGTTGCTATGAATCCCAGTCTATGTTCCCAGACATGCCAAGCAGAGTGCCTAACCCAGCATTTTGAGTTCTACTGCAAGGTGACAAAACCTCTTTTTTGATCTAATTATAAAGATACACTGAGTTGGTTGAATTTCCCGTCACTTTCAAGTGAACAGCAGATTTAAGGGTTACATATGTTTAGAAAGGGTCTTGCACATCCAAGGAACCAAACCACAAAAACCTGGATTACAGTTTTATTCAAATGCACTGTTTAAAATTGTGATAGAATGTGTAGACCATATCAGAAAAAGATGATTAACTCATATTACCTTATTCATCAAAGCCAGGACTACATTTGCTGGTTGCTCCATATACATTTTCCTGTATTTCACTTGACTGCATGTAGCCTGAAACTATCTTTTACACATCACCACCTTATTAGCTTCACCTGATTTAGCTGAACCTGTCTTCTTCCATTCAGCAGGGCAATAAGGGTATTTTGAACCTGCACTAAACTGCAGGTGCAATTTGTTTCAATATGATGAATCTCCTTTCCTACAGTAAACACCCTAATAGTTGCAAAAGCTAATCAGATCATTTAAGACGCACACATATTCCTAATGGACATGGCATATCTATTCCTGTTGTCATTTGTCATAGACCTCTAAGCTCTTCGAGTCCAACCACTTAGTCCACCACTTTATCATGTCCCCAGGTGCCACATCCACATGTTTCTTCAAACACTTCCAGGGATGGTGATTCCACCACTTCCCTGGGCAGCCTGTTACTATGTCTGACCACCATTTCAGTGAAGAAATTTTTCCTAATATTTAACCTAAACCTTTTTTTTCCCATGAATACAGCCACTGCTCAGGCGAATCTTTAGAAGATTTTGTGTCACAGTCTTATCACTTCACCCAAAAAGTTTAGAACTTCCCATTCAGACAGTGATGAATACTGCCACATGGGAAATATATTTTGTCTGCTGATTCACATGTCACAAATCTCCCAGTAGATAGCACAGACCAGAAAAGACAGAAAAAGACTCAGATGAAAGGACAGCTTTGCATGATCATTGGGAATGTTTCACGGCTGCATTTTTCACTAATGGATTAAAACAATAATTTCTAGTCTAAGTATTCTTGAATGAATTTTGTTGACTGTAATACTGATTTGACCTCTGCTCAAACATATATATATAATATTGTAAATACAGAACTCTCTTTTCTGTCTCTCATCAAAAGATATCAAAAACTAAACGTCTGGAAGTGATTAGACAATGGTAGAGAAAATAAAACTTGCAGACAAACAAAATAAGGAATTTACATTTTTTTACCTCCTGTTTGCTTAGTTCTAATACATATTATATTGATTTATGTGTTTGGGGTTTTTTTACCATACAGATAAAGCAGCAAGCAAAATACATATCTCTTTTCCTTCATCCAAAACAAAGAAGGAGGAAGAAACAGTACAGAGGAATTGTATCAGATATATAAGAATTATACAATAAAAGGGTGCAGAAACCACAAGGTGAAGCCTTACAAAGTCGCAGGAGAAATGTTATATGAGTAGAATTACATGTAACTGTCTGTGTCTTTGGAGAAATGTGCATGTGCTGAGGAAAGAGTTCATGGGGCTCTTGGAGAGGCCAAACCATCTATATGAGAACATGAGAGGTATACATGGAGAGGATTAATGAGAAATGGGCAGACAAGCCTGAGAATACTCTCAGAATTCAGCCAGTGCAAAATCTGACACTGAAATATAATGAAATGAAATTTCTCTCACTCAGGTGAGAGAGGGGGAGCACTGCCAGTTATCAAAGATTTTCAAATACAGTATTTAAACTATATCCCAGCCCTGGAAGTCATACACTCATATGAGAGATTTTAAATAGTTTTCTTTAAGGGACATTACTTACCTTGTAAAAGTAATCTTACTTAAAATAGTGAATGGTCAACAGTTTCAAAATACCATAATTAAACACAAAATGTACATTTTTTAAGTCTCCTGAATTGATTTTGTATTTATGATATATAGTCTCCCTTTATATAATTTATATTTATTTCTTTTTCTCTATAGGTTTATTAAGTTTTACCACGCAGTGCATTTTGAAATGCTGAGTGGTAATTGAGATGCTAAGCAAGCACTCAGTCCTCAGTACCTGAGCTTACAAATGTATCATCATGAGGAATGACTGTTTTATGTTGTTTCAGCAGGCAGCTGGCTGGCACAGCCAGGTGCACACTGCTCAGTTCTCTTATTTAGCACAGTTGAAACTGTGTCATGGTATTTACTCACAGGGACCACTAGATCGTTGGTGGGGTTCTCTCCTGTTGCAGGTGTCATCGGATCTTACAAAACCATGGTACTCCAGGATTACAAAACAAACAAACAAACAAACAAACAAACAAACAAAAACAACAACAAAAAAAACAAACATAAAAACAAAAAAAAACCAAACAAGCCACAAACCCAAAAAAACAGGTTGGCTTTTTGCTCCTACTATTACCATTGAAAAGTCTTTTCAAAATTCCAGTGCTGTAATAGTTGGGAACCTTCTTTGAATTTTCAGCTTAAATTTGTACATTGACAGTTTATAGCCATTTGGATTTTTGTCAGTGCTATCCTAACACTTAAATATATCTTCTGGAAACTTTTTCTTCTTGAAGCTCCTCCAGGATTTATTTGTACACAGTTCCACCTACACGAGGCAGAGGTAACTACTGTGATCTGTGGATCTACAGTGACATGCAGGGGTTTTTAATGCAAACCTAAGGCGTGCCAAATAAAACAAAATCAAACAATAAAAAACGAGTTTTTCTGCAACATTGCTACATATGTGAAATGCAACGCTAGTGACTAAAACTCAAGGATTACAAAGAAAGAGGTAGGCACAGATCACAGAAGACTCACCCCAAACTCTGTGCAGTTGATGGGTGGGTGGGCTGTGTGGCAACTGCACCATGTAACACGAAATCTCCCAGACACCTAACTGGAGCGCTCCAAGAAGCTGGCAGACAACTCCTGAGCATATCAGAAAGTCCCAGCCTGACAAATTTGCTAGTTATCCTACTTAGACATGCCTATCAGAATATGAGTTACAAAGAGAAATGACAGAAATTACTGGCATACACTTGGATCAAAATGACTTTTCCAAATGGCTAGAAATAGATGAAATGTGGTTGGTCAGTCTGGGGATGGAGCTAGAAGGCAAACTGCCTGGAGTAATACTAGGTCCCTTTTATAAAGCCAGCTGTTACTCTGATCTAAGCAAGCAGATGTTTTTCTTTTTGGGAACTTCTGCTGAAATTATGGAGTTCAGCATCTAAAGCAATTGTAGAATCAAGTCTTTTTTTAAACACTGATTTTAAAGGCTTAATTTTTCCTCAAAATATTTGCTTTAGCTTTCAAAAAACTTTCAGTTTTTTCAGTATAAGTTGACCCTGAAGAACATTACAAATTTATCTTTTCCAAGGATTTGACAGCTTTGAAAAATAGTCTTATTTTTGGAAAAATGTATTCTGAAGAATTACTACACAAACCAATCTAAATCTCCATGAATTCAATAAAACATTCCATTTTCTTTAGGCAAAAAAGTTAACTTGGCCTAGATAGCTTATAAAACAAAGAACCAAAAAGACTGTCCTGGTTAAAGAACTTATCATGATTCCCAAGCAAGTTTTAAATTAATCAGGAATTCTTTGTCACATTCTGTTAAGGAATTTACAGAAACATATGTCTTGATTCACTAAGATATGTTTTATTTGTTTTATTTTTATGCAACATCCTTAATTTCAAAGACAAATTTTTGTAACATGATTTCAATGTGGTAAAAGTACTCATGATGTCTCTTATTTTGCCCTTTTGATGTCACTGTTTAACCAACTCTTCACTGCTTTACTGTTATCCTATCTCAGCAAACACATAAATAAGACAGTGAAGATAGATTCCTTTCCAAAAACCTACTTTACACTTCAGTCTTCAGGTAATCCAATATTTAGCAGAAATCTTTTGACAATGAGGATGACAATTCACAGCCAAATTAACAGATATACTACTCCCAAAAACTCTTAATGAAATCTCTCCCTAGTCAGGTGAGCAGTCCCGATATCTTCATACAGAAGCATAAATTGCTGAATTCTATCTGCGCAGTATGATCTTTAATATTTCACTATCACAGAGAAAAATTCCAAGATAACTACAGTCTCTAAATTTAGCAAAGCATAAAGGATAGTAGGAAAAAAAAGTGTTATGTGGTTTGTCTAACTGGATGCTGTAAAAACCTAGAGAAGCAAATAGTGTTTTTATATTGCAAGTAGCCAAACCACAACTAGTCTGGCTTTTAGCTTCCACCCTGGAGGTGTGGTGAAGTGATGTATTCAATAGCCCTTACCTAGACAAAAGCCCAGGTGCGAGATGGCATTTAGCTGAATCACCCACCTGTTAGTCATTAGGCTCCAGAACCTTGAAGTTCAGGCTGCTCCACTGCCTTTAGGTGACCTAGGCAGCTGAGTGCAGTAACAAGCACGTGGTTTGCCCAAATGGCACTCAGCTGACCAGCACGGCTGATGTAAAATGCTGAATAAGCTTTGCCCACCTTTAGAAGGTTAGCTCTTCAGAAGTGCAGCCTTGGAATCCCTTCTGAAAATAAGTATCTGTGACTTTTAAAGAAATGACCAAAACCTGCTCTTTCTAGAGCACAACCAGAGAAATAGCAGTGGATAATGAAATTGGTAGATATAGACAATGACTAGCAAGTAGATAAGGAAATACTGAGTAGGAGCAAGCATAAGAACTCATATTTCTTCTCTTGCTGTAATATACTACCAATTCAAAGTCCTGGCCCCAAAAGCCTGAAGGGGATGCTTAAGGAACAGTGAGAAAAAGGCAAACTTATACACTGGAAAATTTTCTTGCAAACTCTCCCATGTTCCATTTTCAGCTCCACAAATTCCTGAAATAGATGCTGTTTCCAACTGCTTATCAGCCCTCAATGGTTTCTCTTTCACAATCTTGTCCAGTATCCTCTCAAAATATTGTTTTAAAATTTTTTAAAAAATTTTAGCTAAAATGCTTCATATTAAACAAGAAGTATGAAAAGTCTTCTCATCTGACAAAACCTAATGTTTGGCGACAGGAGATGTAGATTCAAACCCCTTTAACCCAAAACAGGCCTTCTCTCTAGACTGTCTTGGTAAAATGCTTCAGTCACTGTGCTACAACAAGAGAAGGTGGCACAGCCATCACCTTGTCCTTTGTCCTAAACAGAAGTAGCAGAAGCAGTCAGACTGAGACACCTGATTCTGCCAGCATCTATTCAGGGAAGCCTTACTGACTTAAGGATCGGGGAAGTCATCTGAAAGGACATTCAGGTTTGAAACCCAATGAAATTTTTGAGGTAAGGAGGCACTGAGATGCACATAGATCAGGTAAGGCACATGCAGCAGAGGAACTACAGCTGCCTGAAAGCTTCTCTGGAAGCCAGGAAAGGTATTAGCTGAGTCAGGGAACTTTTTGATTAAAATTTTGGGTTCAGACACCTAAGTTCCATTGGCATCCTACTTTCACTGCTGAGATGTAGGACAGTACTTTTGTCATCTACAGGACTTTTACCACAATAAAAATTGTGGTAAAAATTACTGAAATTAGCTAACTCAAACAGTAGCTTCTGGGTTCTTCAATCAGTAATGAATAATACTGATTCATAGGGTGAAATACAGCTACTTCTGGTGGATCAAAGAAAACCAAAATCAAGTATGGGCAAGAAGGCAATAGAAGCTTTTGAGAGGCATTCCTCATCCAGAATATTTAATGACATTTTCACACAGTGCCTGTTTTATTTAAAATCTATTATTTCACCTCTATCAAATAGTGCCACAGTATCAGCCAGTGATGTAAAGTAAGTAAATAAACTTTGTTTCTAAAATCTCCACTTATTTCCATCTGAGCCCAAGACTGAATTGACCAACATTAGTAATTTGTACTCAACAAGCAACCTGCACCATACCTTCCTACAAAAATACTCTGCTGCCAATAGTTCCTCAATGACTTGCTGGAGCCAAGTTTCATTTATAGTCTCGGCGTCTTTGAAATATTTGCCATCTTTCATTAGTGGATTTAGTTTATTTAATACTGTAAGTTCTTTTCTTCCTGTAAATTCATCTTTCTAATACAAAAGGCTTGACATGTATTCAAAAAGGTAACAATTGTCTTTATGGGAAAAGAAGCTTATTGAATAGCCAAAGGATGCCTTGTACAGGAAAGCCACATAAATGGTGCACGAAGCTGTGAGAATCGAGCTACTAAATGGGAGCAGGGGGCTCCGGAACTGCCACAGACTTCCAGGCCCTATGGGGAATACTGAGAAGCACAGCACATTTGAAGAGGAATTGAAATTGTCAGTGAAAGAACAGAATCTGTTCACCCTTAAATTCCTAATTAGAGAACTCATAGTGGGAAGTGGCCACTTAAGTGACAAGTGTTGAAAATCAAGGAAATAGACTTACTTAAGAAATGGGCAAGTGCCCATATTCATAATTTAACATCATCATTTACAATACAGATTCTAATGATAATAGTTTCAAATTACCATCTTATTTTTTTATATATTATTTGGTTTCTCTCCAGGAATTCAGATAGAAGGTTATATTCGAAGAGGAAGTAAGGCCAAATACAACTTAGAAAACTCTTCTTATAAATTATATTGATTGAACATTGGAAACTATAGCTTTAACTATTTTTCGATATGTCCTAGAGACTAGCATGCTAAGTAAATATTTGGTTACACTGACATTAATTTTAAAATGTCATTCATTTCTGCACAACTTTTCATATCTGCCAGTATTTGAACCTAAAATAAATCCATACTTTAGATTTTGCATATATAAATCTCTATGATACAAAAATGAATAACAGATATATGGTCATAATATAGATGGTTAGAATAGAAAATTAATTGGTCCTAAAATTCTTCTTTTAATTTTAGCTCTTACATTTTAGATATGGGAGGACTAAATTTCTCCTTAGGAGCTATGTATCATCATGCACAAGAACATAAAATCTTGAGTGTAAAATGTGCTAAAGCATTAGAAACACTACTGTGATGTAATTCAGTCTGAAGAGTGTTAAGTAACTGGACTACAAAAATAATGTCAAAATAAGAGGTTATTGAAAAGAAGAAAGATCTGATTCCATAGTCCTTTAACAGTGTAAGGGCTTATTGAATCTAAACATGTGGACATGAGAAGGAACAGAAAGTGTGATTGGATTTAGGAAGCTAAAGCAGTGCTGTCCTTTAGATTTTCATTATTATTATTAGTTGTGACCATTCAGTAAAGAGCACAGAGAAGTTTCTTTCATGTTGATAGTGAGATGCATGCTCTCTGCTAGCTTGGAAATACAGTCCTGATGTCAGTTGTATAAGAAAAATTAGAATATTTAGGGAAATGTGACTACTTTTGTGCAAATAAAGTCATGGTACAGGGTTGTGAGAAACAAACTCAAAACGAGAGATCTTTTCTAGATAGTGAGAAACTAAACTGAGACACAGCTAATTAAGCAATTCATACATTAATTAGTTGCATTTTGAAAGGCAAACCCCTAGTTGAGGTCAGATAGTGATAGCAGTAAGATGCAGATGAGCTGATTTTAGAGACAATTTTTACATTATTTGGGGAAACTATCCATATGTTTTACTATCAAGAGCAGGGAATATTTTTAACTCTTGCCTAAATATTTACACCAATTTGACTCAAATTTAGCCACAATTACAGTGTAATTTATTAAAACATGCTCCTTTTTCTATTAAGATTTTCTTGACTACAGATTCATAAGTAGTCTACTTACTGAAAAGACTACTGATACTTTTTCCATAGGCACAGTGAGACAAAAGGCACAAAAAGGGCACATCCCATTGACTTTCAGTTTATATGGAACATATCAGTAAACTGGAACAGAATTTCAAAGAGTATCTTCAGCCTGGAACAGAATTTCAAAGAATATCTGCAGCCTGAGACATACGCAGGCTGAAGATTACAGCTTCATTTACTCATTTAAAATAACAATGTAAAAAACCAAGTGAATTGCCCACATAGGGGTTTTTTTCACTTTAATCTCAGTAACGGAAAGAATTTAATAGGAAACCTCCAACTACATAGTAGCATCTACAAGCAATTGCATAGGATTTCTCATAAGCCCTTACTTGTGACTGAATAGCACCTCACTCCACAAGCAGCTCCATTGAAGTTCACTGAATGGCATTCACTGAGAATACTCACATAATACCCTGTTCCATAAATAATTACATCAGTACTTGATGTAATCAAGTTACTTGGCTTCAGTAACACTGTGAAGGAAGGTTCTGTTCATATCTCAGCAGGGATATTAGAATCAAGCTTCTAGGCATTTCTTCAGTAAAACAGAGAACGAACTGTCACTGTCTCATCATTCCCACAAGAGCTTTTTGCCTCCATCTGCTCTAACAGTGTATTCTTCAAAGGGGCTGACTTGACTGCCTTGTCTTTTCCAAACACATATGAGACAGATTTTCCTGATGAATCTTCCAAAGGGAGTAGCAAATCTTCCAAACAGATTCATTAGAAAAGACCACCTACAGAGCTCTGTACGTGGCCCGCTGAGGACTCAACAAGCTTTTTGAAACTACAAGCAAATGAGGCTGGGATCTACAGGTTGCCTAGCCTCACACTAGCAAGCACAGGCTCCACAATGCAAAAGCAGTTTGCCATGCTCTCCAGCAACAATCCATTCACACAGTCCTGGGTCTGGTTTCTTCTGTACCAGAAATACTCAATGGTAAGAGCCAGACAGTCCAACCCAGCTCTTCTCTCTCACCAAGACCTTGGAACCATACACTGGTAGTATGCAATAATTTAGTTTATTTTTTTAGGGGGAAAAAAAAACCACAAAAGGAAATAATACCAGAATTCTAACAAAATATTTGTTTCTATGGACTAATGCTATCACATTATAGCATATTTAGTCATGGAGAGATCCTCAAAGAGGAACATAGTCAAATGAAATCTGATCAAATTAATCTAATAACCTGTACAGGGTATTCATTCTAGGGAACAATCATGCCGTTGAACACACTGAGCAGTCTAGCTTATGAGTCTTCAGAATGATGCACCATTGAGACCAAATCATCCATCACATCTAGAATGGGGGGCCTCTTCAGGTCAGGTTTGAAAACAATAGTGTATCAGTCCAGAGAAACAAAAAGTAGCTGCATTTATACCTCATGCATGAGTAAAAAACCTTTTCCTATCCTGCCAGGTCTTCTAAATTTATTAATATAACCTACAGATGCACACCGTGCACTTGAATGTTACATTATATAAAACCAACTTATTTCTAATAAGATACTGGATTAAATTATTTTTTTAAAAAAGGTTTCATTACAAAAGTTTTGTTTACATCTTGCATTGTTTCCAAAGTGACAGAATCATCTGAATAGGAAAATTCTTTCCAAAATTGAACTGAGTTATATTATGTTATGATCATATCATGGTATACTTAATCTGTTCTCAAACACATATAAAACCACCTGCTAATTTTTTCCTTCAAATAGTCTTGGGAGTACATTTGATTTTAGGAAACAGGTTTGCAGTGTAAGAAAGACATTACAAAAATGTATCAAAAGTTTTATGACATGCCATTCTTTGCCAAACTAGTATAAGAGAATTATATTGGAATAAGTACTCTGTTTTAAGAAACTGGTTAGTTTAAAAGTGACATTAAAATGCTACTAATGCTCTGACAAAGAGCATACATTTTAACTGAAGGTCAGTTACATTCATCAGGTTTATAGTTGAACCATTCCACGGTATTTTCTAAATGGAGATAAACATATTTTTCATATTACAAAATTTTAAAAAGCACTTTTCTCTAACTAGCAGAACTTGGTACAAAATTGTTTTCACTCCGAGTAACCTAACCCCAATCTTTGTTTATAGAGCTGCCATGGTTTCAGAAGCAGCACCACCTATTGGGTGACAAATGTAGGTTAGTGCCTACTCTATCACCACAGACCTATTGTAAGACTGGTTTTGTACACAAGGAGTTGAAGCTCCCAAGTTCCTCATATTGAAATACAAGCAGCCAACTAGTATTTTCTAGTGATCTCTTTGATAAAATCTTATAAAATCAAAACTATCATTCAATAAGATACAAACCCCACCACTTAAGCTCCTAGTATTTATTTTACAAAGTACTGAAGGGAGCACTTCTAACAGCATCAACTGACTCACCCTGGTTATAACAACCATCGCACTGTATAACAGAGCACTGCATGATTTTTAGGATGCACTCCGGTGCACACAGATCTGCATGAGCTGAAAATGAATTTGGTTATGTAAGCAGTCCCACTAAAATCTATATATGAATCCATATTCTGTCCCCGAGAACGACCGACTCGTATTTCTCATGGTTTAGGGCAATCAGTGACGTTGCCTGTTTTCGGAGAACGAGTATTTTTCTGGAGTGAAATTTGCACTATCGCCGGTTCTCTTCGGAACAGTTCATGAGAGAGCCTGAAGTAACATCTCACATCCCACGTCTCCGGAGAAGCTCGATGTCAGCACTGCTGGGCAGGGATTTTCTCTCTCCCTCCTGTCACCGGCGCACACCCGCTCCCTCCCCCGCGGGTGCGGGCAGCCCGGCGGGGCCGGACCCCAGCGGAGGTGCACCAGAGGCAGGGCGGGCTGGCGAGCCCCCCTCGGGGCAGCCAGCCGCTGTCGGGGGTGGCGTGGGGTACCGCGCATCCGCGGAGCCCGGTGGCAGGCGGCTGAGGGAAAAGGGGTAGCAGAAATGCTCCCTGTTGACAGCGTGTTTTCACGGTGTGGCACAGCCAGGGACTGCGCCTGCAGCCCTAAGCAAAAGGGATCAGAGAGAGCAAAATGCACCGGAGCCTGAGGAGAAAAGTTGCTCCGAAGCCCAAAGATGAATTCATGCAAAGATCACTCACCCACTCTGAGGATGCAGACGAGCTGGATGCAGGCAACCAAGCGCCCGAGAATGAGCATGTCCAAATCGTCCCTCGCCTCCTCCCGACTGCCTGCCTGCCTGCCCGCCCGGCTGCGTCTCAGCCTGCTGCCCGCCCGCCTGCCTCCGCGGGGAGCCGGCTTCGCGCCGCGGCCGCCCCCACTCCGCGGGCGGGCGGGACCAGCGGCACTGGGAGCTGGCGGGGCCGCGGCTCGCTCAGCGCATAGCGGGGCCGCGGGGGGCGTGCGGTGTACGCGGGGGTCCGCTCGGTGTGTCTGCCGCGCTTGTGCGTGTGTCGTGTGTGTGTGTGTGTGTGTGTATCGCGTGTGTGTGTGTATATCGTGTGTGTGTCGTGTGTGTGCGCGCGGGGGGGCGGAGACCGCGCTCCGCTGGGCGGGCGCGCACCGCACGTGTGCGCGCGTGTGAGTGGCGTGTACGCGCGCGCGTGTGTGTGCGGGTGTGTGCGTGTCCGTGTGGGTATTGTGCGGATGTGTGTGTGTACGGACGTGTGTGTGTGTGTGTGTGTGTGTGTGTGTGTGTGTGCGGGTGCCTGTGTGTGTGCGCGGGTGTGTGTGTGTGCGGGTGCCTGTATGTGTGCAGGTGTGTGTGGGTCTGTGTGTGTGCGCGGGGGACGCGGCGGCGCCCCACACGCGGGAGGGGCAGACAGCCCCCAGCCCCGCTAACCGGTAGGAGGGAGGGAGGGAACGGAGGCTCGAGGGGGGGGGGGGGTTGACGCCGCCGTGGCCACAGCGTGGCCCCGGGGTCGGGGACCCTGCACCAGCTCCGGCATCGGTGCGGGGGAGAGAGCAGCAAACCTTCCCGGGACACGGTCAGCTTCCCCTCGGCGTGGGAAGAAAAGTTTATTTCGAGGCGGAGGCGAAGGGGGTGTGGGTGGAGGGTTCTTGGGGTCTCGGGGGTCAGTGAGGTGCGGGGCTGGTCGGTGCGACCCCGGGGACGCGGATCCCAGGAGCCCTCCGGGGAAGAAGCCCCTTTAGGCAGCGGCAGCCCCACCGCAGCCGTGGGAACGGGCGCGGGGCGGCGGCGGGGCTGCGAGCGCAGCCGCCTGGAAGGAGGTGCCGGCTGCCCCCCCCAGGCAGCGGAGAGGATGCGTGATCCCTGGAAACTGGAGGGGCAGCGGGGGAAGGGGCTGGAGCCGCGGAATATCATTATCTGCTGGAGAAGTGGGTCAGGGCGCAGGCATTGGCACCGTTTCTGCGGGAAGTCAAAACAAGACCAGAAAGAAAAGAATGTAAAAACCACCCAAACCAGAAGTGAAAAATGAAGGCAAACAAACACCAGGTCCCCCGTGGTGGGAAGTGCGGGCGGTGGGCGGGCACCGGGCCGGGGTCATGCAGAGCGGCACGACTGGACAGGTGCGGGGCCCCGGCTGAGACCCCCAACCCTGCGCGTACCCCGACCCGGAGCGGGCACCCTGCCTCCTGGGCTGCACCTGCCTTCCCACGGCCTTCCCGGGCCGAGCCGATCCCTCGTGGGATGCAAACATTCCCGAGAAACACGCGAGGCACTGGGAGTGTAAGATGGCACACACGGTCCTCCACTTCATCCCAGGCCCTCAAAAGTGCAGTCCAGAAGCCGTGTGAATGGCCTCTGTGTTTGTGATACTGTTCGCATCCGAGTGAAATGGTCTACTTTGCACTAATGTGATGCGACTGTTAATGGTGGGCAACTTAAGTGTAAAGACACATGGTGCTTTATAGGTACCCTGCCCTACCGAGCTCCTCAGTCCTCAGGCATCGGAGCTGCATCTGCCAGCTTGTCCTTCAATGAAAACAAAATAACCCTCCTGTGTCAGTTTTACCTTTCCAAGTCCACCTGCTCTACCTGAGCAGGACTGTTTGAGACGTTACGAGCTATATTGACATGAAGCAAATTGGAAATTTCTGGGTGAACAAAAGTTAGAGGAGGAAGTGCCAGAGTTGCTCAAGCAGTCGATTGTATTTGGAAAGTGGACTGCCGTTGGGTCTTCTTATGCAAGGTCAGCATCTTTCAGTGTACTGCAGAGTTTAAGTACAATAGAGATTGGTTCATTAGGAGAAGGATTAACTTTGAGTGACAGTTCTAGTTAAATGGACTTTTGGTATAGTGGGAAGAAACAAGTTCCATATGCTGAGCTCCACCAATACAAAACTATTTTAGGACTGTCCTAAGGGAAAATGTTAGAGATTTAGTCAGCTGATTTTCATGTTATTGAAAGAACCTAAATGCCAGGAAACAACTGTAATGATTTCTAAACCCACACACAGGCAAACATGCACAAACACACTGATACAGACATGCAAGAAAAGATACTAATACAAATAGAAAATGTATTTAAGACAAACTCCAGCTCCAACACCATTTTGCAATTGGCTTCATTTCTCAGTAGAAATAAGAATAATAAAATATTGCATAGCAATTTGTATAGGTATTACTGTATTATACAGTATAAAGCCAGTGCCTGTGGAACTGCAGTAATGCATGATTCTCAGGCTATACTTCTGCTAGGCTTTCCTCTCAAGTTGGTAGGTAGACATGACTCAGTTGTGATGCTTCTGAGTACACATGATCTTGCAGCAACTTCCTGTTCCTTCTCCACCCTTGTTGGGACCAAATTTTGAGCAGTTTGGTACCTTTTTAATCATCAAGTCCTCAGCTGTGGCCAAAGACTGTCTGACAAGGCTAAATGATTGCCTCTGAACAGCTGCTAACATGATTACCTGCCTAAGTAGGTGCTGGAAAAGCTTTAGATAGGTCAGTGTGCTCACCCCCTTACAGGGTTCCTTTTTACTTGTGCCATGAACAAGTTATTCATCCTGACCACACCCACGTTGAAGGGCAAGCACAGCATTTGCAGGTGGCACAACTATGTCCTAGTTTTCTACAGTAAATTACTACACAGAGAGAATCTGGACCTGACATGGTGGTCATTATGCTGATAGTTAACTTTCACTTCCAGTAGGTAATACACTATATTTTACAAGGTGAATGATAAACAGGTAGGACAGATCACCACTGAATGTGTTAGACTCTCCATCCTTTCAAACCATCAAGAATTTGCTCTCCTTAAAACTTGACCACAAATGTCTGCACTAAGCAACTCATCTGCAGTTTTATAGCCTGTAAAATACAGAGACAGTAAGGATGGATTAGAAGGTTTGTCTCGGATCTTTCAGTGTGTATACATACCTGCTCAGAATAAGAATTAAATTTTAATATCCTGGTGTGATAGTACTTTACAGCAGATTCGAACAGATATCAGTGGTTTAGAAAAGACACAGGACAGAGACCAAGTACTACAAATCCCCTCTAGTTCTGGAGCTGAGGAATGGTTGGAGAGGAAGGTCTCTATAGTATGGGAAACACTTGGCTATGGTGGGGTGACACTGTTCATCTTTAAATTGTCAGGTCAATTGTCAGGCAAATCTGTCAAGAAAATAATTCACTACCTCTAAATACATCATTTATGTTACTGTTTCTTCTCTCTCCTGTATGACGTGTAAAAAACCCACAACATGACACAGTAGCAAGCAGACATGAAAAGGACTTGTAGTTACCATTGCAGATTTCTATTTCTTTAAAACTTACTATTCTTATGGATGACTTACCAATGAAAATATTACTGATTTTCCTTGCTACACCATAGAATAAATATTTTGTGGATTTACATAAAGCTGCCCTTTCATTAGACAGTATTTCTACTTGTACTTTTATGAAACGTTAGCAAATCTTGATGAGAAACTGGTCCCTGTTTTAGTTACTGTGTTAACCTTTTCCCCTTTTGATAAGCCTTTCCCTTTTTAAAAAAAGATTTCTTTAAAGTCCAGCTTTCTTTTCTCACCTGATGTTAAATATTTTCTTCAAATCTGCTCTTTTTATCAGTTACATTTTTTTCTCAGTCTAAATGAACCTTTTCTCAGTGTTGATACTGTATTTTTCCTTTGTATTGTGACAATCTTGTTAATTTCCAGGGTGAGTCATTCCATGTCTCCTTCAGGTGTCGTCCCCGTCCCCGTCCCCTCCCCCCCCAGCTTCCTTTGAGTGCTTATGGGTTTTTTCACCATAATGTCAATTTCTTGTTGCTTTTATCTTCTCTCCTGGTAAATGTTTTTATTTTCAATGCTGTCTTTGATATTTTTCAAATCCTTTTTTGGGTTTACATGCAGTTCTTTCCCTTCCCTTCCCTTCCCTTCCCTTCCCTTCCCTTCCCTTCCCTTCCCTTCCCTTCCCTTCCCTTCCCTTCC
>JAWWEU010000040.1:21895439-21926629 GCA_035583155.1 Acropternis orthonyx
CCCGTCCCTTCCCTTCCCTTCCCTTCCCTTCCCTTCCCGCTATACCATCAGTATGTTTTGATATGTATGGTACAGTATGTTAACAAAGAATATGGTGGACTTCCATCTTTAGTTTCTAATTTGCTGGAGAAACCCATGTGTAAATTCAAAATATTAAAAAACTGTGTGCAAAAGATGTGTTGTCCTGGCAATAATTGTGACTGCCATCACTAGGAATATCATTCAGACACATAATCCAAAACCAAAAACCAAATTAATCAAGTGTCATGCTGAAGTAAAATGTGTCATCTGTTGGGTTAGAGTACTGTTTTTTTCAGAGCACTTATTCCTATGAGTGTTTAATATTAAATGTCCATTTACATGGAGAAGATTTAGCATTGGATCTCAAACCTTTTCTTTGGTAATGTTAAGATACAAAATGAAAATAAACCCATTGTTTCTGTCTACCTCAGTTTTGTTTGGCATGTTAGAGTTTCATGATCACTAAAAATTTATTAACAGGTAACTAAAGACTACTTTTTTCCATATTTTAAGTGAGTTCCATTATTTGCACTCTGTCTAGTGTTATTTTCATTTTTTTAAATTGCTCTGAGGCAATACTTTCTGAATTCAGTTGCCTCCAATAACACAGAAAGACAAGAAAAAGGGTCACTTTGAACCTCTTATTTGTCCCTTTGCTAAATAGATGTAAAAAACTCCTTTTCAAAGGTAAATCCAAGGACAGTAGATGTGTATATTTTCTTCTTAGAAAAAGATCCAAACTTGACAGTTTGATAGCAACCAGGTTCCATCAGACTCTGGGAAGGGCTGGAAGAGAGACAAAGTCTATTCACATAATCTGCTTTTATTATTTTATTTCTTGGTAAGAAGCAGTTGAAAAAAGCTGAACTGTTAGATGCACTAAAGAAAGGAGGGTTTAAACCTGTGTTTTCAGACAGCTGCCATGGAGAAGGCTTCAACACCATATCTTTTGGCAAAGGAAATGTTCTAATGAAAGGTTTCTGGGCTAGAAATCTTAGCTATCTGTTTCTCCCAGCTTTACCAGCTGATGGTGAAATAAAAACCACATCTCTCTACAAACTCTGTCTCTTCTGGCAAAGCCAAACTGTACCTAGCTTATTCCTTGCTTATTCCTTCCATGTCAAAATGATGCCCCTTGTTAAGTCACCTGAAGAATCACCTTCTACCCACACTACGTACCAAGACAATAGTTATAGAGTGTTAGAAGGCAACAATGGATTGAAATGCAAAGTTTGAACAAGGTTTGTTTTATATATATATGTATGTGTATATATATATATATATATATATATTTACACATTAACACTGAGACAAATTTGTCTGCATTTCCTACACAGTCATTTGTGGCTGTACGATCACAATTTACTTCTCTGCATGTAGCACTGAACACTACTACTAGACACCCACTACTGCTATCCAACACCTGTTGTGAATAAGTATTTCCAATATATTTCATGAAGGTTGCTGCTATTTTTTGTGCACAAAACCTTTCTGTGAAGAAAGATGCACCACTGACTTGAGTTTCTGACTAGGTTTTCAGCTCTGAGAGCACCATGGCCATGTTGTAAAATGCTCTTCAGTTGCAAATCCCTTCCTCTGTTCTAGATAAATGGATACACTTCTAAGGGCATTTGGTTATTTTCCATCCTGCAATGCAGCAAGAGAGAAAATGAGAATAATATTTTATACTTTTGTTTATCATTCCTATTCATTTGTGCTTGGATTAATAAATGTAAAACTGGGAACACAAAGCACACCTACGACCACACTAGCATATCATCCCACTGCCTAGTTACCTGTTAGCAACACAATAGTTCCCCACAGAGACAGATAAGGCTAACTCCTGAAATGATAAAGAGTGGGCAGGAGTGAATTATTTAACATCCAATTCCCTCCTAGTCTTCAAACACAGGGTAGTGCGACCTCCAGGGATGTTTAGCTTTTGTTCATCTTTCTGTGGAGGACCAGGTAGTAGTGGGTCTGCCTAAATGCCAGGGACAGTGAGAATATGATGCAAACCATCTACCGGCTCCTCTACAGCCTACCCAGGCACTGTATTTGGCCCTTCACTTTGAGACACTTGAGAAGCCCACTGTCTTTCATGTCACCCACACAGTGAGCTGTGTTTACTACAATTTCACGTGTCCCCTTCCCCTCCTGCTCTTACCACCAATAAAGCTCTCATTACAGAGAGTAAAGAAACATTTTCTGCCCCAGTGAAGAAAGTTCTTTCAGTCAGTAACTGCAGAATAAGGCACTGTTTTCAGTGGTGTTGATGATTAAAAGGCTCTTTTTCTGCTGACTTCTTTTAAAGATAGTGTACATCCTGACAGGAAATTTGGACAAAAAATAAAAAAAAATTAAAAAAAATGTATACTTACAAAAACATCAAGCCAAAATGGAAAACTCCAGTGCATGCTTAAGCTATGTGTTAAAGGCACACATATACTCAAGCATTTGATCATGCAGAGTAAACAGACCATTCCTATGTATGCAGCAGCCTTTAACAATAGCCCATTTAATAGTAAATATTAAATAAATAAATCCTCCTGGAACCAGCCATTAAACTGAGATTTACTATGTCAATTCCAGCCAAAAGCAAGTTGTTTTTCCACCTTCACAGATCCTATCAAACAGTATTTCCTATGTGGATTTCACATTTCTCAGTTCTTTTCTCTCTCATTTGTGAGTCTGGTGGCTGCCTTCTTACAGCAAGTGCTGACCTACAAGCACAACAGATATGAACTCCCCAGAACAATTTATCATTTTCATCATGCTTGGGTAAACATTGTTGATGATGCTTCATAAAGAAGTTTTAAAATAATGCGTATTGAATAGTGGGAGCACTTCACTGCTGGAAAATGAAGGACAGATTTTGTTGTTGTTGTTAAATGCATGTTTATAAGCTTTTTTCCTGGTTGGTTTTTTTTTTTTCTTTTTTTCTTTTTTTTTTTTTTTTTGCTTATAGCAAATTGTAGCACTTTTACAGGGTATGTTTCAATTTTAGCTGTATCAAGAAGCTGCTTAGATTATGGAACTGACCTTGCATTTGACTGCTATTCTTATATTTTTTAAATATGTAAGCATTTCTGAAATCTATTATTCATCTGAAGATAAAAGTACACAGTAACAAACCAACAACAAGGGTATGCTGATATGCCATAGCCCATATCAAAATAGCAGCTATTTATCAGCATTCAAGGTATTCACAAAATAAGATATTCACAACTCATCCTCCTTTTGACAGTGCCACATGTTGCTGGTTCATTGATAGGAAAAATAAACAGAGGCAGACATTGAATTCTGGTACATTGAAACAAAACACATAAGCGTCTCAAGTGGGGAAAGGAATAACTAAATAAAACAGTAATCCTTCTTAACATCTAAAAGCATTTAAAGCAGTCATTCCATTTTGGAATGACTTTTAAGATTGCTTTTAAGATCTCAGAAAATCTGTTGTTAGAAGGAGTAACTTCTGAAATTTGAAGAAAATTTGATCAGAACACAGAGACATCTTAATTTGATATTAAGTCTTCAGAGCTGCCTATCAACTGTGGCAACTGAAATACATAGAATTTAACATATACAGATGTTAAAATGCGATGCATGTAGAGAAAAGGATTCCATATTCTAAAGGAAAATTACAAGATCTAAGATTATTGTTACTACTCAGTATTTGGTATTTGGGATTATGATAGACAGTTGTATGAGAATACTTGCTCAGTATTTGGTAGATATCAAAAAATGGCAAAAACAGTCTTAATAGTTATTAGAAAACAAATAGAGAACAAAAGAGAGAACATTAATTATGCCGCCCTATAAATCCACTTCTGTCTTGCCAGCTCTAACTGTGACTGAATACAAAGTTATTCCTTAGGTTCTGTATTTGGGGTTTTTCCCCTCACCACACACATTCAAATCCCCAAATTTTCTTCTTCACAGAAGAACAATAAGGGTGATCAAAGATGAGGTGGGATGGCTTCTATGTTTAGGGAACAAAGAGGAATATATTTGTGGAATTTGAGGGAAAAAAAAGAGCCTGGGATTCCTCAGTCTGGACAAGAGACAGCCTATGACCAAGGTCTGCAGAACAAGACCTGACCATGGAGAGGGGGTCTGCTCACTTGTCCAGCAGGAGAAACTGCTGGCAGCAAATGAAGCCAGCATGAGCCAAGTTCAAAAAGACTACAAACCCAAAGTTCTTCCTGCATTTGAAAGTCCTTGGCAATGGTGTTCTGGATTAAGCACATTTAAGAGAGTTCAAGGACACACCAACATGAGTTTGGAAGAAAAATTCACTGAATTTTACTACATGAACACGTACCATCAGTCTCAGTAAATCTTCTGAACTCAGAATTATTTATTGGTTACTGGTTGTATACCAGTCCTCTTTTCATCTTTCCTGGGAACCTACTAACCACTGGAGAAAGAACAGTTGTGTTTTCTGAGCTAAACAATATTTTTGGATTACATTGTTATAGGTTCCTTCTGCACAGACATCTGAGATGCTTAGAGGTTTTGTTAATGACAGGTATGGTCCTGGCTGATGACAGAAACTATGGCATATTTAAATATGACATGATAAAAGAGATAACAATGGTGTTTACTCAGACCATCAAATACTCTGCCTGCAGTTAATGAGTATGCCATTAGGTTATTCTTCTATCAAATGACTTTTTTTTAATTTTAAAATACAGCTGGAAAAAATGTAAACATTTCCATGGAACCAAATTTCGGGAGAACACTAAATCCTCAAGTAAGTTTTATAGTTAAGGTAAAGGTTAGGGACCAATTAAGCAAAAGCTAAGCAGCCAAGTGTAAAGTATGCAGGGAGATGACAGAGCCCTGGCTCGCGGTTCAGCTAATTGAACATGACATGAGACATTATCTTGTGGGACATAATGAATAACAGAGTGAGAAGCTGTCCAAAGTTAGAAATAGTACTGTGAAGGCTGTCTGTGTTTCACAGCTGGTTAAGGGTGAATTACATGAAAGTTAGGCAAACTTCACAATAATTGGAGGGCAATAGCAGCATCTTTTGGGGAGAGGAACTCTCAGTGCCAACAGTGCCTAGGTAACAACATCAGAAAATTATGTAAGGCCTAGATTACCTAGGTAGCTGTATCAAAAATACCAAATTTGAATACAGATGAAATTATACAATATAAAATACTGGTAGTCAATCTTTAGTGTCAGGTTACTTGATTTCATCCTACTAGAATCAGTAGGCTGCCTCGTTTTGTCATTGTCCTTGGAAAGCCCAAGACAAATTCATGATTCTGTTTAAGATTGTCTCAATGGGGAGGCGATAGTTTGTCGGTAAAGACACATAAACATGAGGGCCTCCAATATGACTACGCTCCCATTATTGCTCATGCAGAGCTGGACATTGCTTTCTGACCAAATGCCAATGTCTCCTTTGCAGGGCCTGTTGAATAGATCTCTAAATGACATTGCGTGTCTCAGTTGGGATATTTAGTGCTATTGTGAGAACTTAGAAACCTCACATACATGGAAACATTTAAGGGCTCAATCCAAGTTCCTAAATATAGGTATTTAGTGCTATTTGAGAGTCTGAGAACCTCAATGACCTGCATACTATGCTGCTAGATCTGCCTCAGGACTTAGATGAGACTTACAGCCATAAGGAGTTGCACTGAATTCATTCAGAAGGCTCTCAAGTGTCACCAGATGCTTATAGATGGATACATGCACTAAGTTATCATCTTCAAGCTGAATCTTCTCCCTGGTTTGTCACCTTCACGGAACTGCTAGGAGCTAAATCCCCAAAGGGGCATTGATGTGTGGGTGTTGGATCACTGCCTTCAGATGCTGGCTGTTGGAGCAAGATTCATGGTCCTGAGGTAAGGTCTACACCTCCCAGATGTTAGGGATGGGCAGACATTCCCTCTTTCTCTAGATTAATATCCTCTCTGCAGGGCTGACTGGTGCCCATGTACGGTCAAGGGTACAGTTCTTGCATGTACCTAGGATCTTGTGTGGTTCTGTTTGGTCTCCTCCTTCTTCCCTGGTGGTGATAAGGAGATACTTTTCATCCTGTTGTGGTGCTCGGCAGAACAGGATTTGGTTGCTTGTGAGAGCTGTGAGAAAATGCAGGCAGGCTGATGCAGCCAGAAAATGGGAGGATGGAGAGAAAGGTTGTTTGCACAGTGAGGTTTGGAAACTGATTGTGCTATATATAGGGAGGATGGGCTATCCTGTACAAGAGTGGGAAAATGAGATATCATCAGTGACATAACAGAAATGTGCTGGGAAAAAAGGGAGGATGTGATACTTTAATGGAAAAGGAGGAAGAAACAGGCTGTTCTTGGACTGGAGAGACGTAAAGTTGTCTACTTATGCAATGAAATAAATTTACTACTTATAGCAGAGGTGAACAAAGCTGTAGCAGGTTCTATAAACAGATCTGGCAACCATGGCTGCCAAGGTTTAACTGTCTTGGTTTAAATCATCTCTTAAGGTATAGGCAATTAGCTCACTTCTGAAAACAGCTAAAGAAGGAAATGACTAGCTGAAGCTCTCACATAAGCAAGAGGACATTCAGGTCCTTTTCCCACTTCTTTTGCAAAGTTCACTGCCTTTTGTCACTGCCAGTGTTTGCCTGAAGGTCCTGGAACCCATTAAGTTGTGTAAGCAGTTTTGTGGGTTGTGCTCCAGTGTTTTTCTGCTCTACAGGTTTCTATCTGCTCAGGAAAGATACCAACACTACTCTGCTCACACGGGGGTTTTTGAACATAAGCACTCTACAGAAAGCTCAGTAAGTCTTTCAGACAAACGTAGCCTATGAAGCACTAAGTATAGTTTGTGACAACTTCAAGCTCTATTTAGATTAAGGACTTTGTGAAAAGGAAGATTATTATCAAGATACTATAACTATCTAGTATAATTATATATGAAAGTAGAAATACTCTTGTTGAAACATCTCATATTTAGCTAAATTATTATTAATAGGAGACAGGGAGGCTTAGTAAGTGAGATTAGCACACATGAGTGGCTACATTAATGAACTGTTAGCATAAATGAAAGACTTTGAACTTTCATCATTTGGAACAAATAAGCTCGTTCATCTCCTGAGTGATTTGTGAATATACCAAAAATACCCTTCAACCTTTGATGTGCAAGATAGCTACTTTAAAAGGGGAGGGAGGAGAGAAGTGTGGAGGACTGTGTGTGTACGTGTCTGTGTGTGTGGTACAGCAAACTCCCACACTTTTTTTTTTTTTCCAATTTTTAATCTTAAATTAGCTTTCAGACTCCAGCAACAGTCAAGAGCATGGAAACAAATTTAAAATATTAGAACAGAGTTGCACATTTCTTCCCCTATGACCAATGTCACCAGAGTGGTGTGAGTTACCTCTGTACTTCAGTTCACCCGGCGTGGTGCTGAAGTGGACAGTCATTCTTGTGAAGGCCTCCTTTACCTGCTAACTCTCCAGGAGCTGGAAGTATCCTTAAAATACTTGCTGTATGTAACAGCCTGACAAATTCCATAAGTAGAATAGGTAGAACCCTGAAAAACAGGTCCCTTTTCCACACTTTTAGAGTACGTGCTGAAGGCTTCCAAATGAACCAAAGATTGGAATAAAACCTGTGGTTTGCTCTGTCAGCTGCTCAAATGAACTGAAAATGCACAATTTATGTTGTGCAGATATCAGAGCCCATATCAGAAAACAGGGTCATACCTCCATTATTTTTAAGATGAAAGTAAGTCTTACCACTGATTTATGATACATGTTTGTCATAAAATTAATGATTTTTTGCAACTTAGATCTTAAGGGTCTGCCTTAAGTCTAATTGTCACAGATAAAAAATTTGCAGCAGCTATAAAACATCTTGGCTTTTCCCTGAAAGAACAGTTTCATGGTGTCTTGGTATACATTGTAAGTAAAAGACCAAATTTGAAATATTTTGCATTCAGTTTCTTTGTACTCAGAGTATTGAAAAACTGAGGGTTTTCATCTCATATCTGCTTCATCCTCCCAACCTTTCTGGGCCATACATGACTGTTCTACTTGTCAGTGGGCTGTGAAGCACTACAGTAACATAGAACGCAATGCTCTAAAGTGCCACACTACTTGTACTATTGGACTATGTCTGCCCTATCTTAGGACTTGCTATAAATTTTTCTGGGAGGCACACAAATCACTCTTTCTCAAGACAGATGGATTTTCTGAACTGTACTGTGTAAAACTGAAAAGGGACTTAAATGCCATTGTCCCTATACATCTCTTTCCCAGATGCTAGATGACTGTTGTAAAACCCAGCAATCCTTCTGGCATGGGCTGTAGCTTTATAATGCTTTCTTCTATGTCAAACCTGGGATAAGAAGGCCTCTGAAAATATGGATGGCCCTTCTCTTCCTAATATTTCCTACATTATCCACATAAGCCCTATATAATCACTTGCCTGTGAGAAATATTCTCACAAGGTTCAGGCTGGACAAGGACAAGGGCTGGATCTGTTTGGATAAGACAGTCCTTGTCCAGTCCCAGGATATCTTTGTGAAAACGCACTGTGAGTTTTAGTCATATCATTGATGCTGCTGGAGCACTACATCTTCCTACTCCAAATCTCTCTTCATTTCCATTCATGTAAGAATACTATGTCTTTACAGAACAAGGTGCATCATTCCTGCTTAGAGGGACCATTCAGGCTCAGATTGTATTTATAGATCTTTTAGAGGATGCAATGGGGGACAAATCCTGGCCTGTGGTAGAATCAGTGGTACAGCTCCCTTGTTTCCAAGACCTCATGGTTTAATCTAATCCCTTGTACTTTGTAAAATACATTTGTGCGCTACCAGTTAAATTTCTTCAGCACTTAGAGAATCCTGTTGAGCTTTGAAATTGTTAGTAGAATAGGGACTGCCCTTACACTTTTAAATGCTGTCACTTTTTTCTACCTTTGGAGAGTCCAAGTGGGAAACAAATGTTTTTGAAAGCCAGATTGTAGAGACAGAGAAATAATAGAAAGTGAGACATGCTGTTCTTCTTTAACAGCAACAAGAGAGAAAGATAAGAAAAAACTTTGGTGGAATGATTAAAATATGTAGCATCAAACATAACCTAGCCCACCCCCACCCTAAAATTTACATGGTTCTTTTCTTCAGTATCTCCAACACCACAGATATGGAATTCTATCAAGGGTGGAGTTGTTTGTTTGTTTGTTTTGTTGTTGTTTTGGTTTTGATTTCTATTTGTTTTGTTGTTGTTTGTGTGTTTTTGGGGTTTTTTGGGGGGGTTGTTTGGTTTAGTTTGGGGTTTTGTTTATTTTTAATGTCTAGAGCTATGACTGTATTATTGTCTTTACCTCAATTGAATTCTATCTAAAACCAACTGAAACTGTATGCTGACCTTCCAAAACATTTACGAAAATCCTCAAAGAACAAAACAGTCTTGAATTGCGTTCATGTATTAAAATACAGGATTACTGAAAGAGATGAGGTCTCTGAAAGTTTACCCTGAAATGTTTGACTACCTCAGTAAACATTCAGCCTCGGGTGCATAATTTGTCTGGCATACATAAGAGCCTCAAGGATATACAGAAAAGAACTCTTGAATCAGCACGTTCCCTTTCCCTGCCTGAGCAGTTTAAAAAAACCCAAAAAACAAATTATATCTGCATAATTTAATTCTGAAACCCTCACAAATTCAGGAATTAACTAATTCTTAGTGAGTAAAGGAAAGCCCTCTGTAATTTTTTTTTATGTCAAGGAACAGATTTTTCTTCTAGTGCAAACTTATTAAAGGCAGTTTGTGTTCAAGAATACTCAGTTGTTGGTAATGCTTGTGTTGTTTCTCTATACATGAAAGGAAATATTTCAGAATACCTGTTGAATCTGTGCACATTTCAGAAACTGATTCCAAATTGTAATGAGTTTTAGAAAGATTGTCTCAGCTTTTGAGGAATTAAAAACAGCAGACAGCATTTCTTTTTTTAAAATCTTAGACTAGATGTTATATTCTCTAAATTGAACAGGATTTCACCCGTGTACAAACGCATAAAGAAAAAAAACTCATGCTTATTTGATTTTCTTTTAGCTAGGTATTCTGCATAGAATTAATATTAGTGAGATTCTTCAGCTGAAAGTCGAGAAATGTGTATTTTTTAAGCCTACTATCTCACAAAGGTCAAACTGTGCAACTCTTTCTCATGCAAATGAGGAGTTGAAGTCAATGGGGTTTGGCATGTAAGTGCTCAACAACTTCATAATCTTGCCCTAAATGCTTTTGCTTTGATAGATCTCTGTCTTGCTGTTTTTCTGTCTTTTGAAAACAGGTTATCTCTAAAATTTTCTCTGGTGATATATCATGAGAAGAGAGATCAGTAAGCTTCCTGTCACTTTTTGTAAACCTGTTGAAAGTACATATTAATTGCTGTTTTCTCCCAACTTCACTATAGATATATTTTTATGCTGATCTTCAAGCTTCATCAAACGGGACTGACCAACATAATATGAGGATATCTGCAGCATTCATCATCATGACTGACACAGATTAGACAATTGTGCTTTTTTATCAACAAGGTTCCTATCTTTGAAGACACTCTCAGTGCAGTGCAAAGCCAAACAAAATGCAAATAATACAATGTAGTCTACTAAAACACTGGGAAAAAAAAAAGAGTGCTTCAACTTCTTTTTGTGTATGTGTGTGTGTGTTTGTTTATTTTTTTTAAGGGACTAATTGTTAGTTCTCCTTAAACAGGAGGATAAAGATTTTAGTGTCCAAGGAGGATCCTTGAGAGAAAACAGGATCATTCTGGCCTTGGAACTAATGTTTCTCCTATAGTGATGTCTTATCTGTGGGTTTCTGCAACAATAACAACTGAAAAAATTAAACTGAATTAAAATCACCCATTTAGATATCAGGACACTTACTCACTAGATGAGATTCTTTCCTCTGGGCACAGGAAACCGAGTTCGACTTCTGCTTGCTGAAGGGCAGCTCAGTCTAACCCACAGGGCTAAGGCAGTGAAAAATGAAAGCAATTGCACTGATACAGCCTGCTGCTAATATATATGCATCCCTCCTTACCACACAGCTTGTGGTTTCATGTTCAGCTAGCAGAGCTGCACCTGTGGGATGCCTGCAATGGATGTGTTTCATAAACCAAACCATCAGTGAAAAGGCAATCTTTAATTTTACAGGCTACAAATGAAATGTGTCTGTATTTTATGCTCAGCACTGAATGCTTAATGCAGGGACTGAACAGCATCTGTGATATCACAGAGACATTTTTCACCCCAATGAGATTCAATCTAACCTGCAAACGAACTACATATTTCTGGCCTTTCTGTTTCTCCGCTTCCTTTGTGGCACATATAAACCAGAAAAACAGCTGTGGTTGACCTTGGACTGGGGTCACTGTAGTGCTGTCACTGTCAGTGCTCTATCACTCTCCATTCTATGGAGCAGCAGAAGGGACTTCCACTGCAGAGCAGAGCATCTCCAGAGACGGTAATCTGTGTTCGCTTCAGTGATGGTCTGTTCTTGTCCCCTCCCTACACCAAAAAGAAATGGCGCAGTTAACACCCATATCTCCAGCCATGGTAATCACTCAGTCCTCCTGAAGGATGTATGGTCAAGCCCTGGGGACAGAGAGCCTGTACAGCAAATATTTGAGCATATTGAATTGCTCTGACAGTGGTTGAAGCAAAGAGGTGAGTAGGGATGCAGCTGATGCTCAGCAGAGTTTCCAAGCTAATGCCATTCCTGTGTTACACATCTGCTGCAGGCTGTAGCTGCTGGGGACTGAGGTAACACAACAGGAATGAGATTAAGGATTGATAAAGTAACTGTCTGAATTCTTTCTCACCAGTGGCTAAGCTGTGCTGCTTCCAAACCAATTTACTGTCCAGCTCTCTCCCAATCAGCCATATGTAGTGCTGCATATGTACAGACATTGATATATCAGCTACAAAAGAAACATGCATTTAATAGTCTGAGTTGAAGATATGGGTGAAAAACCTTTATAGAGAAATAGTACTGTTGGCCATGATGACTTTCTTCTTTTAAAAGAAACACTTCTATTTTTTTGCCAGTTCACTCACAGAACACTAAATCATGCTGAATTTTTTTCTTCAAATTAAACAAGAAATTACCTCTATTAACTCTATAACAGGTTGTTTTGGTATATTCGTTACTGCAGTTTTAAAGCTCCCTAACTTCACTAAATTTATCAAAGTTTAGCCTGACTGGCTCACCAGACAGGGGAAGACACCCACAGCTGAAACCCCACCTGCCCAGTAGAGCATACTGCCATTCTGTTTTCCATCCTATATCCCAAGAAATCCAACCACCCTTTCCCCCACAGAACATCAGAAAACTGCTGTTGAACTGCAAGACAATGTATCTGTATTCTCTATTTGTACTTCAAATCAGAAGCTGATTAATTACTTTAATAACATTAACTTGCACTGAAGTAACTTCAGGATACTACCACTGAAATCAGTGGATTTACTCCACAGGAACACCATCTGAGCTCACTGCACAGTTTTATTTAAAGAGAGTCATGTGTGGAAAAGGCAGAGTGAATAGCAATGTCATTCTCAAGAACCTTGTAGGCTGTGCAAACAGTTTATATGAAAATAATGACCCTAGGAAAGAAAAGGACTATTTCTATTTAGAAATAGCATAAATCTAAGGGGCTGCAAATCAGTAATGTTTCAGAAGTTAGAGAAGAAAATAAATATCTAGTTCCTGTTTGTCATCTCAGGATGCAGGGAGTGCAGGATAGCACTCTCTAAAATATTTTACTGAAGCAGTAGAGGACATGGAGTAGCAAGACACTCGCCTTCATTGTGGGATGCCAAATCCACAGAGTCCAGTGTGCATTTTAGACCTATGTCTTCTACTTCTGTTAGAAAGACCCACCCACCAAGTGTCTCTCCTGGGCCAGAGCAGAGACAGGACAGCTTAGCTGCAGAGGCAAAGCTGAAGGTTTCTTTTTCAAGGCTGAAGTGCTAGATACTTCTCAGAACAGAGCACAGTAAATGGACTTGCTGCTCCTTCAGGGAAGGATGATTGAGGACGGGAGATGTCAACTGCTAGCTCTTCTTTCCTTCACTACTAGGCCACCCACTGCCCTGGTCTAGTATAACCTGGCTACTTCCTGAGAAGCAGAAGCAAACTTGGTTTCTCTGAGATAAAAAAAGGAAGCAGCAGACCTCTGTTCATGTTCTACCATTTGTAACTATCTGTTGCAGAAAACTGTTTATCTGTGCTTTTCCTGAGCTGATGCTGAGGTGAAATGTTCTCTGTTTTGACCAGAAACTCCATTTTGAAACTTGGAAATCTTTCCAAAGTGTATCCGTAACAAGATAAAGTATTATCAGACTGACAGCCTTTGGTGAAAAAAAAATGACAGGAAAAACTATGCAGCACTGATACTTAAAAGAAAATTAAAAACAACAACAAAAAGTGTTCTTCTACTCTATGGGCTTTTGTGAGAGCTTGATTAATATGTGTCAAGAGATTCAAAGGTCTGAAACAGGGCAATGTGAATGTCCTGAGAATTGAATAATATCTCTAATTATTGTATAATTGACTCCTCCCAGAGTTAGAATCAATGGGAACCTTCTCAGTAGAAAATGTCAGTCAAAAGTAGAGCCAAATCAGGAAATATTTTGATTAGAAGATAAAAATAAAGCTTGCTTCATCAATTCATCAGCTATAGATCATCAGTTACATTTCATTGGCCATATTATTTCTCAACTGCCTCTAACAAAGTGCTGCATATGTTTGATTTGTGTTTGTAGAAATAGAGTAATTGTAAAAACCTTTGTGTGAGTCATTACAGAAGTAGTAAAGGTCCAAGGGAATGCCCCCAGAATGTGAACTTTGGTGACATATCATAATTATATATTAATTTAGCAAGTTAACATTTGCATGAAGCTCAGGTAGAGCTATTTCTATGAAAAATGTTGCACAATAACATCAGACATCTCGACTAATCCTACAGAACATCAAAAGGAATGCTGGCTGCTATTCAACACTGGGTTCAGTGCCATGACAACAGATGGAATTCATGGCTGAGGAGTTAAAAAACAGACTTCCATCCCCCTGTCACTCTTTGTAAGAATCCCTAAAGAGAAAAGTATGCAAACTAGACTAAAATGAATGTAGAACAGGAATGCCTGTGAAAGTGTGCTATCTGCATTTACACAAACACGTTTATTTGTGAAACAGATTGTAAATGGTAAAAGTAGATATGAAAATGTTCTTTAAATTCTTGCAAAGGGCAAAGAGAAGGAGGAGGAAGAATGGGCTGGATTTTTCTTCGTCAGAGTTCGAGGGGAGGAGACTCAAATTCATAATATTATGCTCACAGGCAGATGACATGAGAATGATTTTTTTTATATTGTTAAAATGAATGTTCCTATGTTTTGTGAAGACATCATTCTGAGACATTTAAATCTAAATATGAATGTTTTGCATTAAATTTTTTTTTGCAATATTTTTGTATCTGTAGATTGAACATTTTGGACATTACTGTCCTGTAGTTAAGAAAACCGTAAATGCAAACCTAGAAGTTAAAATTACTTGTTGGTTTACATCTTCCATTAACAAGACAACTGTTGAGATAATGGAAATTACCAATATAAAGGAAAAGAGATCTTAGACCAATTTTTGTTGATGGTGTTTTTTTCTTCTTTGTTTTGTTTTGTTGTTTGGGGTTTTTGTTTGGTTTGGGATTTTGTTGTGGGGTTTTTTATTTGTTTGATTTGGTCTGGTCAACATCCCACAGAGTTAAGGTGGTGAGTCAGATGTGTCTACTGTGCAACTACTAAAGACCACTGTTCCTTCAAAAGACCAGAATGTCACACTTACCAAGTTTTGAAGACAAAATAACCATACTTTCCAATGCTCAAAAAGGTCAAGTAACAATAGGTTCAGTGTTCCAGGTAGAAATGATAATTCTGGGAACTGAGATGAAAGTAATAGAAGAAACTGAAGTCTTAAGGCTGGATGTAGCAATACATAAGTCAAAAGATAGCTTATCCATTTGCTAAGATCTTTGCATGATTGGGTACTACATGTGGAGTACAATATAGAATAGAAATGGCAACTCTTTAAAGGTGCTCTTTGGTTACCTATCTCTGTGTCTAATAGCAGCCCAGTCTTCCATAAAGAGGTTTTCAGAATTGTCTTCACATTTTCCTCAGCAGTAAAAATGTGCTGTCCATCAGAACCATCTGTAGTACAGCACAGAAGGATGAGCGATTTTTTCTGCAAGATGGTAGTCAGAACTAACCATATGGTCTTGCATTCATTTTATTTTGGAGTGATTATTTAGTGCCCTGGTGATTGGGTGCCGGAGGAAATAAAGGAATATTTTAACATTTCCTTGCGTAGCTACAAAGTCTCTAGCAAACTCTCAGTGGTTTGCCATTGCAAGAATACCTAAGGGGCAAAAAGCCTGACTGAATATCTTGTGCCTGTATCCTTGATATTTGAAGAAGATTGACTCAAGGTTTTCTTGTTTTGTGGCCTTGACTACATGTCACTGAAAATTTTCTTTTATTTGTTTTTTCACATATGGTGAAAAGAAAGAGACAGCCCATGATAATAGCTGCAAAACTGTTTTATTTTTGATTTGTTCTCTAATTTATTTGCAGTAGTTATGACTCTGAAATACCACAGTAATTTTTTTTTTTCTGAAATACCTGATGTTTTTGTCTGGTTCTTTGATCTGACCTATGACAAGAAAGAAGCACAGATGTGAGACTTCTCTGTACAAGCAGTGTGAACAGATGTTCAGCTGTCCATAGTTGCATTCAAGAGCATTCGGTTGCTCTTGTTGATTTTAGATTTGGGGTGCATTTTGAAAATGTGGTCAGGAGTATAAACTGTGTGTCAGCCTTGTTTTGGATTCCCAGTTCATATAATACAAAAACATTCATTTGGCCTTTAGAAAGACTATTCCTTCATATGATGTTTTATATAAAATTTAATGTATGACTACATCAGCCTTGTTAAAACTGACCCTCAGCCAAGCTGAGGTAGAAATTAATCATGATAGAGTAGTAGACAATGTTGCATTTCTTTAAGGCTAAGGAGGCAGTTAATGTGCTCATTAAAAAAAGAAATTCACTAACAAAATTAACATTCTTATAAAATAGAAAAATTCCTAATTTTGTGATACACAATGGGGCATCTGATTTTGGAAGGGTCAATGAGTTTCAGAGGTCCCTTTACTCCTTTCTGGAGCAAATACATTCTTTGCAAACCTACCTTTTGAGAAGAGGGTGGAAGGCAGCAAGACCTATTGAGATGACAATGAGATCAAAAAAGAAGGAGTGATTATTCAAATCCCTCAGAGAAATAAAAGCCTGAAGTAAGAAGAACTGAACCCAAAAAGGACCAGGCAGGGCGGGGAACGGGCAAAGGGGAATGAGAAGCAAAAACTGAATGCAGAGGGCAAGGCCTGAATGGGAAGCAGTGAAAGAATTAGGAGTTGAAAGGGGAAGGAGGAGGGGAAAGCAGGGCTGAGGAAGAGAAGAAAGCAGTGAGAGTCACATCATGGTGAATGAAGTAGAGATGAAAGTCTTATTTTTCTCAGCCTGTGGCAGCTCTTTTGAATACTTTATATGGTGAGTCTGTTTTGCTAAAAGTGCAGCTTAATCATATTGCTTGTCCTCAAATCAGATTTATCTGATTTTCCATTTTTATGTCTGTTGTCAGTGTGGGCCACACTGGTGAGTGGCAAGTGCTGTAAAGTTTCAGAAGGCCATGAGGCAGCACATCCAGTCTTCTACTTGGTTGCTTAGATACACCAATGAATTGTATTAGGAATTTCTCACCTCACATTTGCACTCCCCTGTGCTTCAAGTATTGCATTTTAGATAATAACATGGAGACATACAAAAATAATTTCTTCTTTTTGTGAAAAGAACTGCTTACAGCACAGCTGCAACCACAACAAGCAATAGATCAGATAGTTTTCCTCATAAAATCTCTAAAATTTTCCTTCTGCAACCTCTTTCTTAACATCCCGATTAATTTAAACTTCAAACTCTTAAAAATTTTTGTTGCACTTGTTAACTAAAGAAAAGTTAAATTTATCCTATCATAATTCTCTTCTGGTTTTGAGCATAATAGTCCAGCTGCAAGTGCAGTTTCCCTTTTAGTATTGGCATGTAAACATAGGAGTCAGTGTCATCTCAAAGCATGGGCTTTGAGAGAATCAGCACACAGAAGCCTCATGGAGAGTTTGCTCCTTTTGCGTCATTTAGCCTATTGCTTAATTTGGATCACTTTGAGTCTCTTTTTGGCTGGCTTTTAGGCTTTCTTAAAGATCTGGGAGAGTAAGACCTTTGTGGGTCCTAGACATAAATTGAGTCTAACCTGTGTTGAGAAAGAAAAGAAGGCAAAGCAGATGTCAAAGAGGATGAGGACAAGAACAAGGAAGAAGGTGA
This sequence comes from Acropternis orthonyx, assembly GCA_035583155.1. Lineage (NCBI taxonomy): Eukaryota > Metazoa > Chordata > Aves > Passeriformes > Rhinocryptidae > Acropternis > Acropternis orthonyx. Next base: position 21,912,898 of record JAWWEU010000040.1, read on the forward strand.
GGATGAGGATGAGAACAAGGAAGAGGAAAAGAGAAAGAGAGGAAAAGAGGAGGAGTTGGTTAATTGTTCAAATGAAGTTTGGCTAGGAGAAGTTACGGGAAAGATGATGGATCATTTAGCAGTAAAGAAACTGTTTTACAAATACTTAAATCTTTATGTTTTATTCCATCCCATTAATTAAAAAAAATTAATTTAAGAAATAAAGAAAAATGCGCAAATCCTGCTGCGTTCTTGTTTTTATATTTGTGAAGAACCACCAGTGGTGTGATACTACACATTAACGAGTTAGACATAGATGTTAAATACATTGAGTAATATAATTGTGGAAATAACAAGGTAAAGTGAAATGTCTGTTTAAATACAATCTCTGGAAGAATAAAATAATTTGAGCATCATGTTGCAATCTCTGATAGGAAGGAAGTTAATAAAGAGTGGTTATTAAAAAAAGAATACCTAATTGACTATAGGAAGAACTAGAGAAGTAAAATTTCCCACTGAAAAAGTAACTCACAAAGTTGACTTAGCAAAATTTAATTTTAAATCAGAATAAAATATATTTTGCCATAGGCAAGAATACATTCTCATGTGTTCTGTAAGTTTGGGGTTTTTTTTGTTTTTTTTTTTATAACCCTCCAAATTTAGTTAAACTGCTAAAAGTTGTGCTGTACATTCAAATTCAATGGAGAAATACTGGGAAACTTGTGCCAAGTTTCTGCCTGTTTAGAGTCCTGAAAAGAATAGTGGATGGCTACACCTGCAATCCTTCTGATTTCAGTTACAGCAAAGTGCATTGCAAGGGAAAGTGTGATTCAAAACACAGCAAAGATTAGCATCTGCAGCCTTTCTCCTCCCAGTTAAAGGAGGTGACCTACTTATTAATAACATTTCCAAAGAAATTAATGACTTTCTATTCATTCCCCTTCTCTCCCCATACAAATGCTGTACTCAGTGTCCCTCTGTTTCTGTGTGTTCATGAACTCAGAAACTGAGAAACCTGACAGGAAGTCTAAACTCAGTATTAACTGCTCTTTCTTAATAGCTTACTTTGACATATGCTTTAGTTGAAGCCGTTGCTTTCAGCAGAAACAAAAAAGAACATTATCCAGACATTTCAATATGTTTTTTTTTCTTCCCCCCTCCCCCCAGCAGTGCTTCTTTATTGTTTATTTCCTATTGATGAAAGACATTAATAGATGAGTAATGAATACTTGCCTCCAAAGAAAAATTCTCCTAAGTAGAATTTCTCATGACAAAATCATTGCATTCCAAAGACTTCACTGACATTGTGCATGCCAGGTATTAGACTGCTGAGTGAACACTGCAGTGGCAGGAGCCACCCTTGAGAGCATGTATTAATTGGATCTCACAAATCCCTGGAGGCTTGATGAATACTACACAATGAGGTCCCTTCTATTTCTTCTGGCTAAAAGATGTATACAAAATACTTTAATAATCTACTTGGTTGACGTAACATTTAGGCTCTTTCCTGAGCCAAAGAGCAGTTTAAATGATCCAACTTAGGGACATTCTATAAAGACATTATGACTCAGAGATTCCACACCCCATCATGTCACTATATTTAGCATTTGACCAAGCACTGGCTGAGTGGCAGTAGTTGCCTATATACACACCTGGGATAACAGGAAAATGAAGCTTGAGTTTGATTAGGCCACACTGAAAAAGATGCAATCTAATTTGAAACACCCAATGCTTGCCCCAGGATCAGAGGGCATATCTTTACTAATACAACTGCTTGACTGATGAGTGAAGACCTGTGCATCTGATGCAACCTCAATGTACATCCAAACCCTCAGAAAGACTATTGTTCTTCAGCCCATTCTTGGTTCTTGGACAGCCTGCCCCTCCTTTTGCTGCCACAGCAAAGAAGATGAACATTGTGGTCTATAGACCAGGACTTAAAGTAGCACATAAAAACAGGGATCTCACTCTCCAATTGAGTCAGACAAAGTTGCGTGTAACTTGCAGAAACTTTCTAATATTGTGCAATGATTTCTATCATTTGATTGCATAAACCTACCTGCTTACTAAAACCTGATTCAAAAGGCTTTGGTAAATCCAGTTTTGCTGCTTGAGAGGATACACGTGCGTGCCAGCATTCAGAAAGAAGTGCTTAAGATCTGTGTGGAGTTGTTGAGAGACTTGACTCAAAACATATGGTTAAGAACCTAAAAGTAAGAAAATATTTATCTAAACAGTGGAAATTTGCAAACCTAAAATGAAGAGATCTGAAGGCAATCAAGATTTGGGAGAGAAAAAAAATCGAAGCAAGATTTCGGCACTCATGCAGACAGAAAGGGTGTATGAGAAAGAAGAGCTCCAGAGGAATGGAGAACTATTTTCATCCCCATTGTGTAAGGTAGACAGCTACATGTGACAAAATGTAAGTGTTTTTATTTAAATAAAACACTCCTGGTAGGGTAATGAAGTAAATAAGGTATGTAGCAAGTAATACAGTGCGTTTTTTCTGTGTGACTTTCATAAAATCCATATTCAGCAAGTCTTGCTTTCTAGCAAACAACGGGACATTCAGCTTATATGTGAGGGAAGAGGGCATTCCAGTGAAAAGAGAGGGCACAGAATGGGAATGAGAAGCAGCACTGGCACAAAAGAGTCAAAGAATGTCAATTCAGAAGGCGGGTGTGAAAGTAAAATCTGCTTCCATGCCTGCTACAGCATATATTACACAACTGGCACTTACTTGGCAAATCATCCACACAGGCACTGAACTTGGCAGCTTCACAGGGATAACCTCTATGTGAGGAAGGACTGTTCTTCAACAATATCTCTAAAATGTTTGGCACCAGAGTACTTTTTTTTAAGAAAGCAAGTATTTCTTCCACTTCGTATTTCAGCCATTTTGGCTGCAAAGGAGACATCCTGTCCTTGACTTTTGGTATATTCTTCATATGGTGTTCCAGATTATTTGATATTGTGTACAAATGCCATTGCACAACCATTGAATTTTGTGGATGTTCCCATGTTAGAGAGCAATGGGTGTATTCAAAGACTTGCTCAAGTTAAATGATCTCCTTGTTAATTATTTGAGACTCTATGACAGAGTGCTGGAGGCTGCAATGCCCTGGTAGAAAATCTACAGATGGAAAAATGAAAACCATTTGAAATACTGATGAAATTGAAACGTTTTTTTCCACTGATATTCTATCTTATGCACAGTAGTGAAAGAAAGATTTGGGATGTTAGTAAGAGGAGTAGCCTTTTATTTTTTTAGTGAAGTAAATCTATTCACTTCAATGGTTTGCTGGAGGTTATATACTTACCTGACATATTGAGGTCAGGTAGAAACTCAGTGCCCAATTCTACATGAGAGTGAATGCTATTAATTTGTGTGAGAAAACTTAGGAAAGTTAGGAATGTTCAAGGCATCACAGGATATACCTTTTGGATGGTTGCTTTAAAGAAGGATGTGATCACATGAATCCTAGAATGAGATTGGATAAGCATTTCTAAGCACATTCCAAAGATGAAAAATCAGACTTCTGGATAAGAACCTAAGATTCTCAAAGAATATTTGGGTTAATTTTGAACATGGTTGGAATTATGAGTGCTAGAATGAAACAAATGTGTTAGTCTTACGATTTGCAAAGACACATGAAAGTGAACAGAGACAAAGATACTCATTACAATGCAGATGAAATTAATTTCTACAGACTTGATATTGATTTGGATTTGGTCTTTAAGAAATAACTGAAAATTTTCAGTGAAGTTAAATAGTAGGATATCTTCTTGCTGTGCATGACAAATTCACAGTCTTTGAATCAGGAGAATAAAAGTCAGATATAAATACACAGGCATTGTAAGCAATTTACTCTCTATTCAGTACCTCCCACAGAAAGACTGTTTAAGCAGAACATGGATATTACTTTTAAATAATGTAGAAGTAAATGCTCTTATGAGTTTTAGAGGGCATAATCATTCTAAGAGTTATTCTTGCTAGGAAAAATTGTACCAGTGAACTAGTAGATCTTTATAGGCAAACATTTTAAGAAGCCTTCTAAACAGTGTTTTGCCCATATGCATCCCCATACTTACTACCAGATGGCATAAAATGGCATCACATGTTGATCACTCTCTTTTTCTCTTTCATTTCTACTGTCATTCATTTTGATGAATAGAGAGTCACAGCCAAAATCACACATACATGAAAAATGCCTGAGGCCCAGATGAGGAAACAAGATTCATTTTAGGTCTGAACTTGACCTTTTAAATGATGGTGGGAAGGGACAGGAACTCAAGGAGATCAGATGGGATCTGCAGCTGACATGCATCACCTTCTTGACCTGTAATGGACAGCCATTTGGTCTGGACAGGACCTTTACCTTGGCTCTTGCTGTGTCTCCATACTCAGGTTGCAATATGCCCTGTATTGGGTGCTGGCACTCCCAGACTGCTTATGCCAGCCTTGAATGTTCATCACAACTATACTGGGTACAGATTTCCTGAAGGACTTCACACAGTATTAATCCAATTCCATTATCTTCAAAAAGAACATCTCACTTCAGAGGACCATGGATCATGTAGGTGAAAGCATTTTTTTTTTTTTTTTTTTTTTTGGAGAATGGGCAACAGCTTAGAGAAAATGGACCAAAAGGCCAAAATGAAGGAAATCTTAAACTCTGGAGATTTCTGGGTGAACATTTTCTTCATAGTTGTTGTAGAGGTATTTAGCACCTCTTCCTCAATTTATCTGCCTTGGAACTGAGATCACAGGGAGATAGAGGGTCTTCTCATTTAACTGATCTGTCCTTCCACTGTCAGATAATGCCGTAGAGTCAAGAGTAGGGAATTGTAAATTGCCCTTTCCTGATCAGCATATAATAAACCCTGCTTGTATCTCAAATCTAGAGGTGTCTGCTCCTGTGTTCTAGTGGAAATACTCCTTGCTGAAAAAAATCAAAGAGCTTTCTCTCTCATGGCTATGTTTCTGGGGCTTGAAACTCTTGCACAAAAGTCTTAAAGTAGAAGGTTTCTTTCCTCTACCCAAAATAACCACATTCAACTTTTTGGATTACAACTGAGATGATTGCTCACAGCCTAACAGTCACAGCAAACAAAATATGATCACATGAAATTCAGCAAAGATTTTTGATGAACAGACATCAGCAAGTAACTGTAGATCTGTGAATACAAGTGTTATTTAAGGTTCTTGGACTTCTTTATTTATAGTCATTTCTGTGTCTTATCACTATGGTCTCTGAGTTGCTCACAAAACTTCCATGAGCAAAGCAAAGAATGATTCCAATTGTGGGAGGGAGAAGGCTGAGAGAAGTGTCAGTAACACAAAGCATTCACAGAACACCCAAGATCACAACCCATGTTTCCTCCCCTTTATAAGTTCCTCATCCTTCCTTCCTTTTACTAGACTGTTGGCCAAATAAATATGTGCCTTCTATCCAAAGGTCTTTTGCCTGGTTTTATCATCATGATCAAGCTAATTGGGAGCAGGAGAGTAAATGAGGCATAACTGATGTATATGGCATAATGCCCAGCTGATGCTACTATTAAGCTGATGCCGGAAAAGTTAGGAAACCATAGCCTGGCACTGAATAATAGGCCTATTACAACTCAAGTGTGGGGCAGAGAGAGATTTTCCTGCAGCTGGCACCTTGTCTACAAGTGGTGTACAAGAGAAAATAATGAATGACTTGACTCTATGTTTTCTAGGTTCATTTCATCACAGTTCATTGGGCACCTCTGAGTCTGACTCCATGTAGAAAACAGCAGTCATTTCCCTAAAGAGAAATGAGTGACAGATGAAGAATAAACTGAAGTTATAATCTCCTGTTTCATGGGTTAGGTTGGAAATTTAATGGACTGTGCTTATTAACTGATTTAAGTTCCCATTCACTGATATAAATATCTGTAAGTTAAACTTTTCTTGTGATGAGGATAAAAGCTAACAGCTAACATCATAAATAAAGCACGCTGAATAAAAACTAAACTTTCATTTCAGAATGATTTTCCTCCATCAAGACAAGGTACCTGGCATCTTGCTCAGCACTTTTTCCATTAAAAGCCCATGTTTGCCCAAAGGGGAGCATCTGTTAAGATCACCACTGCCACATGGAAGCCTTTTCCCATATGTACTACATACAAAATGAAATGAGGACATAAATTTTTTTCAACACAAATGAAATGTGCTTGTTAAGCAGAAGAGAAAAACAGCTATGTAAAAGCTGCCTGGCAAATTTGGGTGAAATTTGCCTTTATCCCCATCTATAGTCTGATCTCCAAATATGCTAATCTGCTCTGAATACCTGACTTCGGAGGGACAAGGCTGAGCTTCTTGGATGAGACACTAATCACCAAAGATTTTTATGAAGCTTCAGAGCTATTAGTGGGTACATTACTGCTTGTTCGGGGATGGTGGTGATTTACAGGAAGTTTGTGGATAATTAAAGGCTGCAAAGAGTGGTAGCCATTAACAAACAAATTGATTAACATATTATGATGGGGCTAATTAAGCAAGTGAACAATTTGTTCAGTTTCAATGGATTTGCCATTCCTGGGAATTTTTTTTAAGGTTGGCTGTTCTTCTAAAAGGTTTAGGCATATTCAGACAGGAACTCATAGCTAAAATACTCCTAGCCTCCTTTTGTAAGGGCTTGCATTTTAATTACCACAGTATTTCCTTCTGTTTTTTTTTTTTTTTTCCTTCCATGCTAGAAACATAATAGGTTTTTATGTACTCACAACAGAAGCTATTGCAACATTTATTTGGATAGAGCAACTCTCTGGCAAGGTGTTGTTCTTTAACACTGATCTGCATGTATCTCCCTTTCTCCATCACCACAAGTAGCTGCAGCCAACCAGGGCTGAAGAGTGGAGGCTGAGAACTGACTCATGGCTCCTCTGCTCTACTGTTGGTTGTGTGCCACACCTAAACTACATTCTGATTTCGGAGCTGTATATAGGGAACTTTCAGGTTAAGTACAGAACTGTTTTTTCAAGGTTATTTTCCTGTCATAAGAGAACAGGAGACATCTTAAGAAGTATGGAGGGCCAGGAGTCAGAAAAACAGCACAGATGAGAGGTTCTTGGAGATCAAAGGAGTCATAACCAGGAAAATACCCCTATGACCCTGCACCACTGCAGTCACTATATGACTAGCAAGAACGATTAATCCATGTTCAGAACTTTAGCAAGAATTATAGTTGCATGGGCACTCCCGACATCATAACATTTTTCCATTCCAGGGCATTTTTAGGGGTTCCCTCTCCCTTAGTCCCTTCCAGCAGCTGCTGCTGCTGTTGTGGATTTGCAGCTGCTGTTTCTGTGTGGGTTTGCTGCCATATGGCACCATAATTCTTGCCTGCTCACCACAGCTCTGCCCTCTCTCCTAATATCCACAGCATTATTGAAGAGCACATCACTTCGTTCTTTGAAGAGAACATTATGTGTTTGGGCTGTTAATCATGAATCCAATGGTTTTATTCCACAGACCTGGTGGCTTAACTAAAGTGATGTCAGTTTTTTTGTTATCAATCGTCACTCATTTTCTGCAGTAAATGGGAAATTTTCCTCTCTAGATCCATCCTCACCTGGTCTGCAAAGCTCTTATCTGTGGGCAAAAAGATGTCACCAAATGTCCAGTCTTTGAAAAGTATGGTTTTCAATAAAACATATCCTAGAGAAGTATAAGAGATGATTTGTGTAACTGGGCTGGGAATGCTCATTCAACATGGCATGCCATGAAATCAAACAAGCTGGAGTTCACTTGGGCTCATTTTCCACAGTCTATCTGGTTTCCTGTTTAAAGCTTGTGATGCCAGGCTTCTGTGGGCAGGTGGATGTGTATATGTGTCTCTGGGCTTTTGAGCTTTTCTCTAGTACCACAGCACACAGAGCAGAAGTCAGCTGGAAATGAGAATGAAAGAAAGGGGAATTTAAACTTTTTTTTCTCTCATTCTTCTATCTTTTTTGTTATGGTCCCTCTCCATGTTTGTTGCATGTACACAAATAGCTATGAGCTGTAGTGACCTCCCATTTCTCCTGCAAATACCCTCAACAACACAGCTGGGTCAGACACCTGGGCACATGCTTTTGCCTGCCAATGGCAAGCAACACTTTTCTTCACCTGTCATACACTTACGCCCTTTTCTAGAACAAAGGAGGATGTACTGTGTAGATATAATGCTATCCATTGCAAAAATGTAGCCCATTATTGTGCTAGAGAATTTCTTGGGCTTATATGGTCCAATACTCTAAACTATTCACTAGGCAGCCAAAGCACTATTAAACCAAGAGTAACCTGTCTGAAGGGCACAAGACTGAACAGCTAAACTATTATATCCAGAGTTAAAAGTTCTCAGTTGATAGCATCTTTGCTTTCTGCTTTGTTGCAATGTGAAATGCCTCACACAGAAAACCAGGATGACATATGAATAATAAATATTCCTGGGCAACAGCTGGAGTTTCTCAGAGTGCCTGTGTTCCTCTCTGTGAAATACTTCCCTGTATAATTTACTAGATGTCTCTCATTAAAGCAGAGACAGTATATACAATTACACATAACAAAATGATACCCCTGAACAGAAAGGGTCACTGTGTTGCCTGGAAACTGGTAGTCAGTCTTAAACCAAGCACCTGCCGTTGCAGACCGGTGTTAATTTGTGCTGCTTTTGGACAGGAGCAGCTATGGGAATTCAACACAAGAGGAAGACACTTGTTGTCATCAGCAGGAACCCTGCCATGGCAGCAAGAGCCTCCTTGCTCCACCGCCAGGGTCCCCTGGACAGGGTAAATGGAATTTTACTGCACAACAAGAAGGGGGGCAAATCTCAAGGTCTCTATATGTGGGACCCAAGGAATGCCCATACATGTTCCCGATCCATTCTAGATGGAACATGTCTATTGTGACTCCTCTCTGAATTCTGTTTCCTTCAATCCTGGCACAGTAGCAGATTCAAGATCTGAGCAAGAGGCAGGGGTTTAGCTTGAGGATAACTTTTAGTGCATGTATTAATACACTTGTTTCTTTGGTTCAGTGCTGGAGGAATATTATGAACTTTTTCCTATAATAAAATGCCACAATTAGTTGTGAGAGCCACTGAGCCTATTACAAGGGACATTTCATGCAATCCTATTTGTTGAAAAATTTTTCATGCTTGCAAGTACAAGAATATATACCCAATTATTTTTAGAGTGGCAATTTTCTCCATGTGGATTTAATTAAAAATTATTAAAGAGAAAATAAAGAGGCCTCTTTTTGTTTGTTTGCTTTCTTTTTACGAGCCAAATTTCAGGAACTGAATTGCATAAATGTTGCTGTCTTGATAGCCTTCAAAATGATAATAATAAAAACAACAATAAAATCTTGTTCTCAAAAGGCCAGGAAAGCACTTGATGTAAATAGATTCAGCTCCATGGAAGCACATGGATTTTTGCCAATTGATACCAATTTAGAATCTGTCCTGACCTTTCATTTGGGGATATAAAGTACCCTGATGGCAACTGCAAATTTTGAAAATGACAGAGTCCATTCAAGGCACGTTTTAAAGACTAATTGAACCTTAAAAAGAGGAATATTCAATGGCAGAAAACCAACAGTAAGTGGGGTTCTTGTGGGGGGAGCCGAGTTGGTAACACAGTGAATCGTATTTTCTTGAAGGCCATGACCCTATTACTCTGGGTTATATTGAATTCAGCCTCAGTATGTAAGAAAAGCCAGAGCCACTGGGAAGTTTTTCTGTGAATACAAATTTCCATGTTTGTTTGATATCTCTTCACCTACCTGAGACTGTGCAGCTGGAGAGGGGTAATCATCTGTAAGTCTTATTTTGCTAATCATTCTCGTGTCACACAGAGTAAGGAAGCAAGAATACTTCTGGTACAGGTCTAATGATCAACTATTTTCTGATTCCTGTCACAACATACAAGTTATCAAAGAGTGTCTGAATCAAATAATGTAATGCACAAATTAGTTCTCAAGCTATAAATGCAAAACCTTCAAAGTTGTGTTTGATGGGAGGAGCAGAAGAAAAACCATAGGATATATTATGGAAAAAGTCTATCCTAGCAGCTATGACATGAATTGCAGAGTGAGTAATTTCAGAATCAGTTAGAATATTCTGTTTTTTAGATAACTTATGGTATAATAACTATATGGGTTTTGGACTTAAAAATGAATTGAATTCTCTGCAGTTTGTTTCATAGAGATGTGCTAGAAATAAAACTGGGATGAGGTTGAACATAAAGAAACCAAATAAGTCAAGTTGCTGGGAGATTTTTAAAGGGGAAGACATCAAGTGAGCAACGTTATTTGGAGAACCATACATTGGCATATAAAAGGGTTGCATTATTCTCTCAGTACGTACTGCATTAACATATCAGTAGATACTTCATTATTTTATCTTACCTTCTCTAACTATAGAAAATAATGTGGTACATTAAAGCAATCAATCAATCACGGTAGTGAAGCTCAGGTATTGGAGTAGAGCAGTGTATTCATTACAAACCAAGCAACACAGAGTTAAAAAAGTAAAAATTACAAGGAACAAAGGATTAGTGTAGTGCTTCATAAACAAGCATTGATTTAACTGGCTCCACCTTAACTCTGCTCCAGAATTAAAAAAAAAAAAAAAAAAAGAAAAAGAAAAAGAAGAGAAGAATCAGGTCTTTGCATATGTAGACATGAATATAATTTAACAAAACAGGCAGAATCGTGAATTTAATTACACAGCAAGTGCAAATGTTTGTAATGCTGTTATGGAAATGTGACTGTGATAAACTTATTCACATTACATTCTGTTGCTAATTCAATTTCCATGCACAAGTACAAAATGCTAAGTCATGTTCTGTCACTATAGATATAAAAAAACCAGTATAAAGGAAGACATGTTTTGTAGGTCTTTCAATAGCTGGATTATTTTAAAACTATGGTTTCCTTCCTAGTAAGTGTTATACTTACAATTAAACAAACCAAAGCACAGTTTTATGTCCATGAATAATATACAGTGCATTAAAAAAAATGTGAAGCATCCACCATAAAGTAGTATATGAGAAATCATGCTGAAAATGAAAGAGGAATAAAATTGAAGAAAATGTTAGTGACACCTAGTAAATTCTACAGGAAAGGAAAGTTTGCTCCCTGCCTGAATCCTCTGCCTCTCATCATTGTCACAGGAGTTTTACGAGACCATCACTTCACAGCCACAATCTTGCTACTAATTAAAATGTTAATAGCTTCTTAAAATGAATCTACGTATTTGTTCTTTGCTTCTGTGCACTACATGAACTGCAATCCCTGTTGCTGCCAGTCTTGGAGTTTTGTTACAAGGTGGTGAAATGTCTATGCTATAACGATCTGATTAGTTTTAGAATGGGCAGTTTAGGGATCAGTTGTCCACATGACATAAAATTTTCATAGAATATCCATTTTTTTTTTTTTTTGCCAAAAAGTACCAATTTTAAGCTCATGTGCCTTTCCTCCCCATCTACCCACCCCCACCCACGCCCCCCTAAGTTTCAAAGCTGAGAGTAAGGGTCAACAGTTGGATATACAACCAAGCAATTTCCTGCTGGGAAGGGGAGAGCAGGGCATCCCTGGTAAATAGCTGTGCACTTATTTTTACCCACTGTTTGTGTCTGAGGTAACTGTGGAAGAAAGGACTGCAGACAAACTATGTACACATGGGAATTAGCTGATATTGGCAAGCCCTTTCCCTGAGATAAGTTGTCTAATCACAGAAACCCATCCAGAGTCTTGATCTTGGGGAGGCTGGTAAAACAACTTAATAGCTTTGTAAAGTTGATGACTTGATTTGCCAATTTACTTTATTGACTTTAGATTTGTGTTCTACAGGATTTACATTTGGCTAAATAGAAGTTCTGATTCCTTGGCAATGATGTGTGCACTGCTGATGGATAGGTCCCTGTGCTGTACATACTTTTAATGCCAGTATAAAGCTTCTGACACTACAGTAGCAGGAGTATTATGCCAAGTATAATCTATAATCTGGTTTGCAGGAAGAAAAAACACATTTAAAATGTTTCCTTAGGACTTTAACTTCTCAATATCATAACCTAAACAACCTAGTAATTTAGTGGGAGAGCAATAAACAGCCAAGTTCTGCATCAGAAAAAGAAGAAGCCTTTTTTAACAAAAGAAAACACCAGGGCTTTTATTTTTGTTTGATATTTGGCAATAGAAACCCTTCTGGACAAGTAAACATGATGGAAATGGTGCATTGAAAGCAATTTTTATCACTTAACCAACCAGTAAACAAGAGTAAGATCATGAGTTGGGGCACATCTTCATGAAAGCTGACATCAAGGTTAGCCTTTGACTAAGGCAGGAATAAATGTAGGCCAGAGTTACTATTCCTTGAAAAGGAAGGAAAATGTAAACTGAAACCCTGTATGCCTGTTGCATTTCAGGAGTGATCCCAAAAGACAAGAAATAAGCACTGTAGCCTGAAAAATACATCATTGCCCCTCTTTTTTCTGCACACATTTGCTTTAGTAGGTGTATGTTGTTTGTAGGTGGAACATAATATATGAAAAAAACATATAAGTATTTCTTTAGATTCCTGTAGCCATTTAGGTTCTTTGGATAAATTAAGCTGCTGTGCATTCGTCTCCTTAGCATGTGCATTGCTGCGCCTGTTATGTGTCGCCAATGCAACCTGTTTGGATTTCTTTTCTTCTTCTCAGTGCAGAAGAAATTCAAAATGAACCCAAGCAGGTACTAGGCAAAAAGAATTTTTAATATACACCTTATCTCACAGCTAGTGCAAAGAAAAATAAATAAAAGTGGAGATCAGTTTTCCTTCAAACGAGGGTTTTAAAAATGCCATTTTAAATATTAAAAAATCAAATACTTAGGGAATTTGTTAATCAGGCCTAATTTTTGTATATTAAATTCATCAGATATATGCACATTTCATCATTCCACCGTGCTTAAAGGTGAACTACAGCTGGAGACAAAGATCTCAGAAATAGGTGAATTGATGGACTAATATAAATTAAAAAAAAAAAAAAAAGGTTCAAGACTCTTTCTGTAAATTATTTGAACTTTTTAAAAGGACGAACATTCATCATGACTGTTTTGGGATTCACTTTAATACATATTTGATGAGATTTGAAAGAACTCCAACTTAGAAATTCTCTTTTATTTAGGCTTTTCGAAATGCTAAAGTGGAATCAACCTTGGATTTAAAGGAATATTAGCTCTCTCCTCACATATTCTGTCTCGTCTTGTGAGAGCTGCCCATTGTACCCAAATACAACAGTTTCTTTAGCAGTGCTGAATCTTAGACACTAAAGACAGCCTCTCCTCAATGGGGGTTACTACAAGGGGAAAAAGAAATTTTCAGTGCGTCAGAGAAGGGACAATCTAATCCTCTTTGCTGGTACATCTGCTCTGGCAGTTTTGCTCTACAAATCAAAAGGCATCCCATTAATTAAAGTTCCTTTTTCTTTCATTTTTATTCAGCTCAAGAAATGTGACCGGTATTCAAAAAAAAAAAAAAAAAAAAGAAGGTTTCAGCCCACTTTAGTCACAAATATCCATACAGAAGTGTACACGCTTTGTCTGGTTTCCGCTTTTTTCTTTCTTTTTCTTTCTTCTTCCCTCCTTCCTTCCTTTCTCTTTCTCTCTTTCTCTCTTTCTCTCTTTCTCTCTTTCTCTCTTTCTCTCTTTCTCTCTTTCTTTCTCTCTTTCTCTCTTTCTCTCTTTCTCTCTTTCTCTCTT
>JAWWEU010000040.1:21948042-21967414 GCA_035583155.1 Acropternis orthonyx
TAATTCTGACTTGTAATCTGTTTGTGAGTTAGACTCATTCCTCCTGCTGGTTTACCTTTAAACCAGCACACTCCACCTTGTCACTTTGTGAACCATGAAACAATATCATTATATCAAAAAATATCTGGAACAATGCTTTGAAATAGACTTGTTGCCCTGGAATCTGTTTTTAAAAAGTAATCATACTGTAGTCAGCATAGTGGTTCACATGTTGAAAAATGAACACATGCTTTTGTGTCACATAGAATTAGGCCAAATCCATAATAACATGAGTGGAATAATGCTACAGCAGGGGTGAATGCCAGAGCACCAAAATGCCCAGTCACAATAGGAGGCAGTCTCTGTTCTCTTGGGAACATGTGCATTTCACTACCTAAACTACACTGTGGGCACACTGAAGAAAGACAGTGACCCTACTAAGACCCTTCAGTGTTTTTCAGCCTAAGCAAGACACATGGGCTCAGCAGGTTACTTAGCATAACCAAGCCTGAAAGTTCTCAGTCTCTCTAGAAAGCACAATATCTTGTAAAGAAACAATAAATTTTCACCTCTTACTCACCTCCCATATAAGCAGTCTCACAAATTTGTTAAAACACATATATTTTAAATTTTAAGTCTTTACAATAATGGAGTAAAGTCAAGGCACTGTTTTCCAGTGGGTCACATCCCAGGGTGCTGGCTGGCCATCTGCTGCCATGTACTGCAAGAAGCACTAGCCTGGAAAATGTCACTTCCAGCAGTCCTTGGGGAGGCTTCACTCTATTGGGGTCAAACAGTTCTTTTCTGGCATGATGCAGATTAGATGTGCTTGGGCATGTCATGATTCTAGTAACTACCTGGGTTTTTTTTAAATTTCAAACATCTCTGTGCATGGATATATTATATTGTCAGTGTGATAATCCAGAAGATGGTTTCTGCCTCAATTTCTACATTTAAGGAGCTGTGTTCGTACACCTACATGTAAAGAAGATATTTTTTTCAGGAAAGTGAATTCACTCTGCACTCTGAGGCCTTATCCTGATATTACACTGCTAAATTATGCCTCACATTTCCATAATACCATCTCCTGGAAAGTACTCAGTGTCTTCTCTTAGCTGTAGAAATGTTACTAGCATAATGGACTTGGTAGCAGAGTCAGCTCTGATTTTATCAGGGCTCCTCATTTGCCATTATTTCTCTTTTTTCTCCTTCAGTAGGCCTGAGATAGCCCTCTTCCAGTAGTGGTTCGAAGTGGCTTCCTATGAAAGCCCTACTCAGGAAGAGGGGAAACTGGATTACCCCACACATCTATACAATCCTTCTCCTCAAAGATTTCAGTGTAACCAGTGAACAAAAACAGAAAACCAAAACAGAATGCTTGATTTTTCTTTCCCTCCACACATTTGTATTCAGCAGAACTTAAAGAAAACACCTCTTAAATCCCTTCTGAATAATTAACTTGAAATGTTTACCCATTGACAAAAAAGCACAAAATAACTAGGAAATACAAAGTCCTGAAACCATTCCCAGAGGCCACTATTGCATACACTGTCTACTTATTTCAGTTTCTTTATGCCAGGCAAGACCCTAGGCTTTCTGTTCAGGGCACAGGAAAATACAAAAGACACTCAGCTTTCCTTCCTCATGGGAATGGGAATCTCAACAGAAGAGAAAGAGGACCAGTTCACTGTGCAGGAAGTTCCTTTAGCTTACAGTGAAAGTAATTCTCCAGTGTGTGCCAAGAGATGTTCAACATAGCCGGAGTTCTGTTTTCATTTAAGGAGCAAGTTTCAAAGCAGTACACACTTTTGATTTTCATTTTTAGTAAGTTTATTATTTTTATGATGATGAATCGCCGTAATCTATGAGACTACCTTCTTATGACACAAGAATCTTCTCTTGTCCTGACCTTCATGTAATTAGCTATCTGAGCAACAGACTAAACAGTAAAAGCTGAACACACAACGTGTATAATAACAATGTGGTACATAAAAAATGAATAGGTTTAATGTGTTGGCTTCCAAACAACCAGAGGCCGAACTGTTGAAAGTGCCTGGGGACTGATAAAAGTAGAAACAAGTTGTAATGATACAACTGATCCAGGAGCCTGAGGTAGCTGAGACACATTACTACTGTTAACATTTTATTATTAAAAAAATCAACTGATTGAGAGCATACAGTGGAATGCTTAAGTTTAGGTGCCTAACAAGAGAAAACAGACAAGAAGAAAAACTTGTATCTTAGAAGTAATTGAAAAGAAAATACAAGAATGAGCCCAGTACTTACCAGGAAAGGGAAGAAAGTAATGAACAGAGAAATTAAAAGTCTTTTTTATTTCAAGTATCCCAAAAATTATGATTAAAATAATAAAAATGAAAAAACCATATAAAAACCCAGGATCAAAAACCTTTGAGAATATTTTAGATATTCTCAAATTTGGGAGGTCCTGATGAATTGTATTATAACAACTCCTAATCCTGCAGCGATTTTCTTCCAGAAATCATGGCAACCAAGGGAAGCTCATGACATAGATATTTCCAATTTTGAAAAGGGTAGAATAGAATTATGAAAATGTCATTTTGATAGCCTGAAAAAAAAATCAGAGGCAAATTGTTAAAAGCAGAGTTCAAGTATTTAAAGAATAATTATGTAACAAGAAAAAAGACAATTGATTTTTCAAGAATTAAACACATTAGTCCACTGTAATTTCCTGGGTTTTAAGAGAAAATCATGTAACATACAGAGAAAGCGGCAACAGTGGAATGTATCTTGACTTTTGGCCTTTGACATCTTTCCACATGATATTCTCTCTCAAGGAAGTCATGTATAGATGATGGTTTCGGCAGGTTCACAGCTAAAACCGCACATCTGCTCTAGATATTTGTCAACCGTTTCTTATCATGTCACATTCCCTAGGGCTTTATTCTGTGCTCAATATTCTTTAGTGGTTTTTAATAGTTTGGATGAATAGTTTTTAAATAGTTTGGAAAGAACTTTCATTAAAAAACTGAGTGACTGGAGATTGTAGGGAAGGTTCACTGAGGATGATCTTGACCAGCTGAAGAATCATTTGGTATGAAAAAGTGAATTTCAATAAAGGTTAAATTCAATATACTCCTTGGGGGATTTTCATGCAGAAAAGAGCCTTAACTGATTGGCAGCAGTAATATGGAATGGGCCTACAAGTTAGAAATCTTCACAGGCTAACTCTGAATAAACTGTGTCATGCTGTTGTAAAAAGACGTCATTTTGTGTGCTCTGAAGGTCACTGTTCTGCTTTATCTGCCATTGGTGAGGACTTACCTGGAATATTATATTTAGCTGGGCCCTCGTATTTTAAGAAACATAGAGCTGAAGAAAATCTAGAGAAAGCCAGGAAGAAAAGAGTTTTACAAAACAGGACTCATAAAAAGTTTGGAAAGCTATGGTTATATTTAGCACGCGTATAAGCAAACTTAAGGAGGAAGGATATGAAAAGCCTTCCAATCCTGTAATAATTCTTTGTTTTGTTAGCAGAATAAGTCTGTTTTGTACTCCAAGTCCACAGAGGGTAGGGCAACAAGTAGATTAATTTGCTAAGTTTATTTACTTTTATATTTGAAAATACTTTCTGATTTTAAGGTGAGTAAAGAATTAGAAAAGATAGTCTATAGAGGTTGTGCAATCTTAGTATCTATAGAGCTACAGTTGTGTTTAAATAAACCTTTCTCAAAAATTCTCCATATTCATTTGACCATGCTGTAATGAAGGTACCTTTTCTCAGCCTTTGTTTCTGAGGAAAATTCTTTTCATGTTCTGTGTATACACATGGTTACCAACCCATGTAAGATTGCCATGCTTCATTCAGCTCTAAAAGCAGCCCAATGCCTGTTTGGTGTAGACATGGAGTTTGTCCATCCAATTCCCTGTAGATCATTGCCTTGCTACAAGCATACGCAGACTGGTAAATTTAACAGCCAGGAACCCCCTTTTGCCAGCCTCCTTCAGACCCAGCTGTAACTCCCCCTTTTTCGTGGGCCACCCACAAGGCTCTTTCATGGCTGTTATAGCCCCCTTTGCCAGAAACATATAGTTTCTCATGCCAACTCTGAGCCTTTCATCCCAATATCCAAGACACTGATCCCTCTTTCTGCAGCCAGCTCCCAGTGTATTTAACTTCTTCCTGCTACTCCAAAAGCCACATAGCCTCTGGCTTTCTGCAACTGCTGGTGGTATTTCCCTTTCTGTGCTGGGAAATTGTCTCATGGATATGTACCAAAACTGAATTAAATGAACCTTGTGGCTTGCTGATCATCTTGGTGAGTGATTTCAGGGAAAACTGTTAGCCCCCAGATTAGAATTTGTCTGGGTTGAGAAATTGTCTTGGCAGGATAAAACTGTCCTTTGCCAAATTTGGCATCCTAGATCTGTTTATTGAAAAAAAAAAATCTGATTTTTTAAAGAGCCTAGGACTTCAGCATTTTAACCCGGTTATTTTAATACTTTCTTAGAAAAGGGGAAACATCTCTTACTTTATGCACAGAATTGTTCCCAAATTGCAACCAAAGCATTCCTTCAAACACTTTTATTGTATGATGCCTACAATTTCATATATTCTTAGTTTCATATATTTAGACATGTCTGAAACATTTTCTGGGTCCGAACTTAGCCCTAAGACAAGAATCACATTACCCCATGTTTCCAAAGTGTCAACAACACTAACATCACTCTGCAACAACTGGAATTTCTTGCATTTTTTCCAGTGGAAAGTGAAGGATACGATACAAAGAATGCAGATTCACACAGCAGCCAGACTTTCCTAAACTGAAAAAAGAAAAAAACGTCTTGAAAAAGATGACTGCTTTGATGTTAAAAATAGATATTTTTTTAGGTAGCAATACAAAAAGCAGATTCTTTGGAAACAGATCTTTAGAAAGTAATTCATATGTCCTATTTCAGGTGCCCTGCACAGGTACATTTTCATTGAAGGCACTACAATTTCCCAAAGGGTGTTTCATGGCTTGAACTTAAACAAAGGCTTCTTGTAAGAGGTCAGTAAGCAGAAGTGTTAAGCAATGACATTATGAAAATCTGTCTTTTGTTTGAAAATTGAGGTCCTTGCCTTTCTAAAGGCTTTGTGTACAAAGATGCAAAAATACTAATGTTTGTATTATTTTTAACAAATTTTAGTACTAGTAAAGAAATGCAAAGAGAAAAAGAGAGCTAGTATATATCCTAGAGATGATTTTTTACAAAAGGAATATTTTGCTGTTATTTTAAATTAAAATAAACAGCAGGGCAGGGAGACTGAGAGGGGAAAAAAGGATTTTTTAATTAGAATAATACCTGTGAGTCAGGGAAAAACCTTTATCAGTACAGGTAAAAAAATTAGGCTATTGTGTTCAAACCTGGGTAATTATGATAACACACCAAAATAGACACGTTTTGTTTTTAATCTCTGTGCCTGAGGACTGTAACTCAGGTTTGCAGGAGGAGATAGCCGGACCAGGTCTTATACCAGAGCTCCATTTCTACCCACTCCAGAGCTTGCCAGCCTCACAACAAGTATAACTGAACAAGACTTTCATCAGCTTTGCTGTCCCTGCAATCAGTGGGAAAGCAAAAGTACTAGAAAGCAACCAGCTGCTAAAGCATTGCCCTCTTCTCTCTCTCACGGTTTTTCATTTAAATATTCTGTATATGAAGCCTTGATTTCTGTTCATCACTGACCCGAAATAAGAATGACTCCACCAAAATCACTGGCATGAAACTCCTTCAGCTGAGATGGGAAGTAAGCCTAGTGTGTCAGAGTGTCTAATATTGCAGGTTTTTCATGCAGGATAGAGTAAATAAGAATTTACAAGCCAGCAACTGTTGCTGAAAAGCTTTGAAAATTAATTGGGGAAAAAAGTTGGTTGAACTGCTATAATTACAGAATTCCTCTAACCTACCTGCATATGTGTTTTATAGAGTTTAAATCTTTTGTCTTACCCAAAAGGAAAAGGGAGGAGGAAAAGTAATTCCACCAAGTCACATGAGGTGTAACCTATCTGAAAACTGAAAAACCCTTTCCAAATTTAAGTCTCCAGCGTGTTACCTCTTCTTGTTCTTCACTCTATGTGAGAATAATCACACATTCACTGGAACACAGAAAATATTTTTTCCCCTTATTTAACTTGGTATCTTCTGATTCTGCTAATGTGATTACGTATATATGTTTGGTTTTTTTCAACAGCTAAAAACTTGGGTTGTGCAACCCTCAGCTGAACAATATTTTTTCTGAGACAATGCAGCAATTCTTCTCTTGTGCAATACAATTCAAAGTAACGTTGCTCACGTACACTAGCAGACCTGCCTTCCAGTCTTTTTTTCACGTGTCACATACATAGACTTAATGACTGCAAGAAAAGCCCAGGAAGTCCACATCAGTTTCACTTCTCTATTCCTCCTTACAATCCAGTTTGAGACATCTGAAAACTGCAAAGGGAACCAATATTTTTTAATTTAAGAAAAAGGGTCAAATGTATAAATCTTTTCCATGTGGTAGCAGTCTTGAGATGCAGGTGCTACGTGCTAAATGTATCCAATACAAGTTTTAATGGTGCTTCCACCAGGAGTTGCTGACTATAAAAGAAGCAACTTTAAGGATTCTGTTTTCTGAAAGGATGCAAGTAGCTCACAGCATTAGAGCATGATGGTATCTAGGCTGCCACAGGTTTCACCAAGGCCTTAGAGATTCCCTACAACCCAACAGTCAGTCAACTTAGTTTGCTAAGTCAATGGTTTTACCCTGTGCAAATGTTAGATGCCACAAAATGATGTAAAATTAAACGATGGCCTCAATTTTGCAATCACAGTTAGGATGAGGTTCTTCTCACATATTTATATATATATATGTGTAAAAGTCAGGATCTTGGTTCTACTGTCTCCATGTGGGATGTAATGCCATCTGAGCTGTCCAAAGATGCCCTGCTTGGCTCCCAGCTGCCAGTCCAGAGTTTCCCATAGATCCTGTGCCACATCTGCCACGTTAATTCCATATACCCTCATACCCCATGGTACCAGGCACTGAAATTGGAGCAAATTATTTGACCTCTAAGGTCTTGACAATTAGAGCTAACAGAGTTTCATTTAGACGATGGAGACAAATTAATGGAGACAAACTTTCATTTTCAGAAGCAGTTTATCACGTTTAAAGAGGAATGGAGTGAAATAGCCACCATTAAGATAGATAGTGTATTTCTGTGTTGACTACAAACTGTAAGAAATCTGTTGCCCAAATATACAACAGCTGGAGTCCTGTTTAGACTCACTCAGTGGTCTCTATAGAGCAATTCAGGTTACATGTCTACATGAGTTTACAGCACAAATTTAAAATATTAATTTAAAATATTTATATTTGTGATTTCTGTGATATTTAGTACTTAAATATTTTAAGGGAAACTCATTCAGTCATTCATAGTTTATGAAGTCTGCATGTGTGCTATACATGTGCTGTACACCTCTCACTTGTAATACTTAAATATCTGAAGTTAGAAGAGATAATTATCAATTTCTTCTTGGAAGCTACTAAATAATCAAGGCCAGTTAGCCTACATGAATGCTGAGAGACACCGTGAAAAAAATAACGAGACCTCAGCTAAGAGGGCATATTGAATGCTTGGGCCAGAGAGGTTACACTGGTGTCACTCCTTCCCTGACTGTGGAACTGTTCATAAGTGCACAGGTGAAGAGTAAAGCATATTACTGGAAATTTTCCTGATTACTGAAGATGAATCTACATTTCTGTGTGAGTGCTCTCTTGAGTTAAAGACATTTTCTTTCATTCACTGAAATATTTGAAAAGGCAACTAACACTACTTAAATGCTTTCTTAATAATACCTGTATTCAGTATAAGGTTTTATTGGAATTTTACAGAAAGACCCTGCTATTCAGTAAAAGGAGATA
This sequence comes from Acropternis orthonyx, assembly GCA_035583155.1. Classification (NCBI taxonomy): domain Eukaryota; kingdom Metazoa; phylum Chordata; class Aves; order Passeriformes; family Rhinocryptidae; genus Acropternis; species Acropternis orthonyx. The sequence continues at coordinate 21,955,949 of JAWWEU010000040.1, forward strand.
CACAAGACAGTCACTGCAGTGAAATATGATCAAATTCTGTAAAGGTTTGAGGGACATTTCCACAAAGGGATGGGAAAAAATCTCAGTGGTTAGAATAATTGACTATAAATTCCACAGAATTAAGGGAAGTGAGATTTTTGTCGTGGTTTAATCCCAGTTCATTCACCACCCCTTCCTCCCCTGGTGGGAAGGAGAAAAAGGAAAAAAGGAAAGCTTGTGGATCCTGGCCAACTCTGTCCAGTTTATATACCAGGCATGATGTTGTATTCTATGGAATATTCCTTTCGCCATTTCAGGTGAGCTGCTCCATCCCACCTTCTTGTGCAGCTCCTCACTGGTGGAGCACGAGAAACTGAGAAGTCCTTGACTTAGCAAAACCCAAACCATCACTGTGTTATTAACATTGTTCTCATACTAAATCCAAAATACAGCACTGGACTAGCTACCAAGAAGAAAATGAGGTCTATTCCAGATGAAACTGGGACAGTTTTCGAAGAAGAGATATATTTTCTCTCATAGTGGCTAGTAGAGAGTTTCAAATAGTTTGTAAAAATGCCACAGATGTAACATGTCATACTATACAAGTTACGATATGAAATACTAATTTCAATCAACTGGTTTATCATGTGGTATTGCAAGATTTGCATGTTGGAGAACAAGAATGAATCAAGCGTATTATATAAGACAGAAATCAACTCTTTATACAAGACACGCTGAAACACAACCAGCCCAACCCAGGAAAACCTTTTGATCACCCTATAAAAACAAAATAAGAAAGTTGCTCAGGCAAGTTATGCTTGTGCTGTTTGTCAGTATAGCCTGCCTGGGCTTACAGAAATAAAGCAATTGCCTTGTAGTAAAGGATCTGATAAGTAGTTATTTACCTTTTAATACAAACATTGACTTTTTTAAAAGTGATCATCCTCATAACAAAGTCATAAGCAACTAAAGCAGCTCAACAAGACTATGTTTTGTTTACACACATGTGGTTTCTTAGGAAAGCAATAAATGTCATGATTTGACTATCTGAAACTACTGATTTTTTTCCGGTGATAGTCTGTGATATCTAAAAAGAGTGAACTGTGTTTCTATTGAGAATTACTCATAAAAATATCTCAGATATATCTAAGTAGCTAATCCTCAATTAATAATTTGGTTATTTTAGCTTTTTTATAGTCAAATAACCTGAAAATTATGAGACTTTTTTCTTTTTCAAATTTAAAAATGAAAGATTTTTGCAATTCAAATTCATTCACCAGATACTTCTTGTAAATAATTTTTAAATGTAGACCACTGGCAGGAATATGCAAACTCTGAACTGTGCTCAAACATGCTGATCACATGATGTTTCTTTCTTCCCCAAGTAGGATGAGTAAAACATGGAAATAGCTTTCTTCACAAGGAGAAAATCATGCTTTTATTTGTTAATATTTTATTAGAAATCCATTTTTAAAGTGATCATTCCTGTTTGAAACTGTATCCATGGGAAATAAACAAAATAAAAATTAGGCAAAGCATCTTCAATCTGAAATTTTTAATGAATATGCATAATAGTTCATGTGCATCTTTGTTCAGTTCTCGTAACTGAATTTAGCCAAAATCAGTGAAAGATAGCAGTGAAAGAAGCTGTCATTACATTACACTCATGTGGACTTCAGTCACTCTGATTAATTGCTGCTATGTTTCTTGGGTGTGTTTACGATGAAACATTGAATTGAGAAACTCCATGTATCCAGTTTGGCTCAGTAAAATCACTCTCATGCTGACGTCTCAAAGGACCCATAAAGACTGACATTTGCAAACCCCTGCTCTTCACAACATCACAGTAATCCACCAGTGACCTATTTTTGCCTTGTGTTTCTAATAGCTGGACTGCCTTTCATCATACAGAATAGGCATGTTTACTTAAAAAAGAGATGTTAAATGACAGTTTTCAATCTGTCTCTAATTGCCTTTTAGTATAAAACTACCACAGGTGATCCTGTAAATCCTTCCTGCCAATGAGATTGTATTCCCTTAGTACAGGTATGTCTTCTGTTCTTAACCAGTTTTGAGGTAGAACATAGCAATGTGGAAGATTAAGATATAAAAACCCCCTTAAAAATCTCTCACTAGTTGTTTTTTTTTTTTTTTTTAATTACATCAATAGAAACCAATAAGAAGAAGTCAACATGTGTTTTCTGAAAGGGAAACAACGTTTTTGACATAGTAGTGGAAGCACATTAAACTGTTATTTTTATAATTTTTTACCATTGCTCCCAGATGACTCCCTGAGCAATTCAACCTAGATAATGCTATACTACCTGCAAAGAACTTGCTGTCTAATATGTGAAGCAATTATAATTCAGTAAACAGTTTGATACAAAATGATGGCAAAGGTCACAAGTACAATCTTTATTTTTCTGGTAACAAAATGTTTTTATACTGTGGTAAACTGAAAGGAAGAAATAGAAAAAGATGTCCGCTTTTGGAAAAATGAATTTTTCATGAGTTAGAAGCACACAGCCACTTCTACATACCTGCTTGTAACCTAACCCAGACACATGGGCTTTATAGTCTCAGTCCCTTCACATGTCTTTGGAGACAGATCTTTTATTTTTGTGTCATAGATTTCTTTTAGCAGGGGTAGTGTTAGTTCAGGCAGGGATTTCCTGTCAGTTCAGAAAACCTATGCCATCATTTACTATGTTGATTTAGGATAGCTTTCCCCTAGAAGCAACCTTACCATTGACTAACAATTAAATGTCCTGTCTCAGCATCTCCATTGTTGTAACTGAAGACAAAGAAGTCTGCAATCTTCCTTCTCAGACCCTGTTTTGGTCACTAAAAGAAATTATATATTTGTCCCTTGCTGTACCACTGTCTTCATGTTTATAAAGGCTTTTGGACACAAACTAACATACACTTCCCTTGTAAGTACTCAAGCTCAGCTACCTCTGACTCATCTTTTTTAAATCTTCAGTACTTCAGAAGCCCTGAAATAGCTTCAACATGAGACACTGCACTGGTAGTCCTTGCAGAGCCATTCCCTGTTCCTGACTCCATCAGAACATCCAATCCAACCCCACAAGTATCTATGGTAAAATAGCTGCCTTCCTAAATGAGCGGAGAGCAGTGACATTGTCTACCTTCACTTCAATGTGCTTTCAACACCAACTTCCATAAGATTCCCTTTGAAAAGCTGATGTAACATGGACAGGACAAGCTGACAGTGGCATGACTGAATACTGCTGAAATGGCTGAACTCAGAGGGTATCAGTGGTATGAAGTCTACTTGAAAGCCAACAGCTAGTGATGTAGCCCACACATTGATAATGGGTGCAATACTTCTCAACATTTTCATTAATGATCTGGATGATGGGACAGTTTTGCTGATGACACAAAACAGGGAGAAGTGGCTGATACACTGGAAGACCATGCTTTCATTCAGAGTGACCTCAGTGGGCTGGAGAAATGGGTTGACAGAGACTTAAAGTTCAACAAGGGAAAATGCAAAGTCCTGCATCTGGAGAGGAACAAACTCAGACACCAGTTCATGATGGGGACTGCTGGCTGGAAAGCAGCTTTGCAGAAAAGGAGCTGAGCACTGGCACAGGTTGCCCAGAGAGGTTGTGGAGTCTCCCTCCTTGGAGATACTCAAAAGCCATCTTAACACAGTCCTGGGAAACCTGCCTTAGGTGACCCTGCCTGAGCGGGGAGTTTGGATCACAGTGACTTCCAGATACTCTTTCAAACCTCAGCCGTTCTCTCACTATATGATAGTATTGAAGAAAGAGGCAAAAAGAGTTAAATCATTGATTTAAGTAGGAGAAAGAGTGCACGTTCTGGGTATTTGAAATATATTTGAGTATTCACCAGTCCCAGGTGAAAGAAATAAATGACCGCTGCCATCTACAAAAGCAAATTATTTTCTAACAGATATTCTATAACAAATGCAGGATTCCACATTATTTATTAGCTTCTTTAAAAAAAAGGAGCTGTCTCTAGCAGAAAAAGAGAGAAAATGCTGATGTGTATGAAAAAGAATATAGTGGTGGTTGATAGGAGAGGTGTTAATGTGAATGTTTTGGGTGTATTATGAAACTTCTGGGAAAGCATGTAAAAGGGTTACCCTTCTTTACTGTTCCTCAAAGCAATAAATGAAATGTGATTATTAAGAAATCTTGTGGCAAATCTTGTGATGTATAAGCAAACAATCACTGCTTATGTTTATTATAATAAAAACATCTATTATTTAATTAGTCAAAAGAAACTACTGGGTTAAGGGATCTAAAACTACAACCATATGCTAATCTGCACATAAGAATCTGTAGAGTATGTCTAAATGTAGATTATAACACTGATGTGAATTTGAGATTACCCATGTGTGCCTTGACTTGAATATGGGGTTCTTTTCTGCTTGTGTACCAGAACAGTATCTTTGACTCTTCTGCAGCAAACCAGCGTGTGAGGGGGCTGGATTTCTACAAGGGGAGAACAGCTGCCATTGATAACTACCATAAGTAAAAAGTGGTATCCAAGAGGAGAAGTAACACTGCCAGAGGAATTCTGGACAATAGGTAAGGGACATGAATTCATACAACACAAATTTATGTCTACAGTTATATTCAAAATCATCCTCATGCAGCCTGGACTACATGGATTTAATTTCTTTCCCTATTTCAGGTTTTACAGTTCACACTGAAGTGATATGCTTTTATAAATCCCCTGATATTGCAGCCAGATAGATTTCAGGGGCCTTTGCCATTAGCAGATTTTCAATCCCCAAAGTTTACATCACATCAATAAACTGCAGTCTCACGTAGTTCACCATAACAGGTGAGAGAAGTCAAGAAAGAAGCAAAATTCCTTACTTGAAAGTGAAGGGAGGCCATGAATTTGGTGGGAACTTGCATATTAATCATGAAGGACCCTGGATTTCTCAGAGGACACTGAAGCATATCCAAGTGTTGAAGGGAAAGCAAACGAGGTGGGGGAATTCTTACAGGTGTGTTATTATTTTTTCTAGATCTGTGTATGTTTGTGATACATGGAATATAATTATGTTTTGGGAACCTTGTAAGCTCTTCTTTCTGCCTATTTTCAGTTATCATAAGAATAAACCCAGAGTGGGAGTCTTGGATAAGGAAAGGCAAAATGCTTCATTCTCTTCATACCAAGAAAACTTAAAAGCACACATGACTTAGGTTGAACACTGATATGTTATCTAATTAGAGGAATCATTCCCAGGTTTGTAATTCTGTGTGAAGGGAGCATTCCACACCAAACTATGACAATATGTTGATAGACTTTGATACTGGAGGACTCCCAAGTTATGTAGGCAGAAAGGTATAAATTCTGGCCTATGACATCAACACCAAACCAATATCACTTATCCAGAATGGTAATCAGGGAAGAAAGAATACAAAGCAGAAGATATGTTGTGTAAGGTGATTGATGTTGATGTAAAAATTTCATAATCAGGCCTCTGTTTAGAGACTCTAGGGAGGAAAAAGGTTTTGCTTTTCTCGACCCCCTAAAGGCACCTCTATGAAGATTTGGCCATTAGTTTTATTGACAGCAATTGTTATACTTTATAGAAAATGCTTTTCATTGTCCACTATAAAAATCACATTACAAGAGAAGATAACTATATCATGTTAACAATCAAAAGTCATTAACTTCATGAGCCTTCAGCATCACATTTAAATGTCACTGCACCACTTAATGCATACTGATAATTAATTGTGTTTAACATCATCGATGACTAACAGTTGGCAAAAAAAGGTGAAAATGGGAAAGAAAATGTTCTTCCATGTTATACTTTTTGTAGAACAGAGGACTTACTCAGGTTTGACAATGGAGTGTAAAAGAAGATTCAGGCCATTAATCCTTGCTCCAGACAGTATGCAGGCTAAAATCAAACAGGAGATGCTGTGAACTATTACACAATGTTTGTATCTTGTATCCAAGACACTGGGGGAAGAAGCATCACATCCATCCCTGAAGGTCTACCCTCTGCCCAGAAGCACTAGCTAACTCTGAAAACAGATATGTCTAGATAAGTCAGCTTTTTGGAAAGACATATTACAAGATAAAGGTACAGAGCTGGGTAATAGAAATATAATTTAACTGTACGATATGATCTGTATGGTGCAGCTGGCCCTCAAGGCACATGAATGGGACCAAGAAAATGCAGCTTCAGACACCAGAATGGGAGTAGAGTATTAATCCTGAAATATAGGAAGTACTCCCTTCTGTATATATAAACCCATCGTTTTTCAGCTTGAGAACTTTAACAACATTTGGAGTTAGAGGCTTTGCCTTTGCACTACACCCATCACTGCGCAGTTATTCATAAAAGCTGCTCTTTGTGGCTTACAGGACATTTCAGGTGTGTTTAAAATTCATTGTGTATGATCTTTAAAGGTCATTGAACATATTTACAGTTTTGCTGCACAAAGACTTGCTGTTGAATGTAATTTTAGGTCATAGTACTTATGCTCACTCCAGCCCAGGTCAGAAGAGCAAGAATGAACATGGAGACATAAGTATTATAATGAAAACAGATCTCAAAGAAGACAAACTTTATATTATTTATTCGAGGCAAAACACAGAGACATTAAATATGAAAATAGAATCAGAACATTTTAATAAATTAAGAACAAGGTTAGCATGGAAATCACTTTGGAAACTTAAGGATAGCTAAAATAATAGCAGCATTTTAGATAATGTTTATAGATTGAATATTTACTGCAAAATGTAGTTTTTTCTTTCTAAGTCTTTTTCTATGATAAAGACAGTAGTTTTTGTTTTATTCCATGTTGCGTCAGAGATTGTTATTTGATACAGTCTTACAATGTCTGTTTAGACATTGCATGCCAAACAAAGCACTTAAGGAAGCCATGTGATTGTAATAGTATCCTAGTTGTAATTGGATAAGTATCTGTATTTTCCTTTATATCAGCTAAAGAATCTAAATGTCCTTCTGGAGTACATTTATTGTAATTAATGTGTAAGTTTCTTGCTGTTGTAACACTATCTAATATTCTCAATGTCTAGTTGGATTGTTTCTCATTGTGTTCCACACATGCACAAGGCAGTGCTGTACTTTCAATTTTTGGTGCTTGGGTTAAGGATGACTAGATATAATAAAATGGATATGCCTCATGGATGTAGCATGAAAATTACAGGAGCACAATGACCTTTTCCACTGAAGAAAAAAGAGTTCATTTTAAAACCATTTTAAAACCACAGGGAAGAATATCCAAAAGATGAAGAGGGAGAATAATTTGTTTATTTACTAGCCAACACACTACATTAAATTTCTCTCTCTCAGGAATATCTATATTGACCAGAACTCCCATTTGTTTTCATGTTAAAGCTATAGGGGAAAAAAGAAAAGAAAAGAAATAAACACAAAGGAAAACCAAGCTAAAAATCAGTTCGAGTTATGTAACAGAAGAATGGGGTGTGTTCACATCAGAGAAAATATCTGCCATTAGTTTGTGGATCAGATTCTTCAATAGTGTTATTCACACTGGTGTAAATGAGAATGGAATTATCTTTAATGATTTTCAAAAACTGTATATCAACTCCTGGCCACTCTTTAGGAAAAGATATGTAAAACCCACATAATTTATGTAAGGATGGATAAAGCTGTGTGGCTACCTTGCTTGCAGGTCAGTGGCTTTTACAGTAGGCAAGCACAGTAGGAAAAAACAAATCCTTACCACAACAGCGTTTTCGTTATCTGGAAAAAAATTAATTGGTGGTCTCTGGTGAAAAAACAGCCACCTACACAAGACTGGACTTGACTCTGTCTTTGAAATTGCAATGTGTACGCCATTAAAACTGGCATGAGTTACACAAGCTGAAGGATCCATTAAAGCCCCCGTCATTGGTCTATTCCCTGAGCAACTTCACTAATTATTTTAAAAGCTTCTGGTAAAGCAGAAACTTAAACTAAGACCTGAATCTGCATTAATTTTCATAATTTTGCTCTACCTCTTGAGCCCTGGCTTTCATAAAAAAAATAGATATAATCCAAATCCTCCTATTTTTAAAAAAATTTGGTGGCTCAGTACTTTTTACATGCAGTTTGTGAGCATCTCTTTTTACCTTAATGTTAATTTCATAGCAAATTACCATTTCAGATGGCATTAAAACAGGCAGTATTTTCTTTTTCCACCCTTTCATCTTTTTTTGCGCTTATTGTGAAATTTGTTCTAGCTGAGAGATGGGACAGGTTCTGCTGCTTAAACATGCTTAAATGAAGCATAATTTACTTCTTGGGCATTGTTATGTTCTTTGTGCCTATTCAGTGATACCCCAGGGTTCTCTCTGTGACAAAACAGTCTGTGGTCTGGCAGGCTTCTGTTTGAAAAGGAATGGGTTACTTCAAGAAAGAAAATGCTGGGAAAGAAAAGAATTTGACAAGAAAAAGCTTGTTTCATATAACTAAGTGCAAATTGCTAAGACTTTGCATGCATCTTAAAATTATCCTGGATTGAGATGGGATACACATACATATATATGTGTGTGTGTATATATATATTGAAGACAACTGAATTCAGTATAAGACTAAGCACAGATCTTGCTCAGAATGAGAGCACATTTTCCTGGCATTATCTACTTTGCAAACACTTTTTGTTGGAATAAGTGTCTTAATTTGGATTTTTTTTAAGGTAAACAATCACAAAACAAGTCTACACAGACAGATATTATAGACACCTGTTTATGAGAATTGCTCTTGATTAGAAACAATGAAATATTATGCAGTATAGCTCAAGAAGCACCAGAGTGAGCAGTATAAATAAAAGGTGGAGCAAATGTATTTTAAGGAAAATTTTATGGAATAAGTTTGAGGATGAAAAAATAAGAAAAATCATATTTATCTTGAATTGCAAGAGAAATCTAAAGATGATAACCTTGATGCTCAAAATTTATCCAGGCAATAAATCCAGTTATTGACAGCCACTGGTGCTGGGATTTAGTCACCTAAATATAAGCATCTGATGCATATGTTTGTAACTATATCTATTTACCTATGTTATATTAACTGTACACAGGACTATGGGAGACCTACTCCTATCTGCAGCAGCAGCTGATAGCCAGTGCATCTCAAATGGCAATAGGTACCTCTGTTTAAGTGACAGAACCTCTTTTTACATAAAGGAAGCTGTGTTGAAATATTCTGATTAAGAAATTAAGTACGTAAAGTGGTATATTGATATAGTCTAGTCTTCTTTGGAAATAAAATGCTAGTGATATTGATCCAATTTGACAAAGTCTTAGATTTCAGCAGAATAGCTGATTCCATCAGTCTCTGAGCAGCCTTTGAGTGTTACCCAAATTTCCCTGACCAGCTCTGCTTTTCAGGTTGTGGTCTCTTACAGCTTCTCACATCACACATCTGTTGTCATTGACACTAAGATAAAGTTACAGCTGATATACTCCAGAGAGCACAGTCTGACCCAGAGTCCATAGACTACTTTGTATGTCTGCTTTTAAAGCCAGTCTTTATTATCTCTATGAATTCAAATGTTGAAACTGATTTTCATTTCTTCTGTGCAGATACTTTTATTGATATATTGATAAAATGTGAATTGACATATGAAAAAATCTAGATGCTTGAGAGATACAATGAAAATCAGTTATACTGTGGTATTTGAACATCTTGAAGGTACAGTGCTGTCAGTGTAATTCAAAAATTTCATACTTTTTTGTAAATGATCATTATAAAATAGACTAAAACTCATCCAGTTGTGACAACTGCTGTCCTGGCCAGAAATGATAAAGTTACTCTCTGTAACAGGAATTTTCATTGCTGGTAAAATAAGCCCAAGAAAGAGGTACATCTATAAGCATGTTTGTGCTTTCAGTGGAAGCTGTGCTAGGATGTGAAAAGAATGGTACGGATGGGGTGAGCGCTGAATGGGTAAGGTCAGCACCAGTCCCACACTGCAGACAAAACAGCGTGGGCAGAGAGCAGAAGAACAAGCAGAAGTGATATGTGCAGACACAAAGTAATGACAAGGCCTTAACACGTTACCAGACCACAGAGTCCAGCATCTGGGAAGAAAACATGGAAATGTAAGAGCCTTAATGAGACCATGATGACCGGTTGTTTACTCAACCACAGCACAAACTCATTAGTATCAGCTGACTGCCCCTGTGGTGTACTGTGATGGACCTCACCTAATTGCCTGAGTTCCTGGAGATAAAAGATCTCTTCTCTTGAATAAGCAATGATCTAATTAGTGCCTTTCTGTGCAGCATTTCTGGTTCTATATTTTTCTCATATTTTGATGACCATATTATGTGGCATCCAAAGGCAACAGCATTGAAAACTTTGGACACTTCATATACTGTGCTAGCCTTTAAAAAAAAGTTTTTCAGAGCTGGACTTTCACGGTAAATTTTAATGAATCGAGGTACAGATTTTATATTCACCTTAGCCACAAAGGAGACACCTTAGATACAAAGATGTTCAGGAAGCCGCAAATGAAATAGACTTATAGCATAGGATTCCTTTGAAAACAGTCAGACTGCTACACTATTCAGGGAGAATCCCACACAGACTATGAAAGAACAAGAAAGCTAGCTAAAAATGGTTTTCCCAATGTACTTGTCTTCCTCACAATAGAAGAGTAGAAGAATTTATGAGATGCTCTCTGTAAGGCTGTCTACAATGAGATTCAGCTGTGAATTCAACTGAGATTCCTCAGGTGCAAAGTATTATGTATTACAAAACTGGCAAATTCCTGGATTGAACAATTAGTACAGAGAATGAATGTACAGGATGAATGATAACAATAAAAGGGGCAAAAGGACAAATGTTCCTTTAGGTGAAAGTGACTGGCAAGACATATGTTATACATATATTTATAGGAAACCCTTTGTTAGATTTGCTTTGTGATTCTCACATCATTTACTTCAGGAAGGTTTTATACCACTAGATACACTGGTGAGTCATTGGGCCTTCATCGAGCTTCAGCTTCTTCATCTATCACAGTTAAAAAATAATAGTTCTCTGGTTTGTTGGAGGGTTACAATTAAGTTCCTAAAACACTGTGAGTTCCAAGGTGGTAGAGTACATGTGAATGCAGAGGATGGTCATTACTTTAATTCTCTGTGCTGTGGGGTTTTTGCCCAGAGACATATCTACCACAGGTATTTCTTTGATAAGTTTGTTTGAACTGGTGTGCCAAAACGCCTTCCAGTTTGCAAGAGACTGTTTGTATGGGCTTTGAAGCATGCCAGAACACATTTGGAAAGCAAAATGCATTTTCCAGGTAATTTCAGATCAGAGAGCATCCACACAATACATAGGTGAAGTACAGCATCCACACAGCATGTATCTGTAATACATACACTGCCTTTACACTGTCAGCCAAACAGGAAACCTTTATTGTTATTGTTTTGGTTTGACTCTTGGCAAAATGCCAACCACTTCCCAATGTGACAGAGTTTCAGTTAAAAGAA
>JAWWEU010000040.1:21968563-21986461 GCA_035583155.1 Acropternis orthonyx
TGACCCACAGAAGTGGGGCCTAGCTAAAACTAAAACCTTAATCTGAGTTTTTTGGGGTTTATCAAACCCATCACATTTATCTAACTGGACAGGACTGGACAGTGTCCATGGGGCAGTTCACAGGGGCATTGGCTGGTGAGGTCCAAAGGACAGAGTGGCTGGTTATGGTTGTAGCCTCTCTACAGGCCCTATACAGCTTGCCCATCAGTGGTAACTACCCTCAACTCTTACCTCTCCCCCAATTAGATTCTTCCTGCCAAGTGAATATGTCATAGGAAGATCTTTGACAACCAGATCATTTCTAACAGACCATCATGCCTACATGCAATTGAAGAGAAGTTCTGGTGTTCTGAATTCAACACTGGCCTTCACATACCTTTAGGAATCTTCTCTTGCTCCTGATTCAGATGTGTAGGAGATGGTTTGCACTTGTGAATGTGGTGCCTTCCAACCTTTAGCATTCTGTGATTCTGTATGATTGCTTCCTGGGTTGCAGATAAATAACCATCTTTAAAAGAGAATAAGTAGAAACACAGCGACAGTCTTGCCAGACATGGTAGGCTTGAGCAGAAGAGCATGGACAGCTTTTAGGCACAACTAAGCAAACTTCCTGTAGTAAGCAATAAATTCTGCTAACTCATTAGAAGGTACAACTCCATACTTGACTTGTGAACTCTCTTTGAGTGCTGAGAATGAAAAAATGTGTAAAGGTGCCATAGACACCAAAACATTTCTGGAGTAAGATTACTCAGACTTGAAATCCCAAAAAAAAAAAAAAAAAAAAAAAAAAAAGGATGAGGTGCATGCTTGGTCCAGAAGCAGAGTATAAACCATATTCAGCCAATACGGAGGCATGCCATTTTAGTAATTCAGTATGGTTTCAAAAGTAGGGAGAACTGGGAGATGTTTGTTTCACCTACTCTTCAAGTATCAACCCCAAGCCATTAGGTCAATGGCATATACATAAAATCCTTACAACTAGAAGAGAACTGAATCCTTCTAACCTTGTCATTGCCTGTGCTCCTTTCCTTTGAGATATAAACTGACAGTGGCTGATTAATAGTGACTTGAGTGCATATAATAGGTATAACAACAAAGAAGGGCCCTCAAACACATATTTTCTGCAAAGAGTGGGGAGAAAAGGAAGGCTACTATGTCATTTTTGGCATATTTGGCCAGTTGCACCACACAGTTTTATCCCTCCGTTCAAAACTTGTAATACAAGCCTTATGTGACAATGCTGCCAAATGCCATTGTTTCTTTATGAGACAGAAATCCACAGAAAATTATTTGCAGCATGGTTTCTGAAGCACTAGAAAAGCTCGAGAAATGTTTAGGTCTCTTCAATTACAAGTATCTATTTCACCAACATTTTTCATTTGCTTCCATAGCAAGGCTTGGATCCAAGTGAATTATTCATGGAGTATTCTCAAAGCACAAAGCTGTGCCAGGATGAACAATGGCTAAAGAAGTACACCAAATTTTTCACAATGAATGGTAGATGTTGGTAACCCACACAGGACTGTGAGCAGCAGCTGGAAAGCCCTGGCTGAATGATAATTAAAGAACAAGCTGAAGGTCAGTAGTGGTATTTATTGCAGCAAACTATACCCATAAAATTGCTGGTTATCTTGGAAATGGCTGTGGATTAGTCAGGCTGTAAAGCTGTAAGTTTTTTTTAAGGTAGGGGCACTGAATTCATGCTTGTTTTTGGTGATGTAAGAAAAATAGAAGGCAGTCACCAAAAGTGTCTTCAAAAGCAAATGAGCTGGTTATAGTCTTGAAAATGACTGTTTTGTCTCTCTGAATTCTAGTCCAAGAAACAAGCTTTCATGCTGATTTCAGCTTTGAAGGCACAGAAGATTTATGCCTGTCAAGATTTTCCTAATTACCGGTCATGTTCATATGTCTCAGTGAATAGATTGACAGTTTACAGCAATTGAAAACTATGTCTTGGAACCTTTACAATAAAACTGAGGCAATGAAAAAACAAATATGACTTACAAGAGCAGAAATTACTGCTCACTTGCAAGCCTGAAATTTTTCCTTACTGAAAATTAATTGAAAAATTGTTTTGACCACAACAATGACACTGAAGAACAATGGTCTACATTTGGTTGGGAAGTTTAATGAATTTCATTTTGACAATATAACTAATGGGATTTTGATTGTGTAGCATTTGGCACAGATGACATCCTCCAAGATGACTTTTCAGGAAAGGAAAAGGCAGAAGTGATTAAATTCTGATGTGACCATACACTCAATGCCAGAAGTTTCCTCAGAGTCTGTTGGCTGAGAAAAAGAAGAAAGTTGTTGAGCTTAATAGTAGACTTCAATCATCTCAATACCTTGCATATATTAAAAAATGTGGGTTATTTTCCTTTCTAATTTGGATATCTACCTGTAACCAGGGCTGACTTGAATTTGGTGACAGCAGTTTTATCCTTTACCATAAAGCGTATCATCTCAGGTGCTTGCCTGGGAAGGAAGAAGTCTGGCTTCTAAGCTGGAGAGTAGTTTGAACTCATACATCCCACATTTCAGGAGGATGTGAATGTGAACCTGGGGGCCAGGAGTCACAGAGCGGAAAGAAGATGAGGCATAAAGCAATGTAGTTATAACATAATGCTTGGAGCACTCCTGTGGAAGCAGAGCCCTTACATGCTTCTCCCTCCAGATTAGTCATTAATCTGAAACCAAAATCTCTTCAGCTCGGTTAGGTGGCTCAGTAGCTGAAGTGGATCTACCTTCTACTCATTCCAAAGTTACAATCTACTTCTGATGGGAACCTTGTTCTGTGCTTATCCCTGGGCCATTGATAGACACAGCAGGCTACAAAGTGTTGTTTGTTTTGATTTTGGTTTTTTACATCATGACCCAGGGTCACATCTGCCAAAATTCTGTGCCAAAGTCCATTCTCTGTCTCTGGTTTTTGTTTTGGTTTAGTTTGGGTTTTCATTTGCCAGCATGTGAAGCCTCCTTTGTCTCTACTTGAGAAAGCCGAAGCAGTGATGAGTGCAGCAACTCAGCTTGAAGTCTAGCTGGATATCTGTGGTGGAGCTGGAAGCTGAAGTGAGTTTTCAATTTAGCATCAGCTATGAACTGCTCATGACTAAAGAGGAAATAGCAAATGAAATGAGCTTCAGTTCCCTCACTTCATCACATAACTAGCTATTGAACTTAGCCAAAGGAAAATGCTCCCAGTCTGCCACTGTTCAACTCTGCAAGGGACAGCAAATCATAGTGACCTCATCCAGCTCAGAAATGCCACTTCTGACAAGTCATGCCCTCAGCTAGGCTTACCTCCCCAGGAGGACAGAAAATCAGATCTGTTACACTCTCAGGACGTATTAAAAAGGCTCCTACTTTCCACAGACTTCAGGCAGGCACAACAGCAATACAGTTTGGTATTTCAGAGTGCGGTTCCACTCTGTGTTTTTCACTGGTGTAGATGAGGAAATGCTACTTTGGTTTTCATCATATTTGGCCATTATATATACTCTTAAAAGCTGCCTATTAAGCATTCTGAGTGCCTTGCAAATGAAAACAGAATAAATTAAAGCACAAAAAGCTTTCTCTTTAATAACTTAATGGAAAAACAAAAAGGGTAAGACTGATGTCACTGTATGAACGGGATCCAGGATTAACTGACCAGAGGGTTAGGGGCTGTTGTACTCATTTTATAATGTTAATAATCTCCCAACATTCTACTTAAATATTTAGTCAAATAATTTTGGGGATATATCTCAAAAAAACCCAAAGTGTATATCTTCTACCAATCATAAGCAGTGTGAACTTCAGTATTTGTGTGAATGACATCACATTTCAGCTTGGACCCAATTATAAACTTCAAAGACCCTTCAAAGATCCTGAAATCTGTGTTAAGACAAAATCCCTATTTGAAGTTGGTACCTATAGGGAATTGGAGGATATTTATATTCCAAAAACCACACTTAAATTATAAAAGGAGTGGCCTATTTTATGCTTGAACACAGCTCATTAGAGAAATCTCTTAATGAATATTTTTCAATCATCTAACAGAGAAAATCAAAGCACATAGGGCATACTGTAAGATCTGCATGGATTGCAAAATACTCCAGTGGACATGTGCGCTGCAAATTATGTGCCATTAATAGTTTTGTGCTCATTCATCAGCATATGATTTAATAATAATTTCAGTAGTGAATTCCTGTGGTATTTACATTATGAAAGAGAAAAAAATACATGAAGGTAACCATCATCTCTGCTGTTCTAAAACAACGTCTCTGAGATAGTTATGTAATTAAGGTAGTATGATTTTTACCATATACTCATAAATTTTCAGCATCAAAATTCCTTAAATAATTTTGTGGTTTTCTCTCATTTATTGAATTTTGTTATATGAAGTAAATTGCTACAGAATCTTCTCTCATCCTGACGTTTATATGTGTGGGTTTTTTTTCTCTTCTTTAATACTCCAGCTTCAGCTATAAAGAACGAAAGGTGATAATAGTCTGATGGCTCTTTTCTTGGGAGCTGGGCTCTGCAGGTTTGAATGCTCTTCGGTCAAGAGAAATAGAAAACATCTATGGATGAGTGCCTGGCCAATAGGACATTCTATACAGGGCAGCCCAAGGCATATTTGATTATATTAATTATGCATTTGTTTGAATACTATCCATTTTAACTGTGCTCATTGTGGGGAGGATCTTGAAGGGCACCTATATGAGAGAACTTTTAGGCAAAGCATTCTGAAAGCAGAGAAAATAAAGACCAGGAGCATTTTGAAAAATACTTAGAGATTCATGCTGTGTAAATTTTAGAAACAACTACATGAATCCAAATTTTCAGAAAAAGCTGAGATCCTGAAGGTTCTGCCTTAGAGACTCTGAGTCATTGGAGAATCTAGGACCTGAGACAGAACACCTCTCTGACACAGTACCTTGTTATATGTAGTAAGGTGGCATGTCCCCCCAGGGAGTGAAAGATGGCATTTTGTTGTTTGTATTAACTATGACTTCCTATAAATACAGTAAAATTTCATGAAGATAAGGCAACAGAACCAAAATATGTATCAGCATATATACATACGCGTAGTGTGAACCATTACTATTGATCAGTTTCCCCTTAGACAGCTCCTGAAAGAACAGCTGGGGGTTTGTGTTTGATAAAGTCAGGGCTCTGTAGAAAACAAGAGCTAGATAGCTGCTGAACAACTTTTGCCAAGCAATATGTACCATGGGATAAACAGCTGTATTTGTGGGACTAGTACATTATGACAAAAGTACGTGTCTTCTCATGTATTCTGTTGCTATAGGCAAGAATTTACCTGGTTTCCCAGGCAGCCCTTATGCAGCAGTTACAACACTAGTAAGAGTGTAATGTCAAATCTTCCCTTCAAACTGATTAACTGATGGCTTCTCCTTCTCTGGGAGACGAGACTGATAGCTTGCTCCAGAAAGCAGAGGAGGCAGTGAGAATACACATGCTGCTGCTGCAGTTCCTCACTGTATGACTGGGAATGTGATCTGTGCCAGCAAGTATGGGAAGAGTGTGGAAGAACCCTGTTTTCCCCTTTTTAGTCCTCTCTTTCTCCAATCAGAATAATGGAAGCAAACAAGATTATACTACATATGCTGAACAAATCTATTTCTTCTCTCTCCATGAAATTATTGCTAAAAACCTCTAAAAAATTACCTGGCATTCTACCTTTTAGGGAGAAGTAATATTCATAAAATTATTTTGGCCTATATTCTGCTGTTTGCCTTCCCAGCAAAAAAACCCAGGGAGTGTTTCATGGAATGATCCCTGGTAGAGTGGAGAAGTTGTAGCAGCAGCCCCATCAGGGTAGATCTCCTCTATCCCTCTTTGAAAGATCCAAATTCCTACAGTAACTTCCACCTTTCTTCTTACACTCAAACCTGTTCTGAATACTCAGCAGACTTTACTCTGTGTGCAAATCCTTCATCACTGCCCACTCTTCCACTGTCTGATGGCACTTCTGTCTTCCCACATTCTCTAAGGTCACCTATAGTACAACTCCTTCCTAATGACCCCCCACATGCATTACCTCTTCCCTTTATATACAGTTTTATAAATACCTAACAGGAGTAGCCTTTTCCAGGAGTTATGCTCACTACAGAGTTTTTAATCATAAAATGACATCTAAACCATTCTGAGTTGGGTACACCATCTGCTTACTCAGTATATTCAGTGTCTGAGCTGCTCTAACAAATTTAGGACCTGCCTGGGGTAGGTCATTACTCAGGTACTGAAGCTGTGAGGGCAGGGAGATCACAAAGGATAAATCCACATCAGGCAGTCCGGCATATCCAAGCTGTCTGAAATGGAACTGACTCAAAAACTGCCAGGGTTATAGCCATGTCAAAACGATGCGTCATCCAAACTTGCCCCAGTGGAAAACTATTAATTTATGCTTCTGGGAGCCAAGATAATATCTCTGGAAGAGAGTGCACTGTACTATTTAAATATATTCATTTATCTAGCTGTAGGATGGAGCTGTCTATACAGCAGTACATAAATTGTTCGGATATATAGAGTACTCTCCACTTCAGAGCCAGCTTAGGAAAATACAGGTTTTGTTTTCGGAAGGTGGGAGGCCAGGGACAGGCAATCACTGCTGCTAGAACGAGATATTTGGTAAAAGGTGGTGCACTATAGTTGCTCCACATTGCAGCAACTATTGCTGCACCCACCTTGACCCTTTTCTCAGCAACAGTACCAGCAGCAGCAAACCTAGACTGTTCTGCACACAGTAGACAAAGTGTTGGTCATTTTGCAAGACTAGCAGTCTGCTGCTCTTGACAACTGCCCACAAAACCTGTGCCTCAAGGGGCCTATGCTTCTCTTTCAAAGGTCTGCTGTATCGTACAGTTTTGTGGCAATTCTGGGAATGGTACTGTGTCAAAGGAAAGAGCAAATCTGGATTAGCATGCCAGATGTGCAAGCTTTATCTTCACAAGGAGAGTAGCAGCTGGCATGCTCCCGTTCCAGGAAATGGTGCAGTTCTCCACTGCTCTAGGCTCAGGCTGGTCTTAAATTGTACAGCATAAGCCATAGGTTGCAGACTCCACAGGAAAGAGAGTGTTTCTCCGTTTTTTCTGTTTTGTAAAGTGCCAAGAATACCAAAGGCTTCCATAAATGAAAATGATAAATGATAGTCTCTCAGAGTGTCACTGCAGCTGCCAGGTTCTGTGCCTGAATGTGATTTTACAGGATAATTCGTTGTGAATGGTCCTATTTTCTTGTGGAATTAAACAGATCTTGCAATAAAATAGAAGCTAACATATGCCTAATGCTACTTCCACTCTGTCTGCAAGAAAATTGAATTTGCCATTAAAAAAATCAGCTTGAAAGGCACTATCAAGATGTGCACAATTTAGAATGACCATGATATTGTGTTCACTTTGTTTCATCTCCTCACACTATTTACTAATCTGATTTCTGGTGACACATATGAAAAACAGGTTGCAATAGGGTCACCAGAAATTTTTCATTCTTTTGTGTAGTCAGCAGTATTTCCATCTCACAAAACTAAAACCACAGCTTTCAGTCTGGCAGGATCTTGCCACTTTTGCTTTTACCCAGCAATAAAAGGGAGCTGAAAAGAGTCTTCCACTTGGGAGCCCACAGGCAGTCTTAGTGGGAAGCAGGGAATCCTCTGTTGTCTCTGTTTCTTGTGGGTATGGCAGGGAGTTTGAACACCCTGGCTCCAAAAGGAGCCAGCAGCATGACTTATGTTGGTGAGGGAAAAGAAGGGAAAGTCAGATTTCTA
This sequence comes from Acropternis orthonyx, assembly GCA_035583155.1. Lineage (NCBI taxonomy): Eukaryota > Metazoa > Chordata > Aves > Passeriformes > Rhinocryptidae > Acropternis > Acropternis orthonyx. The sequence continues at coordinate 21,976,338 of JAWWEU010000040.1, forward strand.
GGCTTTTCAGTTCCATACCCTACATGGAAACTGAAACTTATAGTTTTGTTTATAAATGGTGTGCAGTGTTTTTTTTCAGGAAATCATGAACAATATTGTACATGGAGGTTGGCATTCTGTTCAGACTGGATTTAGAAAATAAATTATCTGGGTGTTTGTTTGTTTTCTCTTTTTTTTATTTGTGTGCAAATCAGGATTGCCTTTGCATTTTCCTGTTAAGTACAACAGGCTCTGCTCTGCTAAGGAGACAGTTTATATTTTGCTATAGATTTTGCAAGCAACATACGTACTATATATGTATATTTAACAGTTAACACTTTTCTTTATTATATTGCTATTTTTGACCATCTAAATGAATTACATGTAGTGACAGAGATAGACAAATCTGTCCAGCTTGTGTGGCCTACAATCAGGTAACCTGAAAACCATATCCTCTTTCCATTTAAATACATAAAATTTTCTATCACATTTTTTTCATGATTTTAAGCACAAGCTGAAACTCCTAAGGTTTGGTTTGTGATCAATTTTGAAATTTCACTTAATTTGGAGTTATAACCAGAATCTGCTTTTGCATTGGTTAAACAGATGGTCTTCCCCTCATATTCCCCACATTTTGAAAAGTTTATTTTCAGTAAAAAGCCCACAAAATTCTGGAATTAAAGCTTTCATTTCAGATCACATTGTTTAAAGTTTATATTTGTGTTATTCCTATATTAATTCACAACACAGTCAGGAATGCAAAATTGGGTGTAGATGAGATTGTGTTTCCCAACATAAAATTCTGTGGTAGCATTTTCAGTAATAACATTTCAATATTATGTATTTTGAAAGACATTAACAGCAGTTACCAATTATGGCAGATTAATGACAAAAAGTTGCAGTGTCCCCTGCTATGAAAGAGTTTAATGGTTTCAGCACTTTATTTTGTTTTCTGTTGAATGCATCATTTCATCAGAGCATAAATGGTGAACCCTCATGTGGAAAACAATAAGAGCTCTGATTCACAGTCTCTGATGGATTTAACTACAATGGCAAAAGAGGTTGTTGCCTTCAGCTGTCCACCATTTTCCTGCAGGAAAGATTAACAACCCCCTGGAGAGTCCACGCAGCAGCATGGAGTGTGTCTGCTCCTCACACAGCTATACCTGTGTAAACTGCCATCAGCTGGGTTTAACCCTCATGTCTGAAGAGGTGCTGAATTTAAGAAGTATTGTGAACCAAAGCTCTCAAACAGTGTTTTCAAATAGTACTAACTGGCAGCTACCCTTAATGTTTGGTAATATTTTCTGGACATCAGTATTAGATGTTTAGAGTTGCATCTAGTTCAGCCTCTTGATTCACCTGAGACCATGAGAACTGGGCTTGTGTGAACCCCATGAGGTTTTACAATGCCAAGTGCAAGGTCCTGCACCTGAGTTGGGGCAACCCAGTCGATCCAGGCTGAGGGATAAAGGGACTGAGAACAGCCCTGCTGAGAAGGATCTAGGGGTGGATGAAAGGCTGGATATAAGTCAGCAATGTGCACTTGCAGCCCAGAAAGCCAAATGTATCCTGGGCTGCACCAGAAGTGTGGCCAGCAGGTTGAGGGAGGTGATTCTGCCCCTCTCCTCTGCCTTCGTGAGACTCCATCTGGAATACTGTATACAGCTGTGAGGCCCACAGAACATGAAGGATAGGGACCTCTTGGAGCAAATCCAGAGAAGGCCATGAAGATGATTGGAGGACTAGAGCACCTTTCTTATGAAGACTGACAGAGAGTTGGGGTTGTTCAGCCTGGAGAAGAGAAGACTCTGGGAAGATTTTATAACAGCCTTCCAGTACTTAAAGGCAACCTATAAAAAAGATGGAAACACCAGGGTCAATTTTGCTGTTACTCAGATGACTCCTAGAGTGTCGTTTTATCTGGGACAATGCTACTTGCATTCTTGTACTCTGGATAATGCAGAACGGAGGAACAGGAATTGTAGTGAAGAATTTTTCTACATTACAGAGCAAACAAACTGAAACATTTAAGGTTTGTTTGTTTTATTTCCAAGAAGGGAAGGGGCTTCAGAGTAATAATATTAGCCCCAACACTGGAAAGGCCTAGTTTTCTGTGTGTCCAAAAAGCACACATCCAAGGCCACACAGAGTGTACCATGGTTTTCCGTTCTGCTTAACTAAAGGTCAGGCAGAGTACAACGTTGTTACATAAAATGAGCTGTTGACAAAGACTGTTCTTTCTGTTAAACCCAAATGTCAACATTAACTGTCTTCTCTTGAAGAGTACTTAAATCTCTTAGACAGGGCACAGTAACATTTGCATGCTGATGGTGATACCAAATCCTTTCTCCTCTTCAGAGTAAATAGAAGACACCTGCCTCTGTCTGCCAGGAAAAAACCCCACCAGGCTGATTTCAAAAGACATGCATGTTAGCTGTTGCCCTTAATCTCACAGTTCTAAACCATTTCAGTTGCAGAGTTTTGCCAGTACTCAGTGTGTGTAGCAGAACTTCCCACACCACCAGCATGTCGGGAGACTTGAAATGCCCACTTGACCATTTCATTATGGTTTCAGGAGCATTTGCTGGGACACTTCAGTTATGCAGAAACCACATCAAAAGGAAGGCAACTGTGCACAGTGAGAAAACTCTTAGGCCACATGCCAATTTATGCCATCCAAAGCCAGTCTATGAATAAATCACATAAGGCTGCAGTCCTATGGCTTGTCTTGACTGTTACTAAGCCAAGCAAGTAGATTGTCTCCCTTCCTTTACACGCAGCTGGTATAACTTCACGTATAATCACACCCTGACCCAGTTCAGTCAAAATGATCCAGGTTAGCTCACACACTTTAAATAGTAGGTTTTTTTCCCTAACCAGTTTCATTTTGATTGAATTGGGTTAGGGAACAATTATGTACACATATCAGAGGGGGAGCATGGGAAACAGCGGGGATAACCTTCAGAGAAGACAGTGAGAAGCAACTGGGACTAGGAACCTTTTTGATCCAGATCAGCTGAAGCCAGACACGCAACAGCAACTCAGCGCTGGCACAACAGGAAATTCCTATGGGATTGGGTCTTCATCTGGTTCAAAACATTAGTTCCTTTGAAGTTGAGAGTGATATGTTCATTTCCAGTACTAGAGATACTGTCTCCTGTGTATTTCTGAAGGGTTGCAAAGAGTTTTTCAACCATTCAGACTGTCTCTCAGTAGTGAATTTCTTTAACTGTTAGAAATATCTGCAAACAGAAAAGATTCATCTCAGAAAGGAATACCACCAGTGGGTCTCTGTGGGCTCACTTCTTTCAATCATCGACAAATTCTACTAACAAGGTTTCTCTATTGAAAGCAGAGATAAGCTCAGTTTTCCAGTCTGCACTATTCTTCATTAGCTAAGAAAGAAAAAGTTATACAATATAGGAAAACCAAACAAAACCAAGGACTGTTTCTGAAGACTAGGGAATTCAATCCTTCAAGCTTGCTTCTTCCTTGTAATTTTTTTTTTACAAACTCCTCAGTATGAATTAATTAAAATGGGCTTGCTAATGGTTAAAGAGGTTGACTGCATATTTGTGCACTGTTGTTCATGTGTTGACCACAAATACAGAATAATAGAAGAAATAGGACCTGAAATCTTATGTTTTTATGTGACTAAGTAAGTTGGCACATCTTGGTAAACCTTGCCTTTTTTTGCCTATGGAAAAGGAATGTCTAAGCTCTGTATATTCATCCATCAAGGCAACGAGATCCTTCCTTCACTCAGTTCACCAGATCCGCTGGACTCTACCACCTTTGAATGGTAAATTAGACGGAACAGAATTACAGAGAGTGGTACAATTCTTGTTTTTGTGGCCAGTCACTGTGCTAGAAAAATGAGTAGAGGTAAGGCAAGTGTTCTGCTCTGTAGCATTGACAGTGTTTATATTTATATTGTTTGACAGATGTGAAAACCAAGGATTTAAATCATCAAGGAGTGGATCATGTGTGGGTGGAGGAGGATGGGCTGAGGTTCAGGCTAAACAGAATAGGGTGAATGTTTTTCAAAACCTCAAGCCTTCACCTGATTGCAAATCATTTGACTTGCTCAGTCATGCTAAGATCCTTGGTGTATTTAGCTTTTGGTGGGCAGGAAAAGAGTGCTGAGATGGAAATTTTTCTTCGGAGGGTTTGAGTGAAAGAAATAAGATGGAGAGGAGAAAGTATGATTTTTTTTTAAGCTGGTCTCTAGAAGACTGGGTGTAGAAAGGAGAGAGGTGCAACGTGAACTGCACAGATGTGATTGGAGATAGAAGACAACGTTCCAAAAATTTGTTAGTGAAATTTGTGAGAGATGGGGTAGAACTGTTTTGCTTTATGGAAAGGCTATGAAGAATATACAATTCCTATAAAATTTTGTGTGATGAAGCTTATATGGACTAGAGATAAGAGGCGACAATGGTGTTAAGAGAATGAGATGAATCCCCTCATCATGAGGCACAAAGTCACATTTCATGAAGTAATGAGCAAAGGGGTTTTTCTTCTGTGAGACAGACAGGGAAGAGTGAGCTTCAAAGACTGAACTTTTGAGAGAGATTCCACATGATGGAAGTTATAGGATAAAATGAACAGGGATCGTCAAATGGAGCCTTACTGTCAAATTAAGAGCACTAGAGGTGGCATCCACACCCACATTATGCTCTCAGGATATAAAATTACCAGGTACAACCCAGCATGCTGCCCATCATTAACTGATCTGGTGAATCCATACTGCTGACAGCAGAAGTTTTGTCAAAAAATCCCACTCACTCATAAGGCAAAGGTGCTCAGGGATCTCAGAATATTTCTGTGCATGTTCTTTATACTGCAGGAAGTGGTGGAAATATTACTGAAAGGAGTTACAGAGGTGTTTGGATCAGGCATGCTGCACTAAGGATAATATTATCCAGAAATTCTTTCTCTGGGTTTTTTCTCTTTTGGTTTTTCAAAGGTCACCCCAACCTCATGTTTGAAATGCTGACAAAAGCATGTAGACTTGCATGGCCTCAGGTTCCTCCTCTAAACGTATTCTAGATATAATTAGGTGTGCTCAGCTTATAATTATATCTCTGATACTGACTTTCTTTTATTGATTGCCTTTGGGTGAGTCACTTAGTTTCCCTACCTTTTCTGTCTCTTTCATGTCTAGAAACGTATATGGTAATATTTACCTTCCTGCCTTTGAGGCAACTTTCAGATGTGTGGCTCCTCATGAAACTATTTGAGGATGAAAATATTATGCACACGCTGAATAATAATTCCCTGAGTGTGATGTAACAGCCCAGTTTCACTGCTGACTATTCATATTCATTTGCAAAGCATTACAGTTTGGACTACTCACACACTATAGAAAAGATTCTATATAAAATCAATGTTGTAACTTATATTGTTAATGTTCATATAACTGTACACTGCTTAACTGTTTCACAGTGTAAGTGTATAACTGAGCTTCTAAAATCTCCATGACAAAAACAAAAGGAATATATGAAGATTTCGAGGGGAAAATATGCTGGAGGGATCTGACTTACAGACCTGTCAGCATATATTATAAACTCAGAGATGAGGAAGACTTCCTTAGCAAGTTTTTAAGAATTAAAATTTGTTTAACTTACATTTTGATGCAAATGAACTTACTTCAAATGTTTCTTAGAGATATCCAGATGTTTTCTAATATTCTGTCTAATTATGAAGCAGAAATATTTTTATTCTTTAAAGTCTTCTTCGAGTAAGAAAAGCTCCATTACTTGGTCTCAGTTAGCATCCTGTGTCCAGGGGGGACCATGAGCAGATACCAGAGAAGCATTTGCAGTACCTTTCTCCCAGCCCCATTAGCCTCTGACCTTTTTCAGTCCAGGAGGCTTCCAGAGTAGATTATGTAGTTTGTAACAGACCCCTCTTCCAGTGCTTGTCTCTCCCCTAGAGCCCAAGCAAAGTTTTTGCATCTGTAAAGAACATCTTTCCTTTTCACTGAATTAACAATGTCCCAGTGACAATTCAGCCACAGCTGCATCAATTTTCTCCATTAACCTTGCATAAGCAAAAAGCATTTAAAAGAGAAAAAAGAAAAAAAAAAAAACGAGAAGGATCCACCAGTAAGTTAGTTTCTCTGTATATTTTTCCATAATTTTTCTGTTAAAGTAAAAGGGCCATTCAGAGTGAGAGCATGTAACAGCTAGCCCTGTGGCTGTTTGAAAAATCCTGCATTCCCTTCTTTCCCTTCTTTCCTGCTACTACCTTTTAAGAGAAATATATATTGTAGGAAATTGTTTTGCTTTTGACAATCATCACTAATCCTTCATTCTAGCTTCAGTATAAAAATGGAATTTGGAAAATAACACATGAATCAGGTTCCGTTTTGGTTACTGATCCTACACTGAGTGAATGGAAGATGCATAGGTTTACAGAATTAAAAAGTATATTTTTAATATATTTTCGTAAGTCTGAATGTGTGAGTTATTTGCTGTTTTACTCTTGCACAAAAGCTTTAGCAACTGAGGTATCAGCTCTTGTACTCTGTCAGCCCAGAGTGAAAACATACAAGTACCCTGATAACAGCTTCCATCCTGTTTCCGATATGCTTTTCTTTCTGTTAATGCACTGAGTTATTAGTGCAGTACTAATGAAATCCAGTTATAGTGTGTGCTGCGCAAACACTTGCCTGAGCTTCTCACATTCTCTTCAGCTACATATCTCTGAGACTAGTGGCATATTAGTCAGAGTGATACCCAGCATTTTCATGGCAAACAGCAGAGAATTTCTAGATTGCAGCTAGCCAGGGACTTCAGCCAAACTGCATGAGTTGTGATGCTTCCTTCTTCTCTGTCTTAATGAAAAAGAAGGCAAGAAGATGTAGGAAATGAAAATAAAAGGATGCTCAAAGAACAATAGGTATCAAAAAAAGATTCTTCACTTTTGTTTTTATTTTTGGGAGCATCTTACACATAAACTAATGGAAAATCCTGTCTCCTCAGCAAAATGGGACTATCTTTTCACTGGAAAAAGTCATGTGACTTGCTTTCTCGTAATGACAGAATAGTTGATCATGACATGATTACAAAATAGGCTTTTGACAGAGTCACAGAATATACTGAGTTGGAAGGGACCCACAATTCCCAGCCCTTCACTGGACCATCCCCCAGAGTCACACCATGTGCCTGAGAGTATTATCCAAACACTTCTTGAACTCTCACAGGCTTGGTGTTGTGACCACTGCCCTGGGGAGCTTGTTCCAGTGACCAAATATCCTCTGGGTGAAAAACCTCTTTATAATATCCAACCTAAACCTTCCCTGACACAACTTCAGGCCATTCCCTCAGATCCTGTCACTGGTCACCAGAGAGAAGAGATCAGTGTCTGCCTCTCCTCTTCCCCTCATGAGTAAGTCATAGACTGTGACAGGGTCTCCCCTCAGTCTCGTCTCCTCCAGGATGAACAGACCAAGTGCCCTCAACTGCTGCTCATACAGCTTCCCCTCAGGGCTCTTCACCATCTTCATTACCCTCCTTTGAACACCCTCTAATAGCTTAATATCTTTCCTTAATATTTGCAGTGCCCAAAACTGCACACAATATTCAAGGTGAGGCTGCCCCAGTGCAGAGCAGAAAAGGACAATCCCCTCCCTCACCCAGCTGGCGATGCTTTGCCTGATGCCCCCCAGGACACGGTTGGCCCTCCTGGCTGCCAGGGCACTGCTGACTCATATTTAGCTTGTCATCAACCAGGACCCTCAGATCCTTTTCCATGGCACTGCTTTCCAGCATATCATTCCTCAGTCTGTCTGTACATCCAGGGTTCCCCCATGCCGGGTGCAGAGTCCAACACTTCCCCTTGGTGTACTTCATATGGTGGTGATTTCCCAGGCCTCTAACTTGTCGAGGTCTCTCTGCAGGCCCTTCCTGCCTTCAAGGGAGACAAAAGCTCCTCCCAGTTTTGTGTCATCTGCAAACTTGCCTAGTGTCCCTTCCAGTCCTGCATCCAAGTAATTTATGAAGATGTTGAAGAAAAAAGGCCTGAGATGGAGCCCTGCAGAATCCCACTAATGACAGGTCACAAGAATGATGTTACCTTATTTACTATTGCCCTCTGTGCTTGACCCCTGAGTCAATTGCTCATCCACGGCATGACGTGTTTATCCAGCTGTGTGCTGGACAGTTTGTCCAGAAGGATCCTGTGAGAGACAGTGTCAAAAGCTTTACTGAAATCTGAAAAAGTTACATCAGCTGGCTTCCCTTGATCAGCTAGGTGTCCCTTAGTTCCTCAAAGAATAATTCACCAGTGTCATCATCCTGGCTGGGAGGTCTATAGCAGAGTCACAAGATGACATCCACATTGTTTGTTTGCCCCTTGATTGTCACCCAGAGGCTCCCAACTGTGCCATTGTCAGCTGTGAGCTCTGTATATTCTAACCCTTCATTATATTCAGTACCACCCCTTTATCTCTTCTGCCTTGCCTATCCCTCCTGAAGAGCCTGTAACCATCCAACAGGGCACTCCAGTCACAGGTTTCATCCTACAGGACTTTGCTTATGCCAGTGATGTCCAATCTCTGGGACTGGGCCAAAGCTTCCAGCTCCTGTTTGTTCCTCATGCTGTGTGCACTGGTATAGAAACACTTCAGGTGTGGTACACTGTAGCCAATACCCCAAGAAGCAGATTGAGGGATCCCAGGAGTGCTCATTTTCTCAAGTTTTCACACACCATCCCGTTGCTCATCACTGGTAAGCCAGGTCTTGTCCCTTTCCCTCTTTCAAGCTAGTTTAAAACTCTATCAAGAAGCCCCTCTAACTCCTGCACTAGGACTCTTTTTCCCTTCTGAGAAAGGTGCATCCAGTCTGGTGTCAGCAGACCAGATGTTGAGCAGATCATCCCATGGTCAACAAACCCAAAATTTTCCCAACTACACCAGCCTTGGAGCCACTCATTGATCTGATGGATCTGTCTACTCCTGTCAGTATTATTCCTTGTTGCCAGAATGCTCAAGGAAATTACTACCTATACCCCTGATCCCTCTACCAATCATCTCAGGGCTCTGAAGTGTCTTTTGATTGCCCTTGGGCTTCTCTTTGTTGTTTCATTGCTGCCAGTTTGATAGTAATCAGAACATCTTATGAGACTGGAGAGTTTTCCAATAATGTCCCTTACCTGAGCCCCTGGGAGAGACCAGACTTCCCTGTGAGTTGGGTCTGGTCTGCATAGTGGGCCCTCCGCTCCCCTTAGAAGGGGGTCTCCTATTACAACTACCCTTCTTTTCCTGTTAAAAGAGATCTTGATGCAGGGTAGAGATGGAAAGCAGCTGGATTTTGTCAGGCTGAACCCCGTTCTCTCAGGAGTTTTGTTATGTTCTGTAACACATATTGCTTTTATTCCTGACTGGCAATAGAACCCATTTATCATATTGTCTTTCCAAACTACACAAACTTTTATAAGTTAGAAAATCAGAATGTTTTGATGCATTTTCCTCTTTGTCATACTTCAATGTATTGATTTTCAAAAAGTATCCCTAAAGGAAGACAGGCAACTTCTGAACATATTAATCATCCATAAGAGATAGAATTGAAATCATATAATAAAAAAGGCCTAAAGAATTGATTGAGGTCAGATACATTTTCTTGTAAAAATCTAGTCTTGTTATCAAATCAGATATTCATCAGGATTCATCAAAAATATTTCAATGCATTGGTATTACAGATCACTCTAAAGCAACTAGAAACCCACTGCATACTACAAAGCAGATACTGCAGGAACACTATACAGCAGATAATCATAGGAAATATACTTTAAAAGCTGCAGATTAAAGAAAATTGCTGTTTTCCATTTCACAGATCCAACCAATCTAAACAATTGAGTTAGCAGAGAACCAAGCCACCTTTGAAGAGAAAAAATTCAAAACTATCAAGGATTCAAAGAAGGATTGGAGATTTTCAGTCTATTTAACTAAGAATAGATACATATTAGCTTCTGCCAATTTGGTAACATGTCTTTCCAACTCTGGTGCACACAAAAGGTCCTGTTTCTTTCAGCATGATTAATCAAACTAAGGAAAGTACTGTGTTGCCGTAAGCCTTAATATAGCTGTAGATTTTTATATAGTTTTATAGTCTTATAGTCTTTTGCATTTGAAAATA
>JAWWEU010000040.1:21986561-22004753 GCA_035583155.1 Acropternis orthonyx
TTTATTTTATTTTATTTTATTTTATTTTATTTTATTTTATTTTATTTTATTTTATTTTATTTTATTTTATTTTTTTAAACAAACTTAGAGCTTTTCCTTCATCTTGTGAATGTAAGACTTTCCAGGTTCAATAAATTTATGTAGATACGGCAAAACATAAGTGGAAAAACTTAGAGTATGACTGCCTTGACTATGTGATCTTTGTATTCTACTTTTATGGATAATGCAACTTCGTGTAGAGAAAAGCCTGGGTGTAAGCATCTAGGAGACTGCACAAGAAAAAAAAAAAAAAAGAAACTGGAAGAAATAATGTCCAACTTCTAATGAATTATTGGACATTATTTCCTTTTCCAAATAAATATAAGCCTTTAAATTGCTTTGAAGACTTTGTTTGGGATATTTTTTCCATATAAACAGAAGTAAGGGTATACTGAAAATTTCAGACGAGTTTAAAAGTCTTTGTCTTATTTTAAAACTTTCAGTGCAAATGTTAATAGTACACTTATTAAAAGTACTCTTATGAAGCATCTACTTTCTCTTAGTTTCTCTATAAAAAACTTAGATCTGATCAGCTCTGATTCTCCTGTTGTGAGTCACAGCCATGTTTCAGTGTTAGGCACAGGACCAGGGCTATGCTCACCATTAAAAGTCTCATTCCACTTGGCTTCTCTGCTCCTGATGGCAGCTGTCAAGGTGAACTCAGCAACCAGATATGTTAAGATGATTTTAGTGATTATTCTGTGAGCTGACTGACAACAAATGAGACTGACTAACAATTTAGCAATGACTGAAATTAAACTCTTACATAAAGAATACCTTGATCATGCATTTCCATTACCGTTGTATCTTCTGTCACCTTTGTCACAAGATTTTCAACACTCTTAATAACTTTGGAGACTTTCTGTGCATGCAACGTTTGAAGACCAGCTACTGTGAAATTAATACTTTAAAAAATCTTCGCTAAGTTTAATCAAACAAGTTCAAGCATCATTCTTTGAATTTTTTTGAGAAACAGTTTTCAATAGAAGTTCAATACATTGTAGTTGTACCTGTAACATTAAAATGCCTCTTACAGAAAAGAAGCTGTACCCTTGGTCTGTTTTTGTAGTTGGAAGATAAACTAAGTGCCTTTTCCTGAAAGGACTGGCCTTCTTCATATGAAATATTTAACTGTTATAGAGTTCTTAGGAGAAGTGTCTATCATCTCTAACAGTGTTCAGCCTAACTAAGAACTAATTATTTCTGGGGGGAGGTTTTCTAAGTCCTTGTGAAATCTCTTTCAGAAACCCTTGTAGGAAGTTAAAGGTAATTCTCAGAAGGCAAAGTCAATGTACCTGCAGAGGTTCCATCTACTTGGAGAGAATCAAGGGTGATTTCCAAAGAAGACATGACCATTTTTCATATGGTAGGGTTTCTGATTTTCCTGTTTTATTAAACTTCTATGTCTTCTTGATTTGCAGTCTTCTTGTAATGCCTGGTGAGATGCCTGATATATTGCACTTTCAAGACTGATCTGGGCAGGGTGTTGGGCCATCTTGTCTTGACCACATTTTTGCCAAAAGAGTTTGGAGTACACGAACCTTGAGGTCCCTTCCAACCTGGCATTCTATAATTGAAAAGCTATTATAATGTTGTCCAGCAGTTTGCAGTCCTGTTAGTTCACCACCAGGGATAGTTTTCTTCATTGGTTCAGAATTTTTATTTTTAACTTTATAACCTGAAAATTTTATGGAGAGTTAAAATGAATGCACTTTTGACTTCCATGGCTTGAAATTTCCTTTCTTTTCCTTCCTTCAAAGGGGACAAAAAAGACTTTCAAATACAAAAGCCAGTATTTATTATACAAGTAAATCTAATTTACTAAACACAGAAAATACAAAATGAATAGGTCAAGAAGAATAGATGAAAAAATGGGAGTTAAATCAAATTTTCCTCCTACCCATGGTGTCCCTGGAGGATAGTCCTTGCTTCCAAGTTTAGTTTTACCTGAGTCATAAACTTTCTGAACTTCTCTGGAAGCTTTCCCCATGCCTTCTAAGACAGGCCAGCTGTTTCAGCACAGAAACAGCCTCTCTACACAAGTTTCATGCTGTTTGTCTTCAGTCACATGCTGCTTTCTGGAGCCTTCAGTGCTCATATATGTAAAAACTGAGCAACAATATTTACTGGGAAAACAATTGGTAAATTTAATATTGAAGAGGGGGTTTGGGTTTCCTCAGTGTTTTCTGTTCCTTTTTTTTCAGTTTGCTTCTTTTAGTCTCTCTTCAGAGGAATGATATGAGAGAAGGGCAGTAACCTCTGAGAATGAAAAGTCCAGATGGCAATAGAAAATGGATTGGTTTATCTCCTTTGCCCAAGTAGGAAGATCCTCACAGAAATCTCACCTAAGCAGAAAAATGTGTGAACACTTGTTTTCATTAGAAGTGACCTGCCCTGTGTTGAAGTGCTCTTGGAACATTAACCTAATTGAAAAGTTTCATTTATTTTGGATCCAAAGCCCCCATAACTGATGAGGAGATGATTATTTTTCCTAGCTTTGGTGTGTTGTATAGCACCAGAAAAAAAAAAATTACAGAGCTGTAAGTTCATTCACATGCTTCTATTGTATTAAAAAAGTAGTTATCATCATGGCTAGGCTTCGTGAACAAAGATTTGGGAAGGGCTCTACCCATGCTTGCTGCACTTGCTGCAAGCACGCTGGTAAAAAAAAAAAAAAAAATAGTAAAAGGAAGTTTAACCACATTCCCTTCAGTGCTTGCTAAAACTTGATCCTGTCTGTGACATGAAATGTAAGACTAGATTGAAACAAAATGATAACCTAAAGGTCTACGCTCATCACAACAGATGAATAAAATGCAAAATCTTTTCCAGGAGCAAGAGTGTAATACTGGGGTTTTTTTCAGACTGATTCACTTTTAATTCAGGCAGCATTATTCATGATGCTGTAAAGGTTATGCTGCTAATTTTGCATTGAGCATTCCTAAAACATACCATTTAAGTGTATGACACAAAATAAAGAGATCAGGCTTGTTTCTTTCTTTCAACACCCCAGTAATTTTAATTAAACAATAATTGAAATAAGCCATTAGTAGCTGACAACTAATCAATCTGAAAAGACCTCACTCTGCATTGTCTAATGCATGATCTAACTGTTCCAGTTTCAAAGTTACAGGCCTGCTTTCAAGGAAGGATTCTGGTGTTGCCATGCTAACACTTAGGTATCTGGTTCTTTGGGCAGGGTTTAGTAGCTCTGACTGAATGGAGAACTAGTGGCATAGAGATCAAGGTTTAACTTGTGTAAAGTAGGTGGATAATATATGAAAACCCAAAAGAAAATTTATGTTTTAAGTTCTTCCTCTATTTTGTATATATTAGAAACTGCAGTAAGCATGAGCTCCCTGTTATCCCTCTCAGGACAGTTCAGTGCCTTCTTCAGGCCTGCTGTAACACCCTTCACGCCTTGCACATACTCTAGTGGTCACATCACTCTGGCAAGAGACTTGTCTTTCAGGTCTGGCACAAGCTCAGACCCACAGAACAAATATCGTGGACAAGTTTGCTAACCACTGAGTTGTGGGCAAGGCTAGTGTCTCCAATGCTGGGCATGTGATATGGTAAAAGGGAGCACAAGCTCGGTGAAAGTAACGGGATTTTCTGGGAAGGGATTTGGTGACTGGGGCACTCCTGTAGCTTATCACTGGGCATGCATAGTAACAAAATCTTATGTTAAAATGGGAAAATTCAAAGCACTGAACCATGTTATAGTATGTAATTTGAGCAGTGTTTGCACCTCACAAGCTTTTGTTGAGCACTTCTTCCTTTATAAATTGTGTATAACCTTGAGTGTAGAAGCTTTCTTTTGCCAGGCAGAAGTTGTAGAGAAACAGTAAAGGTGCCTTGGGGTTTTTTTCCATGTAAACAAGCTATAAATTAACCAAGTGTGGTCCCATGACTGATGTAAGCTAGTTCCATATGTTGTTATTGCTGTTGTTATTTCAGAGTCAATTACCTAGCGAAAGAAAGATAATTAACTCTGAATGCTAAGTACCTGTATCACCGACTTCTCAAGGCAAATATTTTTAACCACTTATTGTAGCTTTTATGTGGCATCCAAAAGTGTGATAGGTGCTGTACTGATAAAAGATATAGTTCCTACTCCAAAGTATATATATGGTCTGATTATTCATGACATATCAATCCAAAAATCAAAAGAATGGGAAGCAAGACCAAAATGGAATGTGTCAATGTGTTTCTTCCTCTTTTGCTTCAAGAGTCTTACTAATTTAGGCATTCTGCATACCCATGCATGTTTTGTTTAAAAAGGGGGAAAAAAAAGAGATAAAAATGAAAAAACCCACCAACATTAGGGTTGGGGGGCATGTGTTTGCACAGAGTACAGTAGGGAAAAAGAATGGCAAAGCAAAACGATAATAAAGAGAGAACAATGAAGGAAAAAAAAAAAAAGGAAAAGTTAAGGAACTGATGCCAAGATGTAAGTCTGACTAAAAAAGATGTGGATCTAAGGGAGATGATGGGAAAAGGTCAGTTACAAGACAGGCTCTTATGCAAGTACTTCCATTATCAGAGCCCAAAGACATTCCAGACATGACTGTTAGTGGCTAAACTCCAAACAATTTGTACTCTAACAACGCCACCAAAACAGCATGTGTGGAAGGCTATACCACAGAAAAGGGTGTACAGTTACAGCTTGGAATGGACCAAGTTACAGAATCACAGAATCAACTAGACTGGAAAAGACCTCTGAGGTTGTCAAGGCCAATCTATGACCCAACATCACCATGTCTACTAGACCATGGCCCTGAGTGCCACATCCAGGTTTTACTTAAACACCTCCACTGGCGGTGACTCCACCACCTCCCTGGGTAGTCCAATCCAATGTTTAATCACGATTTCTGTGAAGAATTTCCTCCTACTTGCCAACCTAAACCTCTCCTGACACAGCTTAAGACTACGTCCTCTCACTAGTTACCTGAGAGAAGAGACCAACCCCCACCTGGCTACACCTCCTGTCAGGTAGTTGTAGAGAGTGATAAGGCCACCCCTGAGCCTCCTCTTCTCCAGGCTAAACAACTCCAGCTCCCTCAGGCACAGATGTGGAATTCCTTCTCTTGTTGAAGGTGTTTTGCACCCAAATTAGGAGGTGAAACAGAAATTGAGAGTTAGCATTGCAAGACTGAATGGAAGATGTAGGGCATGGAGTTTCTTTTCAACACTGTCTAATTAGAATAGAATAGGGCCAAACTGACACTTCACAAGGTTATCCTAACACTGTAATTCCCATAAAGAATTGGAGGCAACAGGTGCCAGTGCTAGGGCATGTCTTCTCAATGGTGGAACTTGCATTTGCTCCAAGTGCTCTGCTGGTTTGGTGCATGTGATCTAAGACTTCATCATAATACAGGAGAATTTACATTTTCCAACAGCTATTTCCAAATTACTCATGTCAGTTAATTTCAGTTAAATATTTATTACTTGGTATATCATTCCTAACATCACCCTTATTGGTGCAAATATTCAGCATACTGTAGGTATTAGAAATATGCTCTTAGCCTCTCCACACTAATTATTACATCTTTTTATTAAATATTGAGCACAGCTTCCATATGTTTCTTTTGATGAAACACTCCCTATGTGCACATAAAATGGCTGTCTCTTTGTTTTGATGCTGCACTATTCTTACAAAAACAGCTTTTGCAATGTAGTCAGAGTTAGCATGAAAATACCTGCCCTGTCAGAACAGTTCAGTCACAAAGTTCAAATAACCAATTAATCACTGCATCTGCTTCAAACTCCCCTTAGAGGGTTGCATTATCTGAGCCAATTGCCCTTTAAGAGTTTCTCTTTATCCCTAGGCACTTATGACTTCATTTGATCTGAATCTAATTAAGTGCAGAAGAATGTGAAAAGCAAGTCATTAAGACAGTGGAACACAATCCTCAACACTGAATTTTATAGCAGCACCTATAGCAGAATTATCATAGGAATTTCCAAGAACAGGCAAACCCCCAAATGATAGTATTTTGAAAGCAAAGGACACTGCTCTAGTGACTAACTGGCACTTTCCAATCTCTTGCTACCAGTTGTAGAAACCTGTTTCAAATATGAAAAACTGAAAAAACGGACTTCAGGTTGCAGTCTGAAACAAAAAGGAATAGTTATATATTGTGGTTTTGAGACAACTGTTCCCATTCCTGCCTAGTATTTCAAGAAAAGAAATAAGCAGCATACAAGCCACAGTTTGTTTGCCACAGGTTATCATTCTAGCAGCAAAGAGCTTCCATTTGAGTCTGCCCCTGGAAACACAGACTCCTTACTCAAAAGAGAGTGTGGTGTGCCTGACTGCCATGGATGCTATTTCTTATTTCTTCTGTTTGTCTCTTTTATTTTTAAAATACATACATGAATACCAACACAAGGTTTGCTCAATGCCACACATTCCCCTTATGCCAGAAGTAAGCAGTACTTACACTTAGATTGATAGTGTCTAGAATCACTTTTAGCTGCCAGTGTGCTGGAATGATGCCTACTAAGTGAAAAATATTTCTCCATAAGCACTACGTCACAGTTTCAGACTAACTACCAAGATTTCAATTCATTCTAGGTTTTCTAAAAAACTTTTATGCATTACCTTTTCAAACTCGTGTGTGGTCTTTTCATTCTAATTACTCTTTTCTTCCTATCAGTCTCTGAGAACAGAGAAGTAAGGTGTCTGATTTGTTAGGACTTTAGCAGAACTAATGCAATGAAAATCCCATGCAACCTTTAAAAATGTCACAGATTTAAGAATGACTAAGCAATCTCTAAACAGTCACACTGACAATTAATAATTTATTTTCCAGTTCATTAAATTATGCCTCTTAGCATTTGGGACAAAATGCATATTAAAAGTCAAACAAATCCAGAGTGACACAACATAAAATTCAAAAAGCCAAACATGAGATTTTAAATTTTTTTTGTCCAAAGTGCTACTCTTCATCATCAACCTCCTTCATCAGAAGCCAAATGAAGTGGAAGGTATTTTAGCACGGTCTGGAAATTATGAGCTGCAGGCCACTTACCCAGAGTTAATGCAAGTGTTAGTCAAATGCCCTTCCCCGAGACCACCATGCCACTAAGACTCAGAAGTTTCTACTGAAGTAGGATTCAATTAGGCCTCTCTCAATTAGGTAACTCAATTGTTGTGATGGAGACCAAAATGACATATGTATGTGGGAAGGGGGTGGGGGAAGTAGTTCTAGACTTTTGATGCAGTTTTATGTCAGACTTTTGTACCATTATTTGAGTTCATAGAACAGTCCTATTTTCAGAGCTAACGTTCTACTACTGATGCCAAAATGAGCTTCATCACTAACCTTACAGTAAATAGAAAAACCTTCTAAAACCAAGAAAGACAAAGCCATGTATCACTGCATGAGCTACATGTGGCCATGGTTACAAAGGAGCAGGGAGCCAGGGTGCTCTGCTTGATGCAATGTGCTGCATGTCTTTGAGGGATACACTGAGGAAGCAGCAGGCAGAGGTCTTCTGCATTTTGAGCCAGCTGAAATTGGTGATTAGTCTTCAAATGCTCATCATAGCACAAGGTGGTCATTGAGCCAGGACAACACAGACTGGCACATACAGCTTTGTTCTCCTCTGTACTTAAAACATAATAGACAGTCGGTGGCTACTTTCATTCTGCCTCTGTCTGCTGGGCTAGAGTTCAAGCTGGATGTGCCCATTCTGCCTACAAGGGCAAAGCCAGTGTGTGAGGCAGATCTAGCCTGGACATGAGTTTGCTTGCCTGGAAAGTCAGTTGTCTCATTCCAGAAGTGAGTCAGAGCATGAACTGGTGTGCGGGCTTTGTGCTTACATGAGTGCTCAGGTTACGAACTAAGATGATTATAGCTAGCTTGACTAGAGTTGAGTCTTTTACACTCATTATTGCTCCTGATCCCTGAAGAAATGTCACAGTTTTCTTCACCTCAGTGATATCCACAAGCTTTAAACAAAATTCTAGAGGTCTCAAATTCATGAAACTCATTTGGAAAAAAAGTGGTATGAGGCTTACAGGTATTTCAAGCTGCTGAAGCTCTTTTTATGAGAATGTCTTGAAAACACAGTTTGCAGAGTACAGCAATATTTCTTACATATACAAAAATAGAAAAATCCTACACATATAATCAGCCTTAGGCATGCAAAACCTCAGTAATTATTAGACAGAAAATTAGAAATTAGTTATATTTTTAGAAAACTAATAATATTCCACAACTTTCCAATATTTAAAGCCAACCTCTTGTTATGGTGAAACATACAATTTATTTCTAGTGAGAAATCTATCTCTATTTCACATGAGAGTGACCTAGTTCTGCTTTCCTGATGCTGTGCACATCACAGTCAACTTCTGTTTCAGAAATCTCATCATTCAGTGCAGGAAGATTTTATGCTGAGTACACTGATGAAGACCATTGCCTTGGTTTTCCTTTCACCTATGCTCAGTTACACAGACTGAACTTTTCACTTATGAGGGAGTATGAGGTCAGTTGTACAGTGGCAAACAAGACAGAAAGTGATCTCACTGTTTTACTCCTCCTATGAAGTGAATAAACATTGCACTGTCCAGATGAGAGACATGAACTCTGTTCACCTGGATTTACACTGCTGAGAAAAACACAGCAGCTGTGGAGTGAAGATCTACCCTAATGATGCTCTAAGATTTAAGAGAAGCCAAAGGATTGGAGAGCAGAGTTTGTGACTTATCAGTTTGGGGTTTTCTTCTGTGGCAGGGTTCGACTTCACTGCAAACTTTGATCCTTCTTTTGTAAAGAGGCTCATTGGCACACCTCCTTATAGGGTCAAGACCAACATATTCAGATGAAAAAATGGCCATCTGATTTTAGTGTATATGCCTTCTTTTCTTTCTTTCTTCCCCTTTTTTTTCTTTTCTTCTTCTGTTTTTTTTTCTTTGTTTCTTCTTTATTTTTCCTTCTCAGATCTGACCTTTGTGTATTTAATTTTTTTTCAACCAATCTGACAATTTACAAGGGACTGTCCTAGAGAGATCAGGCAGTTCCAAGGGCTCAGAAGAACCAGCCGGAGGTGGCCCCACTCCCACACAGCTGGGTCCATGTAGGCACGCCAGCAGAGCCCTCTCGTGGAGGAGCCACGAGAAGCAGCAGCAAGAGAGGTTTTTCCTCACTATGCAGGTTACACAGTTTTCTTAAAAGAGCTATGCAAAATGAAAGAAATCCTCATTCTTCATTTGACAGGTTCTATAAGAGGCATTTGGCAGTGTAACTAAATTCCTTAGGGACTGTGCTGGCTTAGCCAACACTTGCTATTCTGGCTAAAGCTTGCATGCATTTGGCTTAAGATCCTCAAGTTAAACTGATAAGAGTTCAGCGCTACTAAATATTGCCATCATAGGAAGCATAAACAGATCATATCCTCTGTTTCACATCCTTATGCCAGCAAAACTGTTTATGTAGGTGGAAACAGGTTGATGGAGGAATGCTTTCATTGGCAAGGATAATATCACTAAGCTATGGTGGTGTGTCTGCCTCAGCAAGGGAAAATATCTTTCTTGGGGCACTGCCTGTGCTTCTCTCAGGAGGATCAGTTAGAAAATGCACTGATAGATGGATATTGACTCTGAACAACAAGGAATGAAAACTAAGAGCCTCCATTTCTCAGGCTGTATCTGTGGACTCTTAGGTAGGTCTGCACTGCTCTGGAGTGGTAGAGCTAAACTACATCTCCCATGAAGAAATATGATGGTGGTGGAAGGATAGGTATGAATGTATAACTAGCTTTGCAATATGGTTTCTGTTATACAGCAGGCACTTCTGAAGTGTAGTCTTAATCTTAGACTGTAATCTTCTGTGGTTTTATTACTCACTGCCTCTCAAGCAAAATAGCACTAATTAGATTAGTGGCATTTGCATTTATCACTGATCACATTTTAATACCACTTACTTTGTTCTTCATCTCACTTAGTTTAATTATCAGTTCAAGAATTTTATGAAAAGTCAATAGCTACTTTCATCAGGACAGCCCTGGTCCTTACTAGGATTATTTTCCCCAGTAT
Source organism: Acropternis orthonyx (assembly GCA_035583155.1). Classification (NCBI taxonomy): domain Eukaryota; kingdom Metazoa; phylum Chordata; class Aves; order Passeriformes; family Rhinocryptidae; genus Acropternis; species Acropternis orthonyx. Next base: position 21,996,649 of record JAWWEU010000040.1, read on the forward strand.
TCTTGTGGAAATTGCCAAAGTTCACTCTTTGAAAACTGCTGGATACTTTTTACATGTCCCTCTGTGTTATATTAACGGTTTAATTCTTAGGAGTTTTGAAAACACTGAAGAAGCACAGGTAAATAACCTGCCTATAGATTCCACATTAGAAGGGAAATGTGCTGCAGGACACTGAACTTTGTGACTTCTGTCCCTTTATTTGCTGCCATCTTTCCCTAGGACGTAGTGTTCATGATGAATGACTCCTACGCTAACCTATAAATCTGCCTGACATCTTGTACTTTCATATCCTCTTTCTTAATATTAGTTCTTGATGTCCCCTTCTACAGCTTGTGGCAGGGCAATTCACTTTCATGGCACTAGTGGAAAAGCAGCCCAAAGAGACCATATGGCAGCTAAGCCTCCTCAGTCACCAGGGAAAGTGATCCCATTAAAGCTATATTTAGCTGGCACTAGTCCAGCCTTGTGAGCTGTGACAACAATGTTTCTGTGACTGTCAAGGCAGAGGAATCAGATGTGGGGCTTACAGACAGTCTGTAGCCTGTACTGCACAACATGTTGGGTTTGAGAGACCAGCAATCCACTGGAGAAAAGAAAGAAACAGGCAGAAACTGAGGCAGCTGACCTATTAACTGGACTGCCATATTCCCTCAGGAGGTTGTAATAGGAAAACAAAATAAAGGTTAAGCAAGGAATCATAGAAAATGTGAGCAACGTTCAAACAGCCTCAGTGATAGACGATGTTTCTATCATGACACAGGCTTGTATCAGGGTGCTGAAGAGGATCTTTGGACCTTGTGCCTTCCACTGCTGCCTGTCATGCAGTTTTCTTGACTCCTACATAGTCAGTTTTAGACAGCCATTGATTATATAGGATAGGAGAGCCTAAGAGAAGTAAGACTTAGGAAGGTCTGAAAACTGCAAGCAAAAACAGTCATAATCCTGTGCATGCCTACCCGTAGCATGTCTTAGAAGCAGAGAACAAATTCCGGTTTAACTTTATTGTTCCCCAGAGGTTCTGCTTCATGCTGTGCATGCTAAATCATTGCGTTGTTTACCACTTCTCTAACATTCCTGATCTGAAAGTATACCTAACCTGAATGGTGCTGTCTATCACTTTCTTATTTCACACAACTCTCTGGATAGGAGGAGAGTGTCTGCCAAAAGGTTTTTGTCAGACATCTCTTACTAATGTTCTGCCTCATTGACTATGCTTTCCAGGTTTTTTGGGTTTTTTTTTTTGGTGGTTTTGTTTTGTTTTGTTTTGTTTTGTTTTGTTTTGTTTTGTTTTGTTTTGTTTTTTGTTTGGTTGGTTTTTTTTGTTTGTTTGTTTGTTTTTTGGGGTTTTTTTTTTTGTTTTTTTTGTTTTTTTTTTATTAAAGGGGCATACAACGCTGGCATAAAAAGTGAATTTCGCTCAGAACAAAGTGGGCAGTAAACCTAGGGGACACTCCCTTGAGTGACCTGTCTTTGTAAGTCTGAAATCTTTTCTGAAGAGCTGCATTAATTACAAGCCAACAAAAGCATAGAAGGGGAAAAAGGTGCTAAAAAGGTGATTCCTTTTTGAGACATTTGGAATCGACAGCTGTATAGGCATCCTATTAACAGAATTCCCCAAGTAAAACAGGAGGATGTGGAATCAATCTTCAGTTCCCCTTGGCAGAGGGTTTTCATCTAGATTCCAAGTTTTTCTGGGATCATTTCAATATGAATGGCCTCATTCAGATCCTTGAACAATACACTTTTAAATAATCTCTTCCAGAGGTAGGGAAGCTTATTCAGGTTTCTGAAGATTCCTAATCCTGCAAACACTAACCTTGTCCTGTGCCCATCTCACTCTGCAGGAAGAAGACTGCATTTTGGAGGAGACTCATTCAGAAGCCGCTGAGGGGCATGGCAACAGGTCCTGACTTAAGAGAGTTCTTAGGGAAATTCTGGTCTCTTCACAGAAACACAGCATTCCTCTGCCATCACAGAAATAAATAAGTGCATGAGAAAAACCCTAATACAGATTTTTACCTGAAGTTATCGTAACATCCTTGTCTCGATATGACAGATGAGAGGTGCTTAATATGCTGAATAAAACACAGCTACTAAAAACCTGTGAAAGATAACATGTCTTTCTGGATCACCACCTAATGACAATGTGGGATACCATAGAGCATCTCAAATAGCTTTTTATTTTGATTGGAGTGGGCATCTGATGACAAATTGATGGAGGTTTTGTCTTCCTACATCCAGGACAGAGAGGATAGGGTGGTCTCTCACGTCAGTTGGTTTCACTGGTTTCTTTTATGTCATATAAGCCTTTCTTAGACCATGGATTTAAGCAGGGAGGAGATGAGTGCTTTGTGCATATCACTTCTTTCTGCAAGTAAGCTTAGCGGCTAGTGACACTCATATTGGAGTGTGGAGCCAAGATGAAGCAGACAATGTACTGAATTATTTGCCTGAGTTACAGAGATATCTGACAAAAATTAGGATTCTTTTAGTTCTTGAAGCTGCACTCAGGGCTGAGACCAAAGACATTTTCAATGTGATTTTTAAGGTGAAGTAACAAACAGTAAAAGAAAACACAAGCAGACAAACAAAACAAAACAAAGATACCCATTACTGTAGTATGATTATTTCAGCCACTTGGGCATCCCAACATTAGCTCTGTCTGCACAGAAGCTAGAGATGAAGAGAAATAAGGAACTGTAGGGAACATATGGGAATGTCACAGGCAGTGCGGATGGAACACTGAGGTGATGCCTTCACAGCAGTCATGGGCCATTAGAAGGAGGAGGAATGAAAGGTAACATCTCAGTTACCTTTTGATTGGCAGATGGGTGCAATGTTAATCTGACAACTGCTTAGCAAATACTGTTCAGGCTGTTTCAGCCTCCTTCAGCCTTTTCAAGCCTTGTAAATATAGGCAGCCTGATCCTGCACATCCTGCACAATTCCAGAGTGCTATGTTTGTCCTGAGTACTAGTTAATATCAGACTTTCCCTGAAAGCTCAGTGTATTATTCACTTGGTTTCACTGTTAAAACACCAAATACCACTGGCTCATATGCCTGTTAATAATAGTTGATGCCTATAGGAGTGTTCAACAGTGTTAACACTGTTATTAATAAAATGTTTAAACTCTTGAAAACTTGAACAAAAAAATAATGAACAATTGTCTTGCTTAATACAAGAAGTCTTAAAATCAATGAATTTTTAGGCCTACAGGTAAAATCTCTTTACAAGAGTCCAAGGAGATCAGGGAGACATGCTATTATCCTACACCCTGTTACTTAGAAACACATTTTAAGGTACGGTTTAGTCCTTCATATTAAGTCCATCTTTTTTCCTAAAGGTAAATTAATATTTTAAAGTCCAAAGTGCATCTTTTGCCTTAAGCATGAAATTAAGCTCAGGTGTAATCATAGATGACTCATTTAATTATGATGATGATTGCTATAATTTTTATAATATACTATGTTTAAAGTCTAATTTGCTAAGAACTATAGTTTAATCAATGGTCCAATTTCACTATAGGCAACACTCTTAATGATGCCTGTAATTCACACTACCACTTTTGCTTATATGATCCTTTATCCAGTTGCCAAATCTGAAGTATTTAAGTATACGTCCAACTGTAATTTCATGTTTAGCAGTCCAGTCATTTCCAAAAGTGAGTTCAGAAAATTATAACGTATTATTTTTGCCTGAAAATCTCCAGCATTCCAATGCTTTGGTACAAGTAATTAAAATTTGAGGTTCACATACTCCTGTGAATGGGTCCATGAAGTTCCAGTGAAAATCTGCCTGCAGGTACACATAACCTTGAGAGGTGGTGAGCAGTGTTGACTTTCCCAACATATACATAACCACCAGGGACTAATTTCTCATACTAACAAAAGTTCACAGGCAGATGAACAACTGTCTACACAATGCGATGACAGTACACAGGCAGGGGTACAGTTGAAGTGTTAACTGAGAGAAGCAGACAGGTAAGCAATACCAAAAAGCCATCTCCCCAGCCTGTAACGCTGAACAGTGCTGAGGCACTGTAACATCCTTTCTTTCTCAGCTATATCCACTCCTGCCAGGAACACCTGGTGGACTAAGGGTCTCTGCTAATAGATTTAGATAGCACAACCTATCTGTACCTGATTAAAATGGTCCTTCAGCAGTGGGACATGGAACAGCATGGAACTCTTCTCTCATGAGCTGGATGACATGATTTATTTGTATCTGAATTTTTAATAGTAGAAATACTCTGGCCCTTAATAAGTAGAACAGTAATATTATTCTGTACCTCCTTCTGTCTCTGAAGCTTAAACTGCACTGCACTATTTAAGACATTACTAACAAGACAGTTTATTAAGTATAGGTTATTATCTCCTGTGTGGGTGCACTTCTACTGTATGACAGTGTAGGTGGAAGCCAAGGGAAGTCAAAGCTGAACAGTGTGTTCAGGACCCCGGACATCAGAAGTGTACAAGTGAGCAGGACATTTCACACTCAACACTGAAATTATTCCTTATGCACACTGGTAATATGCTCTTCAAAAGTTTTTCTCTCTTCCCAAACCTCATTTTCTCTGTTTGCAGTGTAGAAAGAAAATAAGTAGAGACAGTCACTTATAAGATTATAAATGTTAGGAGCATACTATGCAACCTCCTAATTAGTTTCATTTCCCCTGTGTGCATTCAATAATCCACTTAACATGGATGTTATTAGAAGCCTTTTCTACCCATCCTGCTTGTGCTGTAGTCTTTTTCAGACAAGTGACTTCACTGTCACACAAGATCTCTGCTACTGCCCTAATCCTGCTTTCAATATTTCAGCTCTTCAAACAAGGATGTTAGGAGAACCTGCATGTACAGCAAAAGAGATTCTTTCACATAAAATGAATCCCATTCAGTAGTGCTAAGTGATTTAAATAAGTCTTTGAACTCTTAATGAATGCTAATATCAGTCCCTATGTTCACACATCATACAATCCAATGCTGAGTGCTCATTACTAGCCATACACAGATTTTTTGGTTGGGGTTTGGTTGTTTTTTTTTTTGGTTTTTTTTTTGTTTGTTTGTTTGGGGGGGGGGGGGTTGTTTTTTTTTTTTTTTGTAATTTAGAAAAAAAATTTTTTACAACAAAAAAATAAAAAAATATATACAAAATATTGGAAAAATTAAAAGCTGTATTGTTCCCTTGTAGATTATATTTGCTGTGACAGATATTAATTATGTTAGGACTAGTGTTTTCATGAATGGATGAACCCACTGCTCTGGGGGCTAAGGTTTGTTTCCTCACTTTAGAAACTGTAAATATAACAGAAGAAAATGCTTAGTGATTGTGGAAAGTTCACCCTGGCAGGATACAAGGTGCCCACCAAAACTGCTCTATCACTCCCCTCCTCAGCTGGACAGGGGAGATAAAAAAATAATGGAAGTCTTGTGGGTCAAGATAAGGACAGAGAGAGATCACTCACCAATCACTATCACAGACAAAACAGACTCGACTTGGGGAAATTAATTTTGTGCCAAACAAATCAGTATAGGATAATGAGAAATAAAGTCAAATCTCAGAACACTTTCCTCCCATGTTTCCCTACTTCACAGGCTCAACTTCACTCCCAAATTCTCTATCTCGTCCCTGCAGTGGTTCAGAGGGAGTTTGCACCCTGTTCATCACACGTTGTCTCTGTCACTCCTTCCTCCTCAAGAGGAGGACTCCTCACAAACTTCCCCTGCTACAGTGTGGGATTTCTCACTCAGGAGAGCCCTCCATGAACATGAGTCCTTCCTAAGGGCTCCACTTCTTCTTGAACTGATCCAGCTTGGCCTTCCCATGGGTTACATCCTCCTTTGGGCATTCACCTGCTTTGGTGTCGGGTCCCCAATGGAATGCAGGTGTATTTCTGCTTCACCAGAGACTTCCATGGGTTGCAAGGGCACAGCTGCCTCATATTGGTCTTCGCTACAGCCTGCAGGGCAATCTCTGCTCTGGTTCTTGGAGCACCTCATCCCACTCCTTATTCCTGACCTTGGTGTTTGCAGAGCTGTTTCTCTCCCAGTCTCACTCCTCTCTTCTCTGCTGTTGTCATGCAGCAGATATTCCCTTTCTAAATCTGTTATCCCAGAGATGCTGCCGCCATCACTGATCAGCTCAGCCTTGGCCAGTGGCAGGTCCATCCTGGAGCTGGCTGGCATGGGCTCTTTTGGACATGGGGAAAGCTTCTGGCAGCTTCTCACAGAAGCCACCCCTGTAGCCTCCCTGCTATCTAAACCTTGTCACATAAACCCAATAGAGTGGTACTTCATATCAAAACCAGATTGTGACGGAGGGTCTAACATTTACTAACACCAAAATCTAACACAAGCCTTGGTCTTGATCTGAACTTTATTTCCAAGCAGGTATCAATGGCCCAGACATTATTTTGATTACCACAGTTTGACACCTTTCTGTCTCTCTCCTAGCCAAGGGAGTGGGCTGAGCTGTAGCCCAAGGGCCACAGACAGAGTTTGGTTTAAAAGGCGTGGACTGGGAGATGTGAGGGATATGTGAGCTTATTTATGTGCATTTTCTATTACTAAATCTGATAAGTTTATGTTTTTTGTTCAGTTTACAGTTATTTCTTTCTATGTCTACACAGTTCTGATTTCACTCCATTGTTCTATCTTCCAAATTTATGTTATCAGCAAATTGTTATTTTTCTGCCCAGATTATTATGAAAACATTGAGAACTCAGAAAATTATTATCTCTGAAAGCCTTTGTTACTAATCTCTCTGAAATTCAACAATTCCTTCTTCAGCATGACTCACAGTGTTACAAACAGTTAAATGAGTTTTTACTCACCTTGATTAAATAAAAATCTTAAGATCATTAATACCTTTGAGTTTTGTTTCCTTCTTGATTATGATTGTTTCCATATTCATATCCTCATCTCCAATGACTAGATTGTCTTTGTTCCTAGGAAGACAGAAAAACAAGTTGGAATATGGTAAATTGTGATTCATTGGAACATAGCAATACAATGTTTAATTTTTTTCATACATGAGGTTGGTCCAAAACTGGTTGGCCAGAGTTGCTGTGGACTCTTCATCCTTGTAGATGGTCAGGAATTGATGGACAAGACCCTAAGCAATCTGTTCTGATTAGATTTGCTTTGAGTTGGTGGGGCAGGGGGTGAACAGTGGATGGTGGACTAGATGACCTCTGGCAGTGCATTTGAAATTTAATTTAATGATTCTATTTCTAACATTGTGATCCTTACTGAAATCAGAGGCTAATGCATCTCAGTGATATTTTACTTCTATTCTGTTCTCCCATCACAGTTGTACTTTTCTTTTTCTACTTCATTTATATGATTGAAGTGCTTGTACTGTATTTGAAACATATTTTTGCTTTCTTATTTTTAAATACTGTGGAAACACAAATACAGTTACATTGGCATTATGTATTGATAAAGCAATACTGTCTTAGTAAATAAGTGACAGCAAAAGCCTAATTCATGGGGCCAGAATTTGAACCATCAAAATGAGAAAGACGGTAGTAATTGAAAAAATTCACAGAAAGATGAGGTTTAAAATAAAAAAAACTATAGAAATCAATAATCCTCCATGTCATTAAAATCAAACTGCTTTGGAAAATCAGATTTGTATCCATATGTGACTCTCATTTGTCACACAAAAGTATGCAGAAATCCATAATACTAAAATGCTTCTGTAAAAGAAAAGGTCAAGAGACACTAAGGAAACAAGTCTTAAAAACTATTGCACTTATTAAATCCTGAAGCTTTCTCCCAGCAACCTTGATTGTCCATGATTCTGCAAACTGCAGGTGGAGCAGAAATGAAGTTGATGAATACACGACTAAGCACATGGTACTCGAGGTGAGGCTGCACTGCAGTGAGAGTGAAGCAATCACTTCCTCTGACCAGCTGGCGATGCTGTGCCTGATGCCCCCCAGGACACGGTTGGCCCTCCTGGCTGCCAGGGCACTGCTGACTCATACTCGCCATCGACCAGAATCCCCAGGCTCCTCTCCAGCCTAGTCTACACACACAGTCAGGATCTGTTACCTCATTATAACTCCATTCCTTCCTGAAGTCTGTTGAGAAACTCAGA
>JAWWEU010000040.1:22010213-22023521 GCA_035583155.1 Acropternis orthonyx
CACTTCTTTTAACTGAAACTCTGTCACATTGGGAAGTGGTTGGCATTTTGCCAAGAGTCAAACCAAAACAGTAACAAACCTTGCCTTACATATTGAACTCCTTGTTTTATTTCCGTAATAATTTGGCAGGTCTTCTGTTCACTAATTAATTGAAGGACCAATTTAATATTTAAAGGCATAATAAGAAAAATGGACATTTTCCTTTAGTAACACTATGATTCCTGGATCTAGTTCTTATCTCCTGTGGAAAATTATCTAGTATTCTCATGGCACCCAACAGCATTTTCAGAAAATTGCATTTTGGTTTATTTTTAATATTTAATTAACAAAATAGTAGCATCACTTTTTTTTTTTTTCAGTTTGGTGGTAATTCATTGACACACTAGGAAAAATTAGGATTGGAGACATTTCAGCCCACAAGTTCTCTATATTGTCAGTAAACTCCTTGTGTCTGCCCAGAACAAATATGATCCACAATCCATTGTATTTTTCCAAAAGTCAGGAATTTTATGGCATATAGAATAAAATTCACATTCCCACTGCAAGAAGAGAATAAGTTACTTTACAAAAGTGCCTGTTTCTCTCCATCAGTTGTGAAAGGAATGTTTCACCACCTTTCTCAGTGTAACACCTAAACTCTAGATGGCTAAACCAGAGCAGAAAGATCTGTTCCTAAGAGCAGAATGGCTCAGCTCCTCCAAGAGTCAAAACAAATTCCACGTGTGTTATGTGTTTACACAGAAACACATGCGCTCTGTATTTTTCTATATTTTAGTTCTGCATTTCCCCTGTCACCTGCTGCACTCTACAATACAAACAGTAAATATTTTTCAGTTGTTGAAAATTAATGTTTTCAGTCTTTGGACAGTATATAAGAAACATACCTGGTTGGTTTTTTTTTTTAATTTATGTGGTCACTCATTGTTATAGAAAATGCCTGCGTGGCATTGGGTGACATATAGTAAGCACCCTTCATTGCATCTGCTGTTAATGTTGGTAACTCATATTTGAGCTAATTCCAGACAGTCTTCATACCTTCATTTAATTTCTAAGGAAAGCATGATTCAGTTATAGATTTACAATATATTTCAGATATTACAATTCCTTGAATATTTTGCTATATTAGTGGATTACTACTGCCATACTAGAATGAGGAACTACTAGAATTGAATGCAACATTATAGATTTCAATTTAACATGAATTTCTACTTAAAAAATATTTCTATTAGGTCTATAACAAGAGCAGTAATTTTTCCAGGTACACAATAACGGTTAATTCCTATTGCACATGAAGAGGTTTTTTACATGCCAAAAATGCAATGTGGCCAATGAAAACAGATAGCTTCTGAGTTCAGGGGTTTTTATTATATTAAACAGGATTTTTTTTCCATTGTGAAGATCACATTTGCTCAAGATTCAGAGCACCATGACCTCTTATGCAATAGCATAATGTAATTTTTTGCCAGAGGAAAAATGAATCATTGTTCTGTTTTACATATTAATTTTAGTCATACTTGTGCTGCCATATAAAACACTGTGACAATCAACGCCATTTATGTTGTGATTAAGTGGAATCCACTTAACCCTGCCAGTGATTTTCAGTCATGGTCTAACTATTGTAGTAAAAATTCCCTAAACAGCAAAATGTTGTCTAGATCACATGTAATCAGCATAATTTTTTCTTATAAATGTTTTGATAACCATAGAAGATTATTTTAGAATAACACCTATATACTTCAAGATTTTTTAGGGGTTTTAGGTGAATTATGTGCAGAAATTTGTTGGAAGATGACAAATTAAATATTTCACATGAAAACTTGCACATTGTCAATCAGCTTCATATGTATTTCAGCTGCTTTTCCTAATGATGTTCACTACTCAAAACTAACATTAAATACATCCATAGTCTGCAATTTTATGTAATTGCAACCATTTTCTTCTAAAAATCAGCACAAAGTTTGCTGTTGGTTTCAGCAGCAATAGACAAGAGCCTGAGTAGAGCAGTATTTGCTTGGAAGTGAGGTTTGATGCTCAAAGACTTGTCCTCAACTTCTGTCAGTAAATTAAGACTCTGGATGGAATATAATGATATTGTGCATCTGTCATGAAGGAATTACCCGACCCTTCACCCAGTCTGGTCTCTAAAGATTTTGATGGTCCTGCGCAATTCCACAAAGGTCATCTTTTGTTCACCATGGAATTGCTGTTCTTGAACAGGGGAAGTACTGCAGCTCACATGGGGACAGACTCTAGCAGGACCTTTCATAGGGTGTTGCAACCCTCTGTCACTACCTGCTCAGTGCTATTTGTTCCCACCCTCATGAGAAGGACTGTTCAGGTTATACAGTAATGTGATTCCCACATTTTCTGAGCAGATAAGTAGATTGTGTCTGGGAGGCATTAATTAAATTCCTGTGGTAGGTGCTCTGGTTTTACTGAATGCTTTGTTCTCTATTTATTTATTTATTTGTTCTGAAGTTCCTAATTAAGCCTCAAACACTTTTTCTGCAATCCTCTTGTGTATAATTATGTAGTAATAGAGAATTTCAGAGCAAAATCCTGATCCCACAGATGTCATTCACAAGAATTAGGTCAATTGCCTTTATTGTCAGAAAGACAAATTCAAACAGCCCGAGCCCAGAGCTTCTGGTCTGGCTTTAGATATGTTTTTAATATCCCAATATGTATACTAGTTTCTACATTCATCAGCATCAAGCAATGATCAAAAGTAAGACAAGTTGTGGTCTTCAGGTGTGAGACTCAGGGGACAAGCAGCAATCCTGTAGGTATTCAGACTGCACATCAGGGCTGCCAGAGCTCCTCGTCAATGGGTGCTTATGGAAGAAAACTCGAGAGAGTGGAGGCAAGAGATAAACTGAAGGATTTTCTTGGGATTTGCACCTTCTTTTACTGGATTTGATACCTAATACTCTGTATCCCCACAATAAAAACTTGTTCACACAAGCTTTAGAGGATAAATGCGTTCTCAGAAGTGAAGGAGAGTAACAATACTGGTTATTTAAATGTATTTCTGCTCAACTTTTCTTTAAAGACTAGGGAATATGAAACACTACCAGATTATTCACATATTCTTCAAGTATTTTACTTATCTGATCATTGCAACTTAAAAACAAGGGGAAAAAGCTCAGCATGATACTTTTTTTCTTGACAAACATTACAGAAAGACTTCAAAATATGTCATCCTGGTATGATGTCTACATCAATAATGAATCAGCTAAAGAACTGCAGCATTATTGATTGTTTCCATGCCTGCTATTCACAGCTGTGATATTTATACATGTATCACACTCTACATACAATATTGTGAAATGGAACATCTTTCTCAATAATAAGCAAATTAAAATCATATTAAGTTGTTGTGGAAACTTAAATACACAATTCCTCTCCCCAGAAAGACTAATATGCACTTGATCTATCTTTCCTCCAAAATCAACATTTACTGGGGACATTAACAGATTACATCCTATAATCCATGGCAAACAATTTTCCCGCAAGTCCCTTCTACTGTCAGATGCACTGTAATCCTTCTTTCACTCTATCAAATATAATCTTACTTCTACATCAGATACCAAAACACAGCTGTGCTGCTGCTGGGACACAATTGCCTTCCCTCACCTGCTCCATCTCCAACATGAAGAAACCCCCCAGAGCAGTGGCACAGGTTAACTCTGCAACACATGTTTCTTTTTTATCACTTGAAGCAGCTCCAAGCAAAACAGATCAAGGTGCATGCATGTTTGTTTTCATTTTAATGAACCAGAGCTAGGTTTCTCTGTTATTAACATCCCAAAACAACTGGTTTGTCCTAATGCAGAGGAATCTATATCTTACTCTAGTGTTTGTGTTTCAGACTTTCTTTTCATGCTATAGATTACAGCAAAGAGTGCATGATTGAAAACATATGCTCTGCTGTAATTTAATATGAGGAGTTTGCTGTCATTCACAAACCACTTAAGCTGAATTCACTGTTTTAGCAGGTCATCAAAACTCCCTACATTGCATTATCATCCACTATTCAATTTTCTATCTGGAGTTATTCTTTATTAAAATATGAAGTGAACCACCATATGGCATGCACCTTTCCAGTGAAAAAGTTATTAAATCAAGTGCAGGAGACATAGATTTAGCTGAAACACAGTATTAGCCTCTTTTCTGCTCTGGTTAGTGGCAAGATTTGTCAGAACACCTGCTTCGGCTTTTCCTGTGACTTGCAGCACAAAATGCTCTCAGTGCTTCAGCAAGGATTTATCAAGACAGCTGCTTTTCAAAGACATCTGATTTTTGTTTGTTTTTTTCTTGAGACCACTTGCAAGAGTCCTGTGCTGTATTAAATTTTATGTAGAGAAATGGCAGCCACCTTCAGTGGTATCAAAAAGAAGCAATTAAATATTCCCTGTCCAACTCAATGCATGGCTATAATCATGGGGTTTCTTATTGTGTAACTGCTATGAACTTTAGGTGAGAATTCTATTAAGTGTTCTGCCTGCTAAAGAAAAACGGTGCTTTTCTTTTTTGGGAAAAGTTGATTACATTATCCAGAACTTGACATAATTGAAACTATATGCTCTAATCAGAACAACCATTTCTGTTCTTATATTGTGTCTGTTCTCCTTGGCTTTAGACTCTGTAAGCTAGAAAGTGTCTCATGCTTTACTACTGGTCCCAGTGAAAACTGGAAACCAGTCATTCAGTATTGCTGGCATGTATCCTGAGTAACAGATGTTAACTGTTAGGAGAGCAAACATGGCATGGGCAACAGTAGACTGACATATGCAACGTGACCACAGTAGGAGGATCTCTTTCTGTCCCTTGAAGTCAAAGGAGGTCCATCTGTGAGAAACACGTTAGAAAAAGGAGAAAAAGAGCACCAATGGAGTCTCTGAGACAGAGAAACACAGTGAGGCTGTGAAAGCCTCTACATTAAGGAGACATGGGAAGACTGATGTGAAGAGCTGGGAGTGAATGCAGGCAAGACTCAGAGGTGATGAAAATAGAATAAAAGTTCTGAACGTGGTTGGCCATGGTCTGTTCAGTGATAAATGGCATGAAAAAACAACTAGGGATTGTTTGCTCACCCTCTTTTCCAGTATAGCAGCTAGGTGATGACAAGGAAATTGTGGAGAGCAAGAGCAAAACAAATGAAAAGAGATTTATTTTTTTTTCTCACATGGTGTAGTTAAGCTGTAAACCTCCTTGCTCAAGGATGTATTTGTATTGATTCAAGGGAAGGCTTTATAGATTTCTGCAGAAATGTGTTTAAAAGAATATAGAGAACATAGTGTAGGCAGTATCTGAGTCTGGTTAGAGATCAGAGAGTGCTTGAGAACCACATTGCATAGTTCCTCCAACTCTTACAGTCTTTCCTGGGCATCCACTTTTGACCAGCATCAGCAGCAGGATACTGGATTTATAGGAACCTTTAGTCTGGTCCAACAGAACAACTGCCATCTTCTGAATCTGAGCATCACAGATATTTACCATGGATTTCAGAAAACATGAGTACTAATGAAATTTAATTAATCTCAAACAACAGACTCACAAAAGGTTTGCTTAGCTGACATGCTGATCATTTCAGAAAGCAATCAGGTTAAGTTTAATGAGGTTCCTTCTGAAATCACTTCTGAAATGTTGACTTCTTCATGAACCTTTGAAAAAAATCTACATCATGCAAGCAATACAAGGCTTATCTTGGTGGCTGTGATTGGCTATGACAGGTTGAAAGTTAATTAGAAAGCTTAACTGGGTTTGATAAATGTCTACATTTCACCAGTTGATAATCCTGATGAAACATTGATGTGTAAAGCAAGTCTACAACCAAGTCATGCAGATGAAAGCACAATTATACCCCACTACAGCATGCACATTCTCAGAACCACTTATATTTAAAAATCTCATTTCAAGCACTTGTCTCAGGTGCTCACCAGTGTTCAGGAGCACTGCAGATTAAATGGGCTTGCCCTCAGTGCTTGTTTGCATTCTCTGTGCAAACCACCACCTGTGACAGGAGAATGAGCAGCATCTACATTCCTGACTGGTGTGACATACTTGTATAAAGCTGATCCCCATCTCACACTGCAGAAGGCACACCCTAAAGCTGTGACCCTGAAGCCACAGAAAGGCAACACAGAGATTGTACTACCACATAACTAAACCACCACCAGACAGCACCAGAGGACCTGGGAACTGAAGGCATGTGGTATCATGGTCCCCATAAGTAGCCCTGTGCCATGTTTTGCACAGTCCATTCTGTGCTTTTCAGCAGATTTCGCTGTTCAGAAGAGAAGTGCAGTTGAGGAGGGAGGAGAGCCTCCCTCACCACAGGACCCTCCCTTCCCTTGCATCAGGAGATGACATTCCCCACAGGGTGCTTGCAGGACCCAGGGAGGTTAGCAGATCTGCCCATCCACAGCCTCCAGAAATCCCACTTGGTCTTATCTCCACGAACTTAAATGCTTGTGTTGTACTTGGTGGTAAGCATGATCCTCTTTGGTATCATGTGTTATGGCAGAGCCTGCTGATACTGCCTGTCACAGCTGCAGGTACATTTTGTCACTGATCATGTTTTAGGGAAGAAGCTGAAATGGTCTTTTCCCCCATACCTTCCCTCTCCACTTGAATCAGAGATATTGAACTTGCTTCAGAGGTCAAAAAAGAAGAGTCAGCCTTGTTGAAGGCCTGACCTAGACTTTTGCTAGCTTTAAAGTTCAAGACAGACCCTTTCTAATACTGATACAGAGCTGGATACATCTGATGTCAATACTGTTGCTGGGCTGCACTGTCTTGAGGCTGTGCAATTAGGCACTAACTTTTATTTTAATTTCCATTTGGTCTCCAAGATCATCAGGGAATAGCAATAATTTAGCACATGTTGGAAAGCAAAGGATCACATCTGAGAGGAAGGAATACAATCCCTTCACATCAGAGATAAAAGAAGCTCTTTTGAGTCATGGTTGTCTCAAAAGCTAGAAAGTCATCAGTGGGGTTTTTTTGTCTTGTTGTCACAGGGGAGATTTGCCAAATGATCTGAAATTCTTCCCTTATGTACTTTGGGACTCTTAGCCCAAATTTATCTAATACTCACCGAGTCTCAGCATGTGACGCTGTGGATGAAATATAAATCTTCAAAATGAATAATTATTCTAAATCATAAAACACGTCCCTGTCAAAGGCAATCTCCAAAGGCAAAATGAGAGTGATGATGTCGTGTAATTTTTTTACAAAAATCCCAACCCTCCATGCAACTTGTTCTGTGTTAGTGTTGAGCATTGACTCAGGCTGCAGTTCTGCTTCTCTCATCATTTCATCTGGCAGATGCAAAACCAGCTGGTAAATTCTTCCTGTTCTCAGTTTGCCTTCCTCAGTGCTGTAACCCTGACCATCAGTGAGGTTTAGGTGTGCCAGGGGGACATTGGTGGTCTTTCAAGCAAGTTTTCTATATTAAGCAGTATTTCTATAATAATTCAGTATTTATGAAATGTATTCCTTTTCACTGCCACATTTAAGAGAATTGCGCTGAAATACAGTTTAACTACAATGGTGGAAGTAAGCTTTTTCTTGTATGTTTCTTGGTTTTTTTCTTTTTCTACCAAGACGCAAAACTGTGTAGTTTACACAGATTTTATAGAGGCTGTCTCTACACAAAGGGGTTCAGACACCAGCAAATACCTCTCATGCCCTGCAGAAGTCAGATATTTCAGCAGCTGGAAATGGTGCTGAGGCAGGTTAATTCAGCTCGGTCTCCAGGCATTCAGGCAAGCGCTCCACCAGTTCTGAGCAGCGGCAGAGCAAACCTGCACACACCATCCAGACAGACACACTTTTAGAAATTTTAATCAGTCTTCCAAAAAAAGTTTTTCAGTTTGCTTAGTTGCATTCTGGATTTGGACTGTGTACACTGCTGAGACAGGAATTCACATATTCTTTACTCTCAGTGAAGAATTATTTACATCTACTTAGGGTCTGAAGATAAGACTGTAATATTACTAATGTTTCAGAAATTTTCTGGTTTAATTTCCTCTTTCAGTTTGAACCCATTACTCCTTGTCCTATCACTGCAGCTCCTGATGAAGAGTCCCTCCCCAGCTTCCCTTGTAGGCCTCTATCAGATACTGGAAGGTTGTTATGGAATCTTCACACAAGCTGCTCTTCTCCAGGCTGAACAGTCCCAGCTTTCTCAGCCTGTCTTCATAAGGGGCTGCTCCAGTCCCCTTATCTATTTCTTGGCACTCCTCTGGACTTGCTCCAGCAGATCCATGTCTTTCATATGTTGAGGCCACAAGAATTGTACTGCAGGTGGGTTCTCATGAGAACAGATCAGGTTACTAAACATATATACCACTCGAATTTTAGGTAGTTCTGATTTGGCATGTTCAGTAACTTTGATTTTTGCATTTACTTTAAATTGGATTCACTTCTTTTGGTTTTTTTTTTGTTTTGTTTTTTGTTTTTTTTTTTTTAAAAAAGCCTGCTGTAATTACTGACTTGTTTTCTCATCAGAAGTGTCTGCATTTCAGAGTTCAATATACTGCAGTCTAGAAGCAAATCTGACCAATATATATGTGATTTCTGCTAATAATACATGTGCAACAGAATTTAAAGGGCTATTTATATTTTTATATTTTTTAAAGTATAGCGTTGTTAATCTATGAGAGTTTTTTATTGCAGGATATATTCATACACGTATGCAATACTGTGAAAATAGCTCCATTTCAATTCCACCCAAACATCACTAGATGGCACTAAAAGCCGCAAAAAATTCTTGGTCGCCGGATGCAGTTATTAAACCAATGATTTAGACTTCTTTGCATGAATGTTTCTTTAAGATTTCTAAGATTTTTTTACCAAAATCAGTCTTGAACACACATTTATCATAACATGTCACACGTCCACTTCTGATGTATACTGATTTCTAGTTTACTCAAATATCACTGTAGTAAACAAACAATTTGTATGCTGAAATGATATGTATGTATCATCCTTGCACTTATTTAAAGCTGACTCTAGTTTTTAAGCACATCCCTTGGATTCCTTGATTATAATCTTGTTTAATAATTTTTGTATGTAGTAACATGGGATCAAGCTTAAACAGAAGTAAAGGAAATGCAGAGGACAGAAGTAAAAAGCATCTTTCAAATCTATCTCTGTACTGAGTGTGCTGGCTGCCAATGGCCCAGCAAGAGGACTCTGATCAAAATCCAGGTCCAGTGCCAACAAAGGAAATGGAGTGACCTTCGACACTTTTATGTGAATATCTCCATAGCTGCAGAGTTCAGATTAGCTCAAACTAAGATGCAGGCTTTTTTTTTATCATCTTTCATTTTTCCCAAGCCAGAAGTTCACTCATTTCTTTCTCATCTTTGGTAAATTACTCTCCAGAATTTTGTTGACTTGATGTATACAATTCATGCTGACCTTTTTTCCTGTTAAATAGTAAGAAACATGGACTATTTGGGAAATATTTCACAAACTAGCTAGGGACTAGTGCAAATAAAGGGCAATGGCAGACATTTGTCAATATTCAGTTTGAAATGTTTTTTTGAAAGGTCAAATACTTGTGAGTAACTAAGAGGTGTGTCTGGGAAATAGTCTTGCAATTTAAACAGTCCTGGGACTTCTGACCAGGAAAAATTTCCCCTATCATGTCAGGAACATTTGTTCCTCTACATGAGGGAAACATGAATCATTTAGTAAGATGTTAGCAAACTTCCTGATGTTCTCATGGCTGCCTTCTCTCCTGCTGTTTTCCTGTGTACTTTTTATGCTTCTGGATTATTATATAGAAATAGTTGAAATTTTCTTGTTATAGGCAGTGTTGTGAAATTTCTGGTACACTGCAAGTGTGTTGGCCAGCTTTTTCTGCCCTCTCTGGATCTACTATGGCTGTTTGGGGACCATTCCTGTTATTGAGTGATTACATGTAATTTCAAGGTGCAAGCTTTGAAGATTCCTTTCAAGCCTCTGTTCCTTCTTTCACTCACTAGAGATAATAATATAAAATTATTATACTGCAACACTAGGAGCTGTTGTTGGTAATAACAATAATTTCTCCTTCACAAATGAAACAAAAGTTCCAAAATACTCACTATTCCCACATCCCCCAAACTGGGATGACTGAAATACAGCTCAAAGATCACCACAATGTCTGGACTGTGGTGAGGGGAGGGGTATAAATTTCATAATGTGGGATTTGTTACTTTGAAAATAAGTTACTTCATTTAAAAAGCAGTATCTTTATCATTAGTTCATAATTTTATTCTTTATTCCCCATGGATGTCAATGTGAAAGAGCACATCATGTTGATGCTCCAGTGCTGTAACTAAGCTCAGAGTCCCCGTCCCCATGGCCAGAACCAGATCCCTCTAGTCGCAGCTGCTGAGTAGCCTCACAAACCTCAGTGGGAGGGTTCTGAGGGGACAGGAGGGGTTGGGAGCTGAAGCAAGAGAATGAGATATGTACAAAATAGAATTTTTAGTGGAAAATTTAGCTTAATCCAATATACCTATCAGGTATCTAGTAGAAAAATAAATCAAATTATTTATGTTTATTATATGAAAGTAATTATCATTACTCAAGTGAGAATGTGACTTTGTGCTGGAAGGTGCTGCTGAATAGTATAGACCTACTACAGCAAACCTCACACTAAATTGTGAATCTGGCAGGGTCTATGAAGCTTTTAGTCTCTGAATCACAAAGAGTATGTTTTGGAGTGTGGAGTGCAAGGAGATAATTCTCAGCACTTTAGATTAATGACATTTTCCACACAGAGGAAAAATTAATCAGCTCTTTCTGTGTTGTATCTTTTCTGCAGAGGGGGATACAAAGAAGCACTTAAAGTTTAAATTAATTTCAAGGTAAGCAGAGTTATAATACCTACTACATACACAACCATGTACACAATTGCAAGTATCATATTATTGCTGACATTCATAAATGAAAATGACCCATTTACACTTGAGCCCTCACATGGCTGTAACTTCTGTAAGAGGAAAAAGAAAAAAGAAAATTTAGAGTTCCCAGGAGGCATCTTTTTTTTTTACCTTTACAAGGAAAAGTTCTTAAATGTGATTTCACTGCTTGCCCTGTACCACACCAAACACCTGCCAGCTCCACAATGCCGGTTTCTGCAGCAGCTAAATAAAATTGGCATTCTAAAGTGCTCAGCCTGTTTTGGGACAGCACCTTGCTGAGCCTGATCCTCCATAGGAATAGACAAAATCACCCGTGGTTGCAATCTCTGAATTGCCTTCCATTGTATTTAGATCTTATCAATTTAAGTGGATGTAATTAGGAAAAAAAATGCAAGTGGTTGTAATCAGTTTGGAATGTGCATTGGGCAATTCTTGAACTGGACTTACAGCACCAACCCTAAGTTAAAGTACATCATGGAAGCCATTTAAACTGCCTGAATTAAAAGAAAATTATATGTGCAATCATATGAAAATCTTGAATCTTGAGGTTTCTTTTGGGAAAGTTTTTCCCTGTCAGACTTTCTCTGCCATAATTACACTGTAGTGCAAACATACAAAGCAACTTCCATTAATGAGCTTATATTAATAACCAAAAAGCACTACAGATACAAATCAGACATTAAACAAAAACATAGTCCCAGCTGCTATGAGATACTGATTCTGCTTCTCTTCTCCTTGTATAATTCTTAACTTCTTCTCATAGCTTTTGCTAGAAAGATTCCACTCTTATCCGCAAAGATGGAGTCTTCTGCTTTTATCAGGAAAAGATTAACAAATGCTTATTTGAATCTTACAATTTTTATCACAAACCACAAATATTGCAGACACAGGCAAAGTCTGATCAGTGCATTTTGGAGGACTGTAGCAGTACAGTCAGAAATTAGCTAATGAAACTTTCAGTAATTTCTCCTTCTCCATGAGTTCCTACACCCAGTCTCCTTATATGATTCAGGTAATCCGTAGCACTCATGTGCTATTTATAACTGTACTTCATTTTGTTACTATACCATTAGTGGTATGATATAGTATATAGTATATACTATATCAAATACTATACCATTAATGCCACACTAAGAACTAGCAGCTAATCCCAATCACATTTCATTTGTAGTTTTCTATACGTAAGCCTTGTTCTGTTTATTAAGAAATTGTTCTCTGGTACAATTTTGTAGAAATGTTCACATTGTGTTTGGTCAGATCAACATACTCTCCAGTGTATTTTGTTTTTCTGCATATTTTAACAAAAATGTTAATGAATTCATGGTTTCAAAAAAGCGATAAAATTCTATGTGACTTGTTTGGGGACAGGACATTAGCACACATGTTTGTTTATTTTGTAAATAGTAGGCATTTTCTCCAGGACCAGACGTTTATACATGGCAGCCAACAAACAGGCATCTGTTTCTTTTCCTTGTTGATGCTGAATTTTCTTCTTCTTCTTCTTTTTTTTTTTTTTAATCTGATCACATATATGTCGTTGGACATTTGTAGAGTTGAAATATTATTTACAGTCCTGAGAAATGATAGTTTCTTCTTCCACTCAAAAAAAAAAAAAGAGCAGCATATGTGTCCCTCTCTTCCTCTCCTGTTTTTACATGACTAAACAAGTTTGAAATTTTCATAACAGAGGCATTTAGAAATAATATAATAGCATTGCCTATTGTTATGTGAGCCAAGCAGCAAGATCTTCCTTCAGGTTGAATCAATTGCCTCAATGCAAGGGAGTCTGGAGAAATGAGTTCAGTGAACAAGTAGCCATCTAGGCTAATCCTTACAAAAAAAACCCCAAACCTTCTTTCTGAATTTTAGATCACTGAAGAGCTTTAACCTGTACTTGCTTCACAGCCTTCTTCTAGAGTCATGACTGGAAAAGTCATGCTGGTGTCTTCATTATTGTTCTGTGTAAGGGGATTAATACTCCCTCCTGGGTCATTAAATTCACAGCTCATGGTTCTGATTGCACTTGTTAGAAGCTGCTAGATCCAGTAGTCCATTTTGAGGTGAGGCCACAACTTCCTGGCTCCAGGTCCAGCCAGTAGCAAGGCTGAGCACATATGCCCAGTAGGCACACACACACATATCTGCATATCATCATCATCATCATCATCATCATCATGATGGATAGGCTTCGCGAACACAGATTTGGGAAGGGCTCTACCCACGCTTGCTGCAAGCGTGCTGATGGCTAAAAAGGCCAATGCGAGAGAGGCAAGTCCGGTTGCAAATGGCACAGTGGAAAGTCTCCACAGGCGGTGTTGGCGAGTCACGGTTCTTTCTGCGTTGTCTTTTTTCTTCAACACTGATCCTGCGTGTGCTCTCA
>JAWWEU010000040.1:22023621-22037267 GCA_035583155.1 Acropternis orthonyx
GGGCTCAGCGAGCTCCGTCGGCCCGGGTTTGGAGTTAGAGGTGTCCTTTTCCTAGGATGGTTGCCAGGAGGCTGGTAAGCCCATCCTGCCATTGAACACACTTTGTCTGACCCTTCAGTTGAGACCTGACTAGCATGGGAGACCCTACCGGAGTCACAAACCACCGCCAGCACAGCCCACAACCTCATAAGGGCACGCAAGCTTCTCCCCCGTGACAAGGGTGTGCCCGTGGAGAAGATCTGCATATATACACAGATATATCTACACTTGTACATGGCTGGCCACACAGACAGGAAACACAGCACTTACACAAGCAGAGCACAAAAGGCCTGATCCCCTTCCCATCTCTGTTTGATCAGGATGAAAGCACATGAGTGGAAAACATGTAAATATATATGCATATGGCCAGTAGCTGCTTCTGGATCCCAGCCTCCGCTGCTGCTGTCACTGAGACATAGGCACCCTCAGGCTGCCACCACAGTCTAGTTGCTGGTACTTTTAGCTGCACACGCCCCCACACTTTCTCAACCCCTGCCCCCACCCCCAATGCACCCAGCAATGGGAGGGATCAGGCACAGGGCACTGCCAGACACAACAGCTTGTCTACATATTTTATCCTGTTTCCCCTCTTTTTTTCCCCACACTTACTTCTCCTCAAATGACTTTGATGTGTCCCTTTGCCCTACCTTTGTTTCCTCTCCTAAATATCCCACAATGAGTCTCTTACATGCTGCAAATACTCTTGCCAGCATTTCATGATGGATCCCACAGCCTTGGAGGCAGGAATCCCCCCAAACTCCCAGTCTCTAAGGCAAACCAGGGTGAGCCTCCCAGGCAGTGGGGCTGGTAGCCCAGATATAAGGTGTGCTTGGCTGGCATCAAGCCAGGTTTCTGGGTTGCTCTGCCTGTCATTGCTCCCCTGCTCCCTCATGTATATGGAGATTAGCCTTAAATCAGATAAAGTAAGGGTCCCAGTTTGCACAGCAATCATTTACTCACTAGCCTAAAGTGAGTATCAGTCTTAGGTCTTGCTCTTAAGTGAGCCCTGCTGTCCCACAAGGGAAACCTCGGTCTCCTGGCAGCACAGTGATGCCAGATAAAACATCTACCTAACAGCAGAGAGCCTGTGTTGCAATCCTGTGGTGTCATCAGACCTTTACAGGTAAGGAAAACACTCTCTGCTCTCATCAATGCTTTGTGTCCAGGTTAGAGCACAAACCAGAGGCCAGGTCTTCTTCCAGGTGTCTGAATCATCAAAACACTGACTTGTGCTCACAGTCCTTATCTGTCACCTCACTGCTTTGATGAATTTACCAACTTCAGCACAACATGTAATCAGTCTGGATACTCTCCCAAGAGTTTAGGCTTGCAGCTTCCAATCCCCACCAGCAGAAGAGGAGGCAGCACTTAAATTCTTTCCTCTTGAATGGTAGTACTTTATTATCTCCCCACAAAGAAGGAAAATAGCACTGCCAGCACATGCTCCAGCCATGTATTTGGGAGAGATCTATCGAGTCATCATAACATGAATGTTTACTGGGATGAGTCCCCATCTGAGAAATACCAGTGTTCCAATCCTTATGTGGCTTAGTGTGAAACAGTTGCTGAGCTTTTGTAGATGCCAAAAGTTACAAGGAAGAAACTTCAAACATCTGAGGAATTATTTACATGTGAAACATGAATATCTGTGAACTTAAAGCATCTTGAGAGTTAGACCGCAAGTTTTTTAAGAGCTGGATTTTGGGTGTCTACCTACAATGGACATTTAAAACAAAGTGACTTGTAAACCCTATCTGGCATCTATATTTGTTGGGTGTCTACCTTGTAACCCTGATAGATTCTCTGGATCTTATCTTTGCAGACTAAATATAGGCTTCCAAGCACATGCAGAAATGCCCTGCTCTGAGCTGCAGTCCAGCACAGCTGTGGACATGTCTCCAAAGGAAGGGATAAAACATGTGAACCTGGCATTCATTTCAAGAGACACCCACGGCTTCAGACAGTGAGTCATGCAGTGAGTCAACACCTGAACAGGACATCACCTGTGTTTCTAGAAGTGAAGCATAAGAAACTTAAAATATATTTTGTTTTTTGTTTACTTTAGTAGAAGAGAAATACTTTCAACACTTCCAACTCTAATGCCGGGTGTCTCCTTAGAAATACTAAATGCTCTCAGAAGTTCTGCTCTGAGAGACTAATATTAAAAAATAAATCACCAATTAACATGAGCACACAAAGAGTTTATGCTATTTCTTCCAGCCAAGGTTCCCAAGACTTTTTGCAGCCATTCAACAAAATTTCCTCACAGCCTTGTGAAAAAGACAAGCATTGCTTTTCCCACTTTCTGTATAAATAAACAAGCTCAAGCAAGGTTAAATGACACCAGGTAGCACAGGAAAGCTTCAATCCCAAATTACTGCAGCATCTGCATCACTGGAAGAAAGGGTCACTATCAGAAAATCCCAATGCTATTTTATAATCAGAATGTATGAAATTACCTGTCTGTGGATTCATCATTAACATACAGAACTGTCTTTCCTCCTACAGACAGCAAACCTATGTAATTAACCTGGGTTCATTTCTCATGCATTTTTAAGAAAGAGAAGATGGACTTTGCTCTTTCCCATTAACCAAACTCTCCTAAGAAAGACACAATGGGCTGTGTCACAGCTGTGCCTAAGCACTCTGGAGGAAGAGATTTCACCTGAAGTTTAACAAGCTACTGGTAATTGATTGGAGGTTCTCACTGCAAATGTGATCTAAAATGTGTCAGCTCAGACTTTAGTCTAGGTTACAAGGATTAAAAATATTTTTCCTGACCAATACCAGGGAAGGAGCAAGCACCTTGGCAGTCAACTGACTTGGCTGACATGCAGTAACTTATTGAGGTTCAGAAACCCACCAGTTTACCTGAACCATTAGAGACAAAACAACCTAGCACTCTAATTAAGATGCAGGTCTGGATGCTGCCCTTCAGGAATAATGGTATGTGCAATGTTGGCTGAATTCTGTCTCATACAGGAGGGAGAGTGATTATGCAAAGTCATGAGTTCACTTTATAGATGAGGAAGAAATATTAATGAATGAGCTCTTGAAAACATGTGCAAAGCTTTCCTTGCAGGATAGAAAATTATACTGTCAGTGCTGAATAAAAGCTTGCCATGTACTAAATGAGTCTCTTCATAGTGGACATTTCTAATGTAATTTCTTCCTGCATTAAGCTATACCTACTATAAGGTATTACAAGAACTTACATCACTTCTATTTTGTAAGTGTGCTTTTCTTCAGAAAATAAGCCCTGCCTTTGGGTTGGCACAGGTGGGTCACCTCTGTTCCACCATATTTCAGGGTGCTTCAAGACAGAGGTGAACAGGCAGCAGGATAGGGTGCAGGACTCTGTGGGAGGAAGGGGAGAAGGAAGGAGTATCACAGCCTGGGAGCCACCTTGCCCAGGCAAGAGCCATGGAAGCCAGGCCATCTGTTGGTCTTGCTGCTCTGAGTGGAAGGGCAGAGTGTCCTGAGCTAGTCGTGCAGGACATGTGGCTCTGACACATGCTGTAATCACCCCTCTGTCCCTCCATGTCCCACAGATGCTACAGAGGTTGCAAGCCCCACTTCCCTGGGCTCTTACTTCAGCTATCCATGCCACCCTCTAACCTTCCATATGATGTTTGTGGAAGAAATGCCTAATTCATTTTGTGGTGGCAAAATTCACTGTACTTGCACTGCAAAAGAGCTCAATCACTGCATGATTGTTTATGTGTGATCTTTCTTCTCAGCTGCTGTGATGGCATTATCCTGTTCACAAACATTCCCATACTGAACTAGTCATCGGAATGCAAGAGGGCTTCAGTCTCCCCTGCACTTAGCTTTGATTTCTAGAAAGTGAAAGAAACTTTATTCTGGAGCATGGTATAAGTAAGTACCTAAGAAACCAGGGGGCAAAGGCAAACACTATAGTGAATAAGAAATAATGGCTCCATCTTTCTCCTAATAAATCTACAGAAATTTTCCTGTGGCAGGACGGGATCGGGAGGGTTTGAGGAAGAAGAACATGTTGAGGAATTTCAGCCTCACAACTGAAAGCCATTTTTGAAGTGGCCTCATGCTGCATAACAATACCCTTGTGTTTTCTATGATAGCAGGATGGGTACTGGAGAGACAAGTGAAAACAGGCTTCATCCTGTGGTTATCCTCAGGGCATTACACAGCAAGAACTAGGCAGGGGGCCAAGAAATCCATCAGAAGCACTTTGCAAACCCCCCTTGTTCAATCTACAGTTTTTCTCCCTTTGGAAGATTTTCTACCACTGCAGATTATGTTTTGCTCTGTAATAGAGATTTTTTTAAAGTAGATTGTTGCTGCAAAGTTCAATAATCATTCATCCAAAGCTTTCTGACAGCAATCTGCTTCATTCCATGCTTGGGCTCTAACTGATGAAAAATGCAATCTAAATTGCCAGAAGTAGATTAAAATCCGCAGTTGCTAGAACTCCATTCTCTTAAGGAAAGAATTAACATGATTACTAGGCACTACCTTGTTCCATTCATCTTTTTCCTCTTCCTTATTGAATAACATTGTACTGATGATGCATATCATTAGCACATACAAGCAAATGAAGATAAATGTCCTGTAATGGATTTCAGAACCATCCTTGAACTAGAAGCATGAAGAAGCAGAGACACTGAAATGCACTCTGAATTTAAACAGACACTTTTAGAAAAATCTCTATTCAGGGCTAATATTGTGGGGAAAATTCAATAAAAGGAAAACAGATCAAAGAGATGTCTCATATGTGGAAACATGCAGAAAAACAGCCACAGAAACAAGGAAAGAACAGTCCTGTGAAGACATTCGCCTTCCATTTCAAAACATCAGATTCTCCCAGGGTTCCTGCATTGCCAATTAATATAATGGCAGTACAGCTGCACCTGCATTTCCCTGCCTAAAGAGTTATTTTTAATTCAGGCTGGGGACAGCAAAAACAGTGGCATCCTAAGAATGTTTTCTCATGAAAGGGAAAGACAGCAAGTGCTACAACACTCGACTTAAGTCTAGAGAACAACCTCTCTTGACATTACCAAGAGCCTTCAATAAGGTTGCACTGCCTAAAATAACAGAATGTCAGGGTAATTTTGCAAATAAAATACCTGAATATTTTTGGGAATTTACCTCTCTGTGTATTGTTTGTGGTATGAATTTCACCCTGGTAGCTGCAGTAGTGCCAACCACAATTATTCCTTGTCCATCTTTGCAGCTAGTTTTCTGTCCAGCACCTACTTGCACACAGTGAACTGCAGCAAAGTATACTTTGTGTGTGTAGATGAGGCTGTGTGCAGGTCAGGTGCTGGGTGATGTGTAGATCTTGTCAGCAGCTTTCAAGAGGAAATTCAGTCAGAGCAAGAAGTTGCCAAGAAGAGGGAATAATTAGATGTCAGCCAGACCACTCTGGAAAAGCAGGTTTCGAAAACAAATCTGGCCTGATTTGCATCATCAGGACATGGCTTTGCCCTAAGCAATGTTTGGAGCAGCCAGTGTGTTCCTTCTGGAAAATGCATGAGCCAGTGTTCTTCCCTGGGAAGAGACAAAAAAGGTGAAGCCACACTCAGCTCTTCCATCCTGCAAGGCAGCCATATTCCCAGGTCTCTGTCTACAAGACATAAGAGGTATATTGTCTAGGAAGTATCACCATAAAAAGACAGATAGATTAGGTCACAGTTTTGTCACCACTAGTCTCAGGGCAGCTGACAGAGATTACTGCGCATTTCCATCTTAGAAAAAAGTGTTTTGAAAGATGCCTCCTTGCCTTCACACAGCCACTCACATAAATGCACTGAGAGGGCAATTGTTCAGACCTTCAAAAGGTCTGCCTAGCTGGACACTTCACACAGCTAGCTCCCTTTGCTCTCTGCCCAGGGAGGACTGACTGAGGCATCCAGCCTGTATTAGCTGGTTAAATGAGTTTGCAACACATTACTACAGTAGGTTCATTTTTCTTTGTCTCTTACCACAATATTGCCTTGATCAGATAGGTAATCAAGTCTGTCTGCCTGTCCTAGAGCCAGTTTTCTCTGGATACAGCCCCATATTCCACTCCAACTCACTCCCTCTAACACAATGCAGGGACTTACTACTGTGAAAATATCTTTTCTGAAATTGAACTTGAGTACTGAGAGAGAAATATTAAAAAGGGAAGGCAAATGAGAACATTTTAGCAGGTAATAAATGGATGAACAAGCTCATGAGTTTTCTCAGAAGGGATCCTTGTATTGTAGCCGAATCATTTTGTATACTAATCTGCTAAAATTAATGTGGTGTCTGGCATTCCAATGACAGAATTGTTATTGTACAGATAATACTTCAGGTTGCATGAGAGAATGTGGTTTAGTAGGTCATGCCCTTGAGAAGTATTTTAAAGGGGAAATAGCATTTATAAAACCAAGAATGACTTAGTAAAATACTAATTCATCATGTTCTTCTGCAGTGAGAACACCCAAGGCTCACTGACATCAACTGGTAATTTTTGATTCTGAGAGCATAATTTTACACCATGTTTAAGCCTAAATTAGTTCACAGCATCTTCTTACACTTCATATTTCCTTTCACATTACCTGTGTGAATAACTTTGGTGTTTCACAGCAGATAATGTGCCTCATGTCACGGATCTCCACTGCAGCATCTAGACTCTGTAAGAGCATTCTGATGACCAGTTTTTATTGCTGTGTGAATCAACTGGTTCCACTGCAACAAAGAGTAGATTTGCAGCAATTGCAAAAGTGTCACGTATGAGAATTGCCAAAGACTGAAAATGACAAAAGCATCATTAGTCCTGAAGGTTACAGCTCACAGATGGAGAGAGCTCTGATGTCATCTACAGAGGACACACAGGAGGGAATGAAATAGTCAGGCATCTTCTGCATGATTTCAGGCCAAGCAGTGTGAGGTTTGGCTAGAAATCCTTTGAATTTCTGGTGTAAATTACCGAGCCCTCATGTCTGATGCAATGTGGTCCGACTGACAACTTGTAGTCAAATCTGGCATACAGAACACTTCCATCTGGTCTCTTCCCGGAAGGAGATGCAATAGTCATTCAAGTATGAATGACACTTGAAGACACAGATGTCTCTTCCAGAGGCTATGAATGAACTGCCACAGCACTGCTGCTGCCACCTCTGGAAGGTGAAGGGAGGAGACAAAGACCTTTCAGCCATCACTGCCTTCTCCCAGTTTCCCCTCCCTGCCTGCAGTGGCAGGGGATGTCCCTGAGAAAGGCACGGGGTGCAGCTGATATTGCTCTTGATAGTAAGAAATTGAGGCAGCAATAGTTTCCAGGTGACAGTGGCTGGTGGAAAAGGAAAAGGGTGACAAAAAATGATGAGTCTTTAAAACACTTGATTGTACAGGTTGCCTTATCAAAACTCCCAGTTCAGGAACACAGGCCAGGACAAGGTTTGAGATGTATTCTCAAGCAAAAGGATATCTTTGGCACTCATAAATTTCTCAAGTGTCCCCACAGAGCTGAAATCCAGGCTTTGGACTGAGGACTTGCTCTCTCCTTTGTCTGGACTCAGCTGCTCAGAAACTGTCTAGGTTGTGGAGCACCATCTTGCCTCAGTCAAGCATTGCCTGGAGAAAAAGACAACAGAAATAGGGATAGCACCACCCCAGAGCTCCTGGGGTAGCTCAGAGAGTCTTGATACTGAATGAACTGAGCACAGAGGCAGTATGACATGGACAGGTAAACAATAAGGTAGAAACACTGTGATGCTACTGGCAACACTGCAGCTGAAGGGTACTGTACCAGGAGGAGATGCCAGGAGTATCTTCAAGGCTCCTTTACAGTAAGCAGGCAGCTGGAAATGGGTGTGCCTGTAAACAGCCCTGGGCCCAAAAATACTTCACGAACTACTGACAACCATATGAGCGAAAAGGAAGCCAAACTCGAGGATGGAAGAAACCCTTGCTGGTAGGACTGTGTAATTCATTGTTCACATATGACAGCTGTTCAACTCTTCCTAAACTTCCCTCAGGTAATGAAGGTTTTCCTGTTCCCTTAGCAAAACATTCAGTGCTTCTCAGTGATAATGTGTTTTCCATTAAAATTGGCTTGGGAGTCATTTGGCTTTCTCAGCTTTCAGGGTGAAGCTTGCCTCAGTTTTGGTTTATATGTTTAAATTTACTGAAACTTTGAATCCTGTCCTCAGTTTTGGGTTCCAAAGTCTAAGGTTGCTTCAGAATAGCATGAGATAATTACATTACTTATATCCTTGTGCCCTTGTGTTCTTCCCCACACTCCTGGTTTTAGTTTAGCAGATTAGTTAGCGGGTCATGAAGTGAGGGACAGAATGGCCCTGTTCATACACTTCCAAATAATGCTCAAATCAATCCCTCTCTAGCTAATTCTTTTGTCTTATTGACACCAAAGGGACATGGGGAACAAGAAAGACTCACTTTCTGTGCTTCTCAGGTTTATGGCTGAAGAACAGTTATGGCTGAGAACTAGTTTTTTTCTAGCACTATGTGTGGTCAATACATCTGGCTGCTTCATAAAACTTTTAGGGAGCGTTCCAGCATTTGTGGGGGAAAAAAAATCAAAAGTTATGTTCAAGTGTTTATTTTCCAAAGAGATCATGTACTGGAGTTCTTTCATAATGAGTATCTATTGTACCAGATGACTGATGGATTAATCAGTTTATCTGCTGGCTTCTGTATGCCAGAACAACATTTTCTCACGCTATTGCTATTGATCTATTACCATCCCATTAGCTTACAGAATTGACTTATGGAGCACTTTAGACATAGGAAAACTAGATACTACACAAAAGTGCCCTCTATTTTTATTAATGCACAAGAGCTAAATTCTCATAGATTGGCTTGACACCACCAATATACAAAAAGTGGTAACTTGTCTGCCAGTTACCCTCGCAGGTGTGTGACACATCATCTCCCAGTGGAGTTAGTGCTGACCTGAAATGGAATGTCCATTTCTTGCAATAGTACGGTCCATTTGATATTAACAGATCAATTTGCTGTAGGATTACTGATCACATGGAATCTAAGCACAGTATATTCCAACTTTAGCAATATTTACAGTCCTTGGCAAGCCACTTTTATTATCAACATCCAGTGCCTCTGTTCCCTGTCAGTTCCCACTCTAGCAATCACAACGATAAAAGTTGTCTAGGGGAGAAATTTTTTACACAGCCTACTTTGGAAAAATAATGTGGGAAGCAAAAAAGTTTTTGAGCCTCAGAAATTTTCCAAATGCTGCTTTTGGTTCAGTGCACACACAACTTTTTCACAATTGATCTGTACATACTCTCACTGAAAACAGGCGGAAAAAAATCCACTGATATCCCAGGAAGATGATCAATCCCCATAGCTCATATTTTGACAACAAGGACCTAAATAAACACCAGCTCTTTCACAGGGTTTGAGAAGAGGTGAAGTAGATAATTGCAGAAAAATCCATATTGGCTCAGCAGCAGTGGCAGTGTCTCTTACATGGCCCCATTTGCTCTGATGGTTCAGAGTGTAGAGAACAAACAAGCTCCACAGCTCTTGAAGCACGCAGCTATCTGGCACTGCCTGCACTCCTGCCCTTGCTCCCTGTCTACCTCTCTACCTTTTGGTGAGCAGCCACACCAGCAGAAGGCACTTCCCAAGCACAGGCATGAGAGCAAAGAGGAAACCCAGTGGTGAGCAGCACTACCTTGTCTCACCTTTCTCTGGTCAGTGGCATGGTGTTGCTTGAATAGGGCTTGTCACAGGAGACAGGAGGGAAAAGAGGGACAGGCAGTTTCTGAGTCCAGGTATGGAGGTAGCAAACACATGAGATATACCTGCAGAGAGGGGGATTTGCTCAGCCTCAGAGCTCCCAGCTGGCCGTGAAAGACAACACTTCAGTGAGCAGTTTTATTGCTGAAAAATTTGATTTTCTTATGATCCAGTATGAGGACAAATTAATACATTTAATTTTCAATTATGGTGCAGAACAACACATTTCCCTGCTTTACTGAGGCCACTGAGCCTACCTTGCTCACTGGGGTTGGGAAAGAATGAACCAGCTTTGCGCTGGCAGTGTGATGGACTGTCAAAGGGATCCCTCTGACAAGAGCACAAGGAAGGCAGCTTTGTCATGTCTGGCCCAGATGCATCCAGCACATCTGAATCACCCTTTTTCTGCAGCTTAGGCAGCCATGGATACAAATGAGATTAGCTGCTAGCAAGCCAAATTGTGTTCATTTGAGACTTGAGAAAAATAATCAGTGCATAGAACACAGTGGCAGTGAATCCAGGCCAAAAAGATGGGTGACTAACACCCCTGTTAACAACTAAAACGAAATTGACTCCACATTCTCTCTCTCAGCCAGATGTGCATATCACAGAGTGTATCTCAGGAAGAGATTATAGTTTGATTCTTAATTTGGTGCCAGTATAAAATTTATCAGAACCTTAGTGATTGTGGTCAGGAGTCACAGGTCCTTTCTGGGCTTCCAAGATAAGGCTTAGTCTCTCTTAAAATGAATAGTGCCAACAAACAGGTTTTATTCTTTACTGTCTTCTAGATCTTCATCACTTACAAGCAGTTCTCAGAGGCATGGAGAATGCATCTCCTCCATTTTAAGCAGTGAAGGCATCTTCCAGATTTGTAAACTGCTCCAAAATGTTAATCTAAAATGAGGTAGTCTGGGTAAATAGGCCTTGAACAAATTTGAATGAAAAGGGATACTAATACTGTGGTTTTAGGGAACAGATTCAAAAAAATAGAATGGATTTTGTCAACTGATTATGCTGTGTCCTTAGCTTTGGCAGTGTTTCTCCATAATCTGTTTAATGCCATTCACACCTTGAGAAACATATTTTCCTCTATAGAGATCATTGATATTAAATGAAAATTTATTTGTTCTCTTGCTTCCACTTTTATGTAAAGTATAATTCATAGGCAAATTCTGTAATCCCTCTAGATTTTATGGATTATAAACCATACATTAAATCCATTTTACTTAAACCTACAAAGTTTCCCTTTCAAAAGATAAGAGTTCTTCAGCACTATATCTTTAGCAATATCTAAACAGGCAGATAACAATTTATATGTTTCTTGGTCAAACCTGCAAATCTAATGCACATTATTGGAGGTTTGTGTGCAACTAAGTAAAACCTCATTCTTCAAGGTGCTGAACAGCTTACCTAACACCTGGGAGTGGTAAGCGCCACTTCAAGGTGCCAA
The DNA here is from genome assembly GCA_035583155.1 of Acropternis orthonyx. Taxonomy (NCBI): domain Eukaryota; kingdom Metazoa; phylum Chordata; class Aves; order Passeriformes; family Rhinocryptidae; genus Acropternis; species Acropternis orthonyx. Next base: position 22,034,852 of record JAWWEU010000040.1, read on the forward strand.
GTTCCTGTAAGAACCCATACATATATGGGGACCTCTGTTACAATCCAATACTTCTTCAGTTGCTTAACAGAGTTTGATGCATTCATTATGAATTCCTTCTCAGAGTGTGAAATTCTTTTATATTTATCTGTCTAATCTTTGTGTTTCACTCTTGGCTAGACAGACTTAACTGTGAGCGTTGTCAGACTTCTAGAGATATCAACTGAGTTTTAAATCATCTTCCCAATTCTTATTTTAAAAATAATATATGTGAGTGTATTAATGCAATGTAATAATAAACATGTATATAGTAACTTCATATCATGCAGAGAAGTATTAGACCAAAATCTCACACTCTAATTTCTTTATCTAGCTTAACTCTTTTATAACTTGGCTAAAACTGGAAGGAGGGTTTATTTTCCTTTTGAACAGTAGTTCTCTGTATTCTTGTGTTTGCAGTTGCTGTTCAACACCCTGTTGCACTGGATAACCAAAACCAGGCAAAGTCATCTGAAAAACTATTACAGAACTGTAATGGTAACACCCAGGATTCAGTTGTTTGTTTTTTTTATTGTTATTGCCCTCTTTCATGCCCTTTCTTGTCTTTCTTTTTTGTCCAACATACATAATAAATGCTTGTCAAATGCTTATATTCTCAGACAATCAAAACTTCAGCAATGTTTTTAACTTTGGTAGCATTAATGTAAGTCTCTTGTTCATATTACCAGTTCAGTCCACTGGACAATCTCCCTGACCAAGAGCCTTCTGCTATAGGGTTTCAATTTCCTAAGAATGCCACAATACATCTTTACATTTCTGCTCCCACAGGAGTTCAATTTCATAATGGCATACACAAACCATTGCTTCTTTAGATTTACACTACATAATTACAAGAGAAGACCTAAGTTTCACAGCTATTTTAATGGTGCAGTTTTTTGAAGTAACATTCTGCTTATTTTTATCATCCTCAGCATATTCTGTGATTCTGTGATATAGTACTGAAATGAGAAGAAATTGAAAAATATGTTTTTTCAATTAAAAAAAAAAAGTTAAATGAATTTTAAAGACTTCTCTCAAAAACTAGAAGCTAGAGAGTAAAATCCATTATTTAATTCTATTATAATAGTGTTGTGAATCACAATGTATTACCAGAAACTAGCTGAAATTTGCTATAGCCATTTCACTTGCTGCAATGAGTATTTTGTTCATAGACACACAGTAGACTGCTTTTCTGGATTCTGCTGGACAAGCTCTGCACACTGAATTGTGTTCAGTATCATACAGACCTAAGTGTTACAGAATTCTTTCAGATTTGCCAGCTTTATCTCTGATTTGTTGGAATTTGTTCAGACTTTTGCTCAGCAACACAGAAATTATTTGTTTGAGCAGTGTGACCATATTACCACGAGTTACTAAGCATTGGTTCTCTTTGAAATACACGGTGTAACACTCAATAGTGAAGACAGTACATTATCCTCTTCTAAGCTGACTTACTGTTCTTTCTTAAAGCTTGTAATGTTTCACAGTATTTAAAACAAAAAGATCACATCTTCTCACCACATATCCATTTAAACTTTTTAATAAATAGAAAAGATAATAAATTATAAGAAATATGAGAGTATTTTTATTGTTATAAAAAGTTTAACACTAATTTACAAAAATATCGCACAATTATGCTTTCTTCCTAAAACAATGGGGTTCTGCCAGATCAGAAATATTCTGCTATGACTCTCTCAGATGTTTAAGTGATCTGTTTGGTGAAACCTCTACAACTAATAGCTCATTCAATGCAGTGGCAGAATGTAAACTTTTCAAAAAAGGGAATTTATCTAACATAAAATAATGGACTTTTTTGCATTCAAATGGATACACTACTAGTTTTAGAGTAAATGGAATGCCTAATATGAGAAGCCACATTCTGGTGGGGCCAAGGAAATCAAAGGTGGATTAACTTTCACTTGACAGGTACCTTTGGGTAGAGCACTTTCTGTGGCTGGGCATAGTTTGAGTTCAGAAACCCACATCACCCACAGGAGTCCAATAAATCTCCTGAGCCCAGAAACGGTGGGACACTGATTTTCCAGTCACTTGCCCTTACTCGGTTCAGTGCAACATGAATAACATTGAATATTCACTGGGGACAAAGGGTCTTGTGTCTCCCTTGCACTGTCTGAGTGGCAGGGGTGGGGTGTTCCTGGGCTGTGCCTGTGGAATCTATTGCCACATCACCATGCAGGATGGTGATTTGGGTAATAGGCAATGCTAGGCAGTATCACAGCTTTAAGGGCGACTCAAAGTGAACAGGACCAAGACTTTAGGTGCAGATGGGGGATACACATGTGTGATGGGTTTGATAAATTCCAAAAAACTCAGATTAAGGTTTTAGTTTTAGCTAGGCCCCACTTCTGTGGGTCATGTGGTTAGGGACAAGTATCAG
>JAWWEU010000040.1:22050977-22065315 GCA_035583155.1 Acropternis orthonyx
AAAGGAAAGGAAAGGAAAGGAAAGGAAAGGAAAGGAAAGGAAAGGAAAGGAAAAAGGAAAGGAAAAAGGAAAGGAAAGGAAAGGAAAAAGGAAAGGAAAAAGAAAAGGAAAAAGGAAAAGAAAAAGGAAAAAGGAAAAAGGAAACAGGAAAAAGGAAAAAGGAAACAGGAAAAAGGAAAGGAAATCACCCCCTAACGAGCCTGTCCCTCCCCTCACTCACCTGAATCGGATCTGGAGGAGCACCCAAGCCTGGGCAGTTTATTATAAACATATAATAAGAAAGATCTGTAAGTGCTTAGGCAATTTGCTTGATTTATCATATTTCTTATTATTTCTGTGGAAAAAATATTAGCACTTTTATGCAAGAATTAGAGAAATAATTTTTAATTTGCCACGTTTCATCTACTTGTCAGGGTAAAATTCCTACAGAGACTTAGATCAGCACCAGCTTTTAGCTCTCAAAAGCAAAATGTCTTATGTGTTTCCTAGTGTTATAGAATCATTGCAAAACAAATCTGGAAAAAAAACCCCAACAAACAAACAAAAAAACCCCCCAAACCCCAAACAAACAAACAAACAAAAAAAAACAAACCAGTTTGTGAATTAAATGGACTTATTTTAGTGAGTCTATAAACCTTTGTCCTCATGGGAAAAATATTATACATTCAAATAAATATAAAAAACCCAAAATCTTATCCTGGAGATAAAGAATCATTGACAACTTTATAATATTTCTTTTATGCATATCCTCATCTTTATTTTTAGAGTATCAACCTTTGTTCGCAAAAGCAGTTTTTATTTACACAGGTACTTGTAAAGTACACAGTTTCCAGCAGTTATATATTTAATAACAAATGTCAAGGCTACAGTATTAAATGCTGAAACCTGCTACCACCATATTAATATTCCTCTCATCGTGCAGCAATTTCAAAAAATTAATTACATACCTTTTTTTCCTCAAGACCTTAGCTTGAAGATCTAAAAGGCACAGTAGCATTTGAACTAATTTATTTTTCAATCTGTAGACAAAAGTGAAAACTGAGTGAGTCATCTCACACAGGTCTGTGTTTACATCAAAAAAATCCTCAGCTGATGATCAGATGACCTTCAACTGACAGTTTCCATTTGGCCTGGGCTGGGGATCAGAACTGCTTACAAGCCCTACATCTTGGCTGAAGTACTTTGGCAAGACAAAGTGGAAAACCTGTACTCTACAGACCTTCATACCTCAAGCCACTGCAGTTAGGATTGAATTGATATTGCTTCATAGTTTCCTTTATGAATCTAATGGGAAAAATAATATGGTATTTAACGGTGTTGCAACAGCTTTGTCATGCAACAGAAGAAGTTATGTCCAAGTACAGGTGTATATCCATAAAGAGGAAGAAGTAGGAAGTGGGAAGTATATTAGTTTGTGATAAGACCCTCTGATGGACTTTTCACAAGGACATATAGTGACAGGACAAGGGGAAATGGCTTTATACTGAAAGAGAGAAGGTTTAGATTAGATATTAGGAAGAAATCTTTTATTGTGAGGGTGGTGAGGCACTGGAACAGGTTGTCCAGAGAAGTCTTGGATGCTGCTCAAGGCCAAGTTGTACGGGGCTTTGAGCAGCCTGGTTTAGTGGGGGGTGTCCCTGCCGATGGTAGGGGGTTGGGACTAGATCAGCTTTAAAGGTCCCTTCCAACCCAAATCATTCTACAATTCTACAATTGCTCAGCTTACTCAAAACTAGCCCTTCTACACAATGGGAATTATTACAGGGAAATATACTGCACCATGCTCATGTGTGTGCAGTCTGCTCAAACTCAGGAAGCTCTGTGGGCAGGTTTGGTGGTCTGCTTGTATATAAAGAAAACAAAATTACCTTTTGTTTTTCCAGCTAGTGCACTACTAGTCTCTCTGTCTTCTTTCAGCATTGAAGCCTAATGTTTTGGTTTTGTTTGTTGAGCTGGTACCTAATTTACAGGCTTACATTTTGTTCCTTGCTTTGTGCTGCATAAGAGAGCTTTCAAAGCACTGCAATAAAAGGATACACCATGTCCTTATAGGAAGAAAATTTCTACTAGTGAGTTTCCCCACACATTGGCCATTGAGCATGTAAGGCAGATAGCCGTGGCAGTGTCTCTTCATAGACCACATTTTCTATTCTGATCATGTGGCAGATGTACATCTTTATTAGACAGGCCAAGAGGGAGGTCATGCTGTATTACCTCAGGATTTAATGAAGTAACAATTCATGCACAGCCATTAATTCTGAATCTGTAACTGTGAAGTTTTACATAGGGTTTACCAGGGCGTGAGGCTGAGATGAGAATACTTTTCTTCCTTTAGTGATGAGCACCCTGGCCCTCTGATTTCAAACTATCTTGAAGCCCTTGGGAAAGGATCTACATTGCCCTAAACCAGTGACACTGCAGGCATGTGAGTACAGCATCTCATTCTGCTGGTGAGTTCAGTGAAGTCAGAGAAAGATTGTAATATTTCCAACCCTGCCTACTAATCCTACAATCTTCTTTCAGACTAACACAGCTCATATGTGTTTGCATATGTATGGAGCCTGATGTATCTTAGACTCGTGAGAGCTGTTGTGCATGTACAGATCAAACTTCAATGCATTTGTTGCAAAATCAGAGTTCAAAATGAATTTTCCATTCACAGTGGCACAGTGGGTCCCATAGGCTACAAACATCTCATGCTGTGCCTACACACCATAGCAGAAGTAACCACTTGAGAAGCAGCTGTATATCCTGGATTTGTTGACGTGCAGACACTGAGATACTTAGGAATCCTTGAAAAGTGGCAAAATCCCCAGTAGTTCAGAAAGCTATTCATAAAAGCAGCAGCCTACTCTGAAAATTGGTAAGGCCAGAATGTGCATGTTTGGCAGAGCTGTGCTGCAGACTTGTTTTTCATTGTGGTCATGATGCCAGTTCAGTCAGTTCAGCCAGTGTAACTGGGGTGTGATGACCATTTACATTACAAATAAACTGATTTAGGTTCTTCGATTATTTCAGAGAGCTCAGAAACTATTTAGACAGTGAACAAGCTAAACTGTGAATAGAAAGTCTAGGGGGATATAATGGACTGAAGTACCATGTCAGATGAGTACAGTATAACTAAGCTACTGGTATCTCTGAACTCTCCAGGAGGGGTTCTCCACTGTGCCAAATTGACCTGTACTTAACTCTAGATGTCTTAAATGCCTTTCCATCTGTGTTTCCCTGACTGGCTAGGTAGTCAATTGAGCAAAGCAATTGACTTGGGAAAAACAACTCCTAGTCTTACTCTTACATCCAACATTTCCTTTTTGTCTCCTGGAGAAGTGTTAGGTTATAAGACTGAAAAATCCCATCCAAGAGCACAAATAGTCACCAGTGGAGTTCCCAAGCACTGCAAAATAAAGACAAATGAGAACTGTCAAAGCATGCCAAGACAAATAGTAGCAGGAGCTCAAAGATACATAAACTTCAGATTGAGTCAAAACCACACAGATGTTTTGTTTAACAAAAAAAAGTGGAGTTTTATTTTAAAATAGCCCATTAAATACAAAATATTGCAATACAGCAAATGAAAGTGTATCCACTGAAGGGGTGAATTGGCTTACTTTGAAGTCAATGAGAGCAAAATTGGGACCCCAGTACTTTGGAAAGAAAATCAAGGAATAGGACCATCCTTGAGGCAAGAAACTTGAGTGTGGGTTAGCCTAAGAATGCTGTAACAGATAGAAAGAAAAGTCTGAGCTTTAAGACAGACTCAGACACCAGCCTTTCATCTGCGGCCCAGTCACTCTGTGTTTTCCATCTATGGCATAGCAGCTGTTATCCCATAACATGACTGGATGTTTCACTGAGGATGAAATAAAGCTCAATTGCCACATAAAAGATAGTTTGGTATTAGATACCACTCTTCCTGCAGCTCTTGCTCACATTTTCCAAAATTTCATTTCATGTGCTTCATACAGTCGTGTCCATACAAGGTGTTGGCCTTGTATAGACCAACACTTGCCAATAAAGGCAACAGGAAGTTTGCCATGACTTCAAAGGAGTCAGGATTTCCCCCATATTCATCACAGTAATATTCAGCATGACAGCAAAAGTGAGGATATTATAAAACTCCTTTAGTATGTGCAAGGAGTATTAAGTGAGTAGTCAAAGATTAATCCATTCAATGCCTCATCTTTGTCAACACATATTTATCCCTGAAAAGGCACACTCTTTTGCTAAGTTTACTTTCCTATATATATATACTTCTCCATTTTAGGCAAGTGAGTGATAAATTACCACTGTCTTACAGTCTTATAAGTGGGCAGATTAAAACTATCTGCTTGAAATCCTGCTCCACTGAAATTGATACAAAAACTTCAATGGATGTTGCAGAGTGCCGGGATTTCATGCTGCCTCAGAGACAATAACTGAACATACTGTGTCTATTAGTTATGACTGTTGACTGGAAGACAGACTTTTTATTACCTTCAGCAACTGTTTACATTCTAAAAATGCAGAAAAGCCATTATAATTTCCTTTAGGAATCTAGAAATAGTATTTTCCTTAATAGACAGGTCAATAGTCACTGCAGCTCTGTATTTGACTGTAGCGAGCACTATCTACTTGTGGAAAAAACGTTAGAAAAAACCCATGACTATAACATAACTTTTTTTTTTTTTTTGGTCATGGTATGTCCCACCATAATGTTTTGTTCATTCTCAATAAAGAAACTTCCAGAGGTCTTGGTTTCAGCTAGACAACTGTGTTTACTGTTAATCATATAAAATTTTAGAAAATATAATTTTAATGGAATCATAGAAATGTTGATTGGGAGGGACTTATGGAGGTTGACTGGTCCATCCTCCTACTCAACCCAGGACTATAGATGTCTTATCTTTAAACTCTCCCTCCCTCATTAGACAGTTTAAGACAGCAATTGTATTATTCTCTTGGCTTTCTCTTCAGGCTGAACAAACTCCCTCAGGCTTTGTATGTCACAAGTTCCTATCCCATCACCATGTTAGTGGCTTGTTAGGATCCAATTATTAAAAGATGTATATGCCCAGATTAAGGTACATACAAGACCAAATGCCAAAGTCAAAAGTACAGACTTTATTTAACCGTAAATATTAGGGAGAGAGAGATAGAAATAGGAAGAGAGAGAGAGAGACAATGAGAGACAGATTAAGTAAAAAGATAAAGATATCACCACCACATGGATTCCAACAGTGTCAACAGATGTCATAGCTGTTTTTTACTGTCCTTTTTGTGTAGATCACAAAGCCAAAGTAGTATGAGTACACCAGTCATGCTGCCATGTTAGACTAAGTTTGAGACTGGAGCAATATCATCACACAGAAGTGGAAAAGAAACAGTCACATACTCCCTCTGTGAGTTGAGCTGTAAGGACTGTAAGACCCCTAACTGTGAGACTAGCACGTGAGAAGTGAAGAGCGAAAAGAACAGGCAGGGAAGGCGTTGTTTTCATTGGCTGAAGACAGAATTGCATTATTATCTAAGGCAAAAAGAAGGTATTTTATTTTAACTAAGACTCTTAAGAGAATATGCTGGACTGTGAAATAGTAAACCTGATGATATTGACATTTTGTGGTTCTGAGTAAAGCAATAACATTTCCATGTCAGTTTTTTGCCTCTAAAGTGGAATATCACTTACTAGCACTTAAAAGATATGTTGAAAGAAGTGATCTGTTATTAAATACTGTGAAGAAAAGCATTAACAACAATAGTGCTATATCACCACATTACCATAGGCTGTACTGCCTTGTATTCAGGTGTGACCTTTATTATTTGCATGCCTATGTGTAATCAGCCTGCCAGAACCCCGTTAATATTTGTGTAATTTTACACAACAGCTTCTAATAAATGGATATGCACACTTACAGGATTAGGCTCTGATCTGGAACACAGGCTCATTAGAGCAGCATGAAGAAATGCAATTTTTTTTTCCCAGTAGAAGATTTTAATATTTCAAAATTTGGAATGAAACCAAGGAGTGTTGAGTCTTTTCATGGCATGATGCCTCAGCTCTGGGGAAGCCTGTCAGCCTTGCCTCCAGCATGTCTGGGCAATTGGGATTGCCAGGAAGCCACAAACTGGAGGGTCCTTCCTTCACAGCTCTCAGCACTCTGTCAGCCCCAAAGCAGAGCAGTCTGTAAGCCCAAGATCCTCGAGAATCAGTCAGAAGGGCTGTTAAGAAAAGAACTGGCAGGCTCATTAGACTTGGAAACCTGCCTGGATTCCATTGGAAATTGGTCAAAAATGGAAATTCTTTTGTGGAGCATTTTGATTTCAATGAATGGCATATTCTGGCAAGAAAATATTTCATCAGAAATTTTCTAGCCAGATTGTTCTCTGTTGGAAGTAGATAACACTATTTTTTAATGGAATTTTTTTTTTTTTTTTTGCACTCCCACATGGTTTGTAGGATCAGAATAATAAGCATAGTACTTTGAACATTCAGTGGCATTTGATTCTGAGATTTTGCTCCAGGGACCCCTCCTTCTGGCTGAAATTTAAGTTCCAGCTCCATCATTCAGGCCTCAGTTAGAGAAATTGTTGTCAAGTGAAGCTGATACCAAAAGGTAATAGATTGCTCTCTACTGCCACATTTCTTATATGCCCATAAAAGCTCTTAAATTCAGAACAATTAATTGAACTAGAAGCCTGCCTCTGGTTAAAGATAGACATTAATACCAGATTAGTCCTAAATACAGGAAGGGGATATTTCCTACAGAAATCCTGGTATATCTTTCTGTAAGCAGTTTCTGTTCACTTAGACAGCTTCTAATAGTGCTACAAGAAATAAAATCCTGTGGCACCAAAAGCAGGTTCAAAAAGTGTAGGATTTTGGTTATTTCAATTTTAAAATGGTAGTAAGTAAATAGCAATCAGTCTATGACTATAAATACATTTTATGGGTAGGTGGGCAGACATCAGATTAATGTCATTAATTGGTGTGAAATCAATGACAATTCTATTAATGAAGAAGAAATGTTACTTCAAATACCACAAAGACCAAATATCTCTCCTCAGGTAATCATCAGAGGCCCTATCATGCTAAAGAAAAATAAAATTATTTAGATGAGTGACCTCAGTAAGTTAATAGACCATGTAGATAGGAGAAATGCAGTGGCTGTAATATAGCTTGATGGTGGTGGCTCTGCCTTTCATGAGACTTTCAGGTGAAATCTCAGCATACAAGATTTGGAGAAAACTCCAATCACATGGGTGCAACACTACTGAAAGAACTCAGCTGTAAAGTGCCAAAATCCCTGAGCTATTCTCAGTGTTCTGTCCTCTCCTGGCTCTAGTATAGAACACTGCTCCCATTGGCACTTCAGATGATGGGGTATTGAATTGTTAAATAAGCAGCTACAACCAATCTACAGAAGCCTGTGAGGACTTTAGAGAACAAGATTAACTTAAAGAAGATCTTGACACAGAGCAGAAATGTCATAAAAGAGGTTACAATTCAGAGTTCAAAAGTTCAGCTCATAAATATAGGACTGGAAACTCTCAGCAGGGTGGTAAATCCACAGAAGAGGATGTTGGGGTCATACACAGCCACAGTCAAACATCAGCCAATGAGATTGCTGTGGCAAAAATGGAAGAAAACATCATGTAAGAGTACTTTGTGCCATAGATAATTTTATGTTGGTGGTGCCTAAACAGGAGGGGAGTGTTGAGGTTTGGCCACCATGTTTCAAGGAAATTGTAATCCAGAGGACACTGAAAGTCTGGTGTACAAGATTTGTGAGTAAGGATTAGAGGGAGTGTGACTGTTTTGTTTAGGGAAGGCTGAGAGAAAAGAGAAAAGAAAAAGTCTTCAAACAAGAACAGGCTAACAGCACAGGCAGAGTAAATAGATGGTTCTCTGTCATCAGGGTAGATTAGACGAGAGGAAGAAATGAGTCCGCACTACAAGGAAGGTTTAGGATAGATATTAGAATTATAACTACAGATAGGTAATGGCATGGATGACTTACAGCAACTAGACTCTCCCTCACCAGATGGAGTTTGAAGGAAAATTCATGATTCTGATGGGAAGTAGAATGGTGGATAAGGAGACCAATAAAGGCCCCTTTCAGCTTCTGACTGATGTTCTGTGAAAACTATGTGTGACTTTATCTGATCAACCAGTCAGTTCTGGCAAATTCTAAAAGGAACGGATTTAGGGATAATTTAAACTACTGCACTGGGGGAAATATCTTTGGTGAATTTTTAGCAGAAATACAGCATTCTCAGAAGGAAAGTACATCAAAAGGGTGCTTTGTAACACAAATCTGTTACAGTAACACTTCTGTCTCATCGAAGTCAAGTGGCTTTAACTCCAATATGTCCTGTCTAGAAATCAACTGTGCAACAGGATAACAGACTCTCACTCCTCCAGTACTTTCCTTTTCTTTTCCTTCATGCTGTTTCCATTTGCAGGATGAAAGACTGATTGCAAGTAATAAAAGTTTAGAATTCAAATCTTGCCTAGATTATTTTTTAAAAAGTAGTAAACACATTTTTCTTGTGACAAGATATATTGGTAAAAGTTTAAAAAAAAGAGAGAGGAAAGAAACAAACAAAACAAACAATCCCACAAACCAATCAACAAATAAGAAAAAGGAAAAAACCCAAATGCAGGCAAATACAAATTACAAAAACCAAAATTGCTGTCTGTTTTGTTTGGGGAGTGTTGCTAGAAAGGGCTGTTAGTCAGTACTTTATTTAAAAAGTGCAATCCATTCTGTGCATATACACAGGCAGTCACATATACAATCTCACATCCTTTAGAACTAATGAAATTTCATACAGACACACTGGCTCAAACGACAGGTCATGGCCTGCTGTGCAGGCCTGATGAAGGAAGTTCATGCTTCTTTGAAGAAGTTTGCTTTCCTTGGGAAGTTGGGCACCTCTGCAATTTTTTTGGGGGGGGAGGGAGGTGGATCTATGAGATTTTACTGTCTGGACATCATACAAGCTAGTATTTAAGTTGAGACTTGAACAGAAGTTTAACAAACTGTGTGAATAAGCCCAACAACAGCAGAGTAGGGAATAACCCAGCATCAAAGGGTGCCTGCCTCAGAATTACTTACAAGCTGCACCTGCTTGTACCTCATGAACTCTTTCTTTCCTATGCTGTTTGTATGCAGCACATTGCTACAAAACAAAGCAAACATTCATCCAGTGTCATAATTTGAACTAAAATTTAAGTTACCCATAGTTGTATCATATGGAATATATGTTTCTAAAATTTACTGTCATATTGTTGTCAGAAAATCCATGATATTAGGCTTGTACACTATTGAACCCAGCAGCATGTGAAACAGTTAAAAGTGCTGATGCATAGGGAGGAAGTGTCCTGCTGCAAAAAGGAGGTATCAGTTCTGATAAGGTATTGTGCTTAATGAGACTGTTATTAAAATTGGCTCCTTCTCATACTGTATCACTTTGGCTATTGAGATAAGCCTCCTTCAAAGACATCTGAGTTTCAGTGACCATGTCAGCTCTGTGGTAGAAGGAAGTAATCAATGAGAAATATTTTCTCCTCCTAAACTCCTGAGCTCAGAAAACCACCATGCCTGTGGTGAATAGAAAGTCTCCACTGTATTTGTTTTATTGCTCAGCAAGGCTGAACATCTGTCCCAGCTGGACTGTGAAGAGTTTTTGAGACAGGAGTTGATTAACTGCAGGGAAACCAGAGTCTGCTATCCTTTCACTGTGAATGTTACTGTGCTACTTTGAGACATTCAGCAATAGCAGTAAGAACCATAGAGGCATAACACCAGTGTGAAGGTATCAAGAGAAAAGTGTCAGAGGGCACACAGATTAACTGAGGAGCTGACACCTTCCAAGCCATTCCAGAAGTTCTCATGTTTCTGGTTCTTTTCTCCAAAACTGCAAAGCAATGCTTTCTAACCTCACCATCCAAACTGCCACAGCTTCATTATTTTAATTTCAGAGTAGATTCTGTATCTTCTGGGCCTTGAAGAAACAATTTTTGCAGTGTGATCTTATGACTGGTGAGCTCTGCTGCATCACCAGGTGTCTACTCTTGGAATTTCCACAGTTGCCAGGGATCCCTTCATTAGAGTTGAGCTGCTTGTACTAGCTAGAGCCTAGTCTGGTCTCTAGATAAATCCCTTTGACCTAAAACCATCTGCATTGATGTCTGCTGCACCCAGTGTGTTTGCTGTTCAAGTCCTCTTTTCCATTTCAAGGTCAGTCAGATGCCTCCGTTAGCAATTTTGTAACTCTGGTTAGAGCTAGAATTCCCTCTTCAGGGTTGTGCCTATCAGTATACAGCTAAGGGTGTAACTTCTTTTCTGTGGTCTAGCCAAGCATGACTGCAAGGATGGGGAGATCACCAATGTCTCTGTACTTTTTCATCACTTATTCATCACTTGAGGCTTAGATGGATGGGGTCTTGTCATTCCATGCTGGTGACAACTGGGTGAGCTGGCAGAATCCTTAATTATACAGGCTGCTTTCTATTTCTGGATACATAAGATTTAATGTTTTTTATTATAGTAGCACCTAAGGGCCCAACTGAGTACAGTCCCTACCCTGCAGATATTTGCTGAGCTGCCCTGTCTTTTTGCCCCATCACCCTGAAAGTTTACTCAGAAGATGGGACTCTTTCCTTTCTATTAGAAAAACACAGGCATAATAACTGCTGACAGCAGTTGGTAAGACAGGAAGAGTGGTTATCTTTATTAAGCACTAAGGTGTAGGTGGGCATGGAGAGACTGTCCATCAATTCTTCTCTCATCATTTATGATGTGTTATGAAAAACAGAGCACATTCCTCATGTGTTTATACAGGTAGGAGGAAAGAAATGACGATGAGGGCTGGAGCTTGTTGGCTTCTAGCAACAGGAGAAAGGCTCCCATTGTAATCCACAGATCTGCACCTGTGAAATACTGAGTGCCCTGGCAGCAGTTGAGGGGCCAGGAGCTTTGTCCAGCAAAGCAGATGCACCAGCTAAGCCTGACTCTTCAACAACACCAGGTGGAACCTGCAAGTGATAGCAGGGGCAGACTCCGTGCTGTGGGGAAGAAGGTCCCCATAGATGGACCTCACCTGTAGGCAAAGGGTATTACCTCCTTGCTCAGGCTTGTATATCAAATACTGAAGAAGACTTGTGGAGTCTTAGACTATTATCCTCTGCCACTCTTCCACAGTAGTATTGGCAGGGGACACTGTGAACATATTAGCCATAACTACATGGCGCTGGTGGGGAGGCTCAAGGACATAAGGGCCCAGATGGTTTTCTAGTTGATCCTGCCAGAGAAAGGAAAGGCAGAGCTGGAGGATGAGTGGATAGATATTGCAGATCACCAGCTGGCATCAATAACAAGGATCTGGTTTTATACTTTTAAGATAAAACCTGAGGGTAGGAACTCCTAGGATCAAACAAGGTCCTCCTGACAAAGGGGAGCAAAAGCAGCTCTGCTGCATGGCTGGCCAACGTGGTAAGGAGATCTTTAAACTAGGAATGAAAAGGGAGGGAGATGACAGCCTATAATCAAGTAAGGAAGTGGTGTGGGATGGTGTGTTAATAAACAGAACAGGGTGAAAGAGGTCAACTTAAGCAAATGCACATCAACAAGGAAGTGCCAACAATATGGCATTATGAGAAAAGTTCTCATCTTTTTCTGGGATATCAGCTCAAATGGGTGCCTTTTCTGACATGCTTGTACATGAATGCATGCAGCATGGAGAACCAACAGGGGGAAGCAGAGGTCTGCAAGCAGTTGCAGGGCTACAGTATCTCACTGGGATCACAGTGATGTCAGGGGACAGCTCACACAATGGGGGGGGTACAATTCATGGATATAGGCAGTTTATGAGGACTGGGAGGGAGGGGAGGAATTGGCCTTTTGTGAGAGCGTAGCAGGAATGTATGGGATGTCTTCGGAAAGGTAAGAGCTGGTTGAGAGCTTATGGGTCAGAAAAAATATCTTGGTGAAATGAAACATTATTAGACTTGGAAGCAAGCTCCATATGCTTTCTATGACAAGAAATTAAAGTTGAAGGAGCTTCATTGTGCAGAAGAATTCTCATGCTGCTGCAAGATGTTCAGAGAGTGGTGCTCATGAGCTTTCATAGTGCAGCTCATGAACAATACCATCTGTATGTCTGTCTCAGGGCATCTACAATTTCCAGCTGGTGATGCTTGTTCTTGATGTCATTGAGTACAGTCTCAGTTAGAAATGTTCCTCAGATGCACCTTCTCTAAAACTGGAGCACCAATTTTTAGGACTTCTAAAGCTTTTTAGGAGACCACTAAGACTCACTAAGGTCATATGTGGGAACCATAAGATATCCACATCCAAGATGGAAAGTGTTACAAAGGATTTGCAGTTTGCTCTTGTTGCACACGGGTTTTCTGTGGGTCTCCATCTCTTTATACATTGCTCATAAGTCTTCAAGCCAGTAACATTTCACTGCATCTGTACTAACACCTATCTACCAGATGATAAGACAAATCCTCATGAGTCTCATATGGCAAAAGAAAATTACCATCTGCCACTTCTGCTGTCCAAATGACAGAATATCCTGTCCCCACTGGCACCAAATCACCTGATTTCACAAAGAACATATTTACTAGGAATTAATAGGATGTCTTATACAAGGAGCATTCCTTTAACCTATAAGGTGTTTTAGCAGACCAGATAAGAAAGCTCCCTCTAATGTATCCTGCATGTATTATTTACAGAAGACTTTGGTCTCTACTATTGTCAGTATGTAAGACTTGAACAATACTTTAGCAATTGCAACTATACTGACTCCAGTGGAATGTTGCTCACTTACAGGCAGAATTTCCTTTTATAATTACATGCATCCAGCTTGAAATAAAAATAGACATAAATAAAGGAAACAAACAAACAAAACAAAACCCGAAACAAAATACACCCCAACCAAATCTGAAAGTTTGGGAATGCTTGGAACTGGAGTTTACATTGATGTTACAGACAAAGGAGATAACTCTGAAATATTGATCAGGATAGGAGCACAAGTGACAAGAAAGGTTTGGAGGTAATCAAATCTATTGTCTGAACTATATTTTTAGCTTACTTCCATACCCACCTTTTCTATCCATTGCTACTCAGACATATCAGAGACCTGTTATTTTGGCTGCTTGCAAATGAAGTTCTGATAGCAACAGGGTGAGAAGTCATTAAAATGAGAAGGTATATGTTTTAAATCCTACTCCATCACAGGGCAAACACTAAATAATACATTCTCTTTCCAACACACACCCATGTTGTCTCTATAAAACTGATAACACTAGGCAGAAAGCTAACAAAAGATCATTTTAGAGAAGATTTTTTCAAACATGTTCTCAAATGTTTGGAAGAGGCCAGAGAGAAGAGAGCAGCAAGTTTCTTGTTGTGCTTTTACGTTTTAGTTTCTATTTATAGTTAAATGACTCACAACTTGGTGAAAATCACATTTTCCAATTGCTTAAAGGCAAACTGCCTGCAGCATTCTCTAAGGAACTTTTTTCCCTCTGTAGTATTTAAAAGATGGTCTAGCATTAACACCTTATTTATCACAACACTGTAATACTGATGTTACCAAATGCAAAGATAAGTATTTCCTATGAACATGCTACTGTGTTGAGAAAAATAATTTTTATGTCACAGATATTCTAAGTTTCGGAGAGATGGGTCTCTGCCAGTAATCTGAGGTTGGCTCATTCAAAGTACCTTGGAAAGATCTGCTAGGGCAGAAGTCTTAGTTTATAGCATACAAATGTGAAGTTTAGGCTTGCAGGGGAATAGTACTTTTAAAAGTCACCAGGAATTGCTTTGATACCAGAACAGAGAATCAAGACTGATGGCTGATCAGCAGAACATCTATTGCCAGAGGCAATAATCAACAGCCTAAAGATAAAGCACCTGAAAGGTTTTGCTTATATATTTTACTTTATTTTCATTTATCTTTGCTAGCCCTGGGATGCTAAATGAGGCATGCAGTACATTTAGTTTTCGTTTAACTACATGAAGGAAATGTTTTCATTTTCAACAAAAACCAAACACATAGTACAGTGCTACAAATCTCACTTAGAAAAAGAAAGTAGTTATGAGAGAGACAAGAAAGTTCAGGACAAATGGTAGAGACACCAGCAAAAAAACTTGTCAAAGATGCGAATAAGGCCAACAAGGTCGTCTGTTTAGGCTCAATGTACCCAAGTTGTTAAGACACTTTGGTTTCTGATGTTTGCAAAATAAATAGTTACAGTATATGTTTTCATAATGTTATGGGTTTAAAATCTTGGAATTTTTCTTTCATCTACCAACCCTGCACCTCAGAGGAATCACCCTCTGTC
>JAWWEU010000040.1:22065415-22078857 GCA_035583155.1 Acropternis orthonyx
ACCCTTGTACTTATTGTGATCTTTTTACTAAACTGTAATTCTGACTTGTAATCTGTTTGTGAGTTAGACTCATTCCTTCTGCTGCTTTACCTTTAAACCAGCACACCTAATCAGTGTAATCATAAAACCAAGCTATTTTTTTGTTTTATATTTAATTAAATATAAGCATTTGGGAATAAAAAAAATTAAATTTAGAACACATTAGGTCATGATGAGACATTTAAAATGTATGTGGCTATGACATGCATTCTGTTTCATACTGAACTTCTTAATCTATAGAAGCAAAAATGGTCAGTGAATTACAGGGAATAATAAAAAGCAAACTCATGTAGGTATAGATATTATTTGTACTTCTTATGGAAGGCATCTACTTAATGGCCATAGCAATTTCATTATAAGGCAAATTACCAAGGGGAAAGGAAAAAAAAAAAAAAAGAGAGGGATAAAAGAGGAAATATTAGGAAAAAAGGGACAATTATAAGGATTTAATTACAGCTGTTCTCAATGCTTACTTATTTCTTTGATACAGAGGTATTCTGGGGTGTTGGTTATTGTGCAGATAATATTATTTCTTCTTTTAATGTTTTGATTCTGCTACCTATGTAATCTTTTTAAAATATTTGTTTCTATTGCAAACATTTGCTTACCAAAGGAGTCACCCTCTGTTAGCATACTGACTTAACTAATCTCCTACTGTAGACAGTGTCGCCTAATAAGTAATCAGCAGAACATGGTGACATTTCATATATTAAGTACTGAAATAATTGCCAAACTAAGATATCACAATTTAGAATTACAACTTATAAAACCCTTTTTTTTCTTTAGCAATGCTCCCACTGGATAATAATAATGGCCAGACTTCCTGAACGAAGATCTGGGGAAGGGCTCTCCCCATGTGGGTGTGCCCTTCCAGCCTGCGCAGCGGATTTTTTAGGTGAGGCACGGAGTGCGCAGAACTGGCCCCACCGTTTAAGTCCTAAGGTTCATTTCCCACGGCCGAGCAAGCTTGGACAGTGACAGTGAAATCCTCAGGACTGTCTACAGCACCCAGTACTAACCAGGGCTGCCCCTGCTGAGCATTCGAGATCTGATGGGATCGGATGGCAGGGAGGCATTTAACTGCCCAGGGGACGGTCCCTACTGAGGACTTGAACTGGACTCTGAATCCCACTGGATATTTCTTTGACAATACAGTATGTTTGAAACTTCAATGCATTGTGATAATTTACTAAAGAAATTATTCCACTGATGTTCAAATAACCATCCCACACTAAGGAACAGTTGGTATCAAAGTATGTTATTTTAAAACCCATAAAAGAAACACCTATTGACCAGGAGTTGTTAAAATTATACACGGACTTCCTTTTGTCTACCTGACACTGATGATGTGTGATATGCCCTACATTTTGGCTGTGCCTTTGTTCTCTGCTAAGTGCCACACTGATTTTGTAAAAATGCTCTCTTGCTGGTTTGACAATAGTGGAATTGACAAAAGTCTGTCTCTGCTGCCTTAGCACTTTCCATACCCACACCAGCAAAAGTCCAGTTGAGGCAGTTAGGCTCACAGAAATCTTTGACAGTTCTTCCCAGTTACCTTCCCACCTACCCCAACTACTCCTACCTCCCTACCCACCCACCTACCCCAGTCACAGTGGGGTTAGAGGAACATCAGTGCCAAAAAAACCCCAAGCAACCAAAACCAAGAAAACCAAGCTAAAGAATAGACAAGGATTACCTTTTCTTCCTACACAATATTCCTACACGATAACACAGATTGGCTCAGTCCTCCTGATCACAATGTTTTTAAAAGAAAAGAAGTTGTTGTTTTTTTTTTTTTAATTTTAAAGGCGAAAGTGGGGTTTTGTGTTTGGTAACAGAGGATAACTTCTCGTATGTTTTTTTGGCGGGGGAGAGGGGGGGAAATAAAAAAAAAAAGAGGGTGCTTAGAGTATACCAGAAAATAAGCAGAAAGCTTTCGGTCTCCCAGCCGCTCCCGCACCGAGCTGGCCCTGGGGCACACCTGGCGCCCTCCGTGCGGATGCGCGGCGGGCGATGCTCGCACCTCCGGTAACGCCGGCGGAGAACCACCCTCGTGTTAGCGGGATGGGGCTCGGCCGGGGCCGGGGCTGGGGCGGGCACGGGGGGCGCGGCTGGGCCTGAGGCAGGGGCTGAGGCTGGGCGCGGTGCCGCCGCGGCCCCGGGTCCGCCACCGGCAGGGGGCGGGTGCGCCCGGGCGCGCCTGGGTCGGTCCGTGCGGCGGCGGCGGCGGCGGCTGCGGCTGCGCTGGGTTCCTGCTCGGGCTGGGCTCCCGCCGGGCGGAGCGGGGCAGGCTGCGCGGCGCGGCCGCCGAGGGGACGCTGCGCTGTGCCCGCGCCCTGCAGCCCAGGTGGGTGCTCGCCTTCCCCCCACCCCGCCGGTCCCGCTGCGCTCCGCTCTCCCCTGCGCGGGGCAACCGTGTCGGGCCGGCTCTGGCCGCCCTCCCTGCCTGCGCTGCCGCCTTCCCCCGGCCGTGCCGCTGCCCCGGCCCGCCGGGCCCTTCCGCCGGCTAAGGCGGGCCGGGGCTGCGCGTCGGAGCCGGGCGGCATCCCCATCCCCGCGGCCCCCCACGGACGGGAGTCTCCCCTGCCTTCCTCTCCTCCCCGTCCTCTCCCCCCATCTCCGCCGGCCCGGGTGGCATTCCGTGTGCCCCGGCCGGAGATAGGGAGCGGGGCGGGCCGTGGGGCGGGACGCCGCGGTCCAGCGAAACAAGCGGAGTGTCGGTGGTGTGGCAGCCCCTCGCTGCCGAAACAAAGACGGCGCGAGGTAAAATCAGCGGTGCTGCTTCTCAGGGGTGTTGCCACCGCTGTCTCTCCGGAGCGCCGGGTCGCGGGCGCTGCTGGCAGATGGATTACAGGGCGTTTGACTGAAACAGGAATACACTGGTACGGGGAGCAGCCTTGAACTCGTAAGGAACTTGCATGTCCCGTTTGCAGAGAAATACTTGTCGAAGCAACCTGTATGTCTTTCGTTTCTGGCCTCTGAGTTGCTGAAGTAGGAAAAACGTAGAAATTTATATACCTTCTTTTTTTTTGTTTTTTTCCCCCTAGTAGGTAAGTGCTACCATATGTTAAGCCACGTTTTTGGCTGAGCTGCTGAGGGGTTGTGTAACTCACCTAACTCGTTTTTCTTGCCATTTTCTCACATTGAAGCGGTTAAATGATAACGTAGTAACTCCAGACTTGTGTGAAGATCTTCAAATATACCAGGTATTCTTTGTGATCTGTGTGCCGTATAATGCTACACAGGCTTAGAGCCCCTGTTGGCTCCTTGCTGGTGAGCGTGACTGCTCCTCTCTTTTAATATGGTATTTAATACTAATAGGGGAATTATTTAGGAAAAAAAACTTCAAAAGAACAAACCTACACCAGAAACGGCTTGTTAATGATTCTACAACAGTCATGCTGGGTTTGGGTTTGGGTGGGGTTTTTTTTAAACTTTTGAAACTATTCAAATCAAGAGTGTCTTTATTAGCACGTATTCACCGCCAGAGATTCTTTGAAGTATGAAGAAATGTTTTTCATCTGTTGGTTTGTGTAGCAAAAACAATTTTTGTGACTTGCTTTAAGCCTGCGGGTAGGTTCCTCACAAACTACTAGCTTGGTAATGTAACTTCAGGATGGAGGAAGAACCTGGTTTGTTGCAAGCCATTGCTTCCATCTCTTTGGAAAAGTCCTGATGACCATTTCAACCCAGTAATCGTGCAGAGTAAATAGTTAACAGAAGTTGCTTCACAGAACCACAAGTTACTACTTAGCCTCTCTAAGTGCAGCCGGAGTGCTTCAGGGCATATGTGCTCTACATAGAATCACAGAATGGTTTGGATTGGAAAGGGTGCTAAAGAGGATCTAATTCCAGTCCCCTGCTGTGGGCAGCGTCAACTTCCAGTAGACCAGGTTGCTCAAAGCCCCATCCAACCTGACCTTGAAGGCTTCCACGGAGAGGATCTACGGCACTTCTGGCAAACCTGTGCCAGTGTCTCAGCGCTCTCCCAGTGCCAACCCCCCAGGCTGCTCATCGGCTGCTCGAGTCACTTGGACATTGAGCCTCTGACCACAACCATCCAGTGACCACCCACATTTAAGGAGAATTCTCAGTGTTTTAAGAAAAGAGTGATAATGTAGAGTTTGAGATTTTAGTGGAACTTTGGGAAGCTAATATTTAAAAAGTGAATTTGTGCATATTCAGTTGTCAGGTTTTTGGGGAAATATTAACATACTATACAGGAAAGGGATTTCAATTTCCTTTTTTTTTTTTTTTTTTTTTGGTAAGATCATAAGATGAATGCAAAAAGTACCTGTCTGGTTAAAGATTTTATTTTTGTAGCCTAAAGATTAGGTGTCCATAAGATGAATCCACAGCAGGCACAGAGAACTCGTACTTAAAGGTTTAAATTGTTGAAAAAGAATTTGTTATTCAAATAAACTTAGGTTCTCCTTTTTAAACCTCTAAGAAGATTGACATGTGAGTGTTACGGTTGCTAGTCTTTTTATTTATGTTGGCAATCATTATCTCCATAAGCCATAATGTAAGTGATATATATGTTCAGTTGTGAGTTTTTCAGTAAGATTTGCTGAGAATGGATAGGATTTAAGGCATAATCATTGTAAACGTCCATGTTTTATCTGCCGGTGGCCAGCTGCACAACCCCACGACAACTGTTTTGCTATCAACAGTACTGGAATTACTGTAATAGTTTTGCAGTTTAGAAGGATCCTTCTGAGAAGTCTCACATTGATCGAAACCAAGACTGTACATAAATTCTAAGGCAAAATATAATTTGCATTAGTGCCAGAAATACAAGACTCCTGCAGTGAGACCATGAGATGGGTGAGCAAAGCTAGCTGCGCTTCGCCTCTCAACAACTGAAAGTTGCTGCTAGTCTGTCATAAGTAACATTCTCTTTTACTGCATTAGGTTTCCCTAGTGAGCAAAATTGCCTGAACTGGAGAAGTGGTGAGTGGGCTGCAGCAGCCCAGCAGGTGAGCTCACCTATCTCGTAAATTTTCATGCTTTCTAATACTATCTAAGCCTAAGGTCTGGTGACATGAGAACATGTCAGAAAGGTGATAAGGAAGTAACTTTAAACTGGTGTTGCTGCTTGAAACCTCATTTCTTAGCATTTCTTAGCCTAAGCATCTGCAGCTAATAAATAAATGTTCCTGGCTTCCTGCTTCATCATTTAAAATTCTGTGTTTAACCATGAATTCAATCATAGCCTCCTCATGCTTTTTTAAAGGGTATATGTGACCCAAGAGGACTTTAGGGTGTTTTTTTCTTAAAAGAAATGAATATTTTTCTGGATAATTTGTAGTTCTAAATCCACCTTCTGCTTGTATTATCTGCTAGTGTTATCTGCTAGTATTATCCACAGATTTAAAAATCTTATCCTTCTTCAGTAGTTCAAGTCATTGGTCACTTATTAAATGGTATCTTATCTATGCTTCATGAAATTCAGTCATAATAAAGTTTTCACAGGGCATTAACAATAGTTTCTCTTCTGGAATTGCTCATCTATTTTTGCTCCTTGTATACAGTACCATATTTTTGTGATTCAAAGCCAGTTTGTATCTTCATCTGCAGACTGAGCTGCAATTTAGCATTTTATACCTCTTTTTGGCCTCATAGAGCCTCAGTGCCAAGAGGATATGGAAGAGACTTTGTGAAAGACTGTCAGGACAGAGGGAGCTGCTGGAGTAAACTCTGCCTTGCATTTAATGTGCACAGCTGTTGAGTCAGTTTTAAGGGCAGAAAGTTGCACAATGTGTTTGTATGTATAAACACATCCTAGTTCTCATGACACTCGAGTTAAAGTCTTAATTAAAATCGAAATACATGACAGTCTCTCCCCTCTAGTTATATGACTTGCTTTCTTGTGACTGGCTGACTTCCTTCCCTTCTCCCACACTTTCTCCAGTTGTCTTTTCTATGAGGAGAAAGTAACCATCTCCTAGTGGTAAAGAATTTTTTGTTTTTTCTTGAGCTGTTTTACTACAACCAGTTAGTTGAGTCATCATTTCACAAACGTTTAAGCTGGTGCAAGCTGGTATTGCTGCTGTTAGAAAGCTACTGACCTGCTCCCAAGCATTAATTCTGCTTTTCAGTCAGCCTTGATACTCTTGAGTTTCTAGCTGAGCTAGCTGAGGGAACTGCCATGGCTGTTTGCATACTTGCTGATCAGCTGAACATCAGTGATACCTGAATGCTTTTGGAACTCCATTTACTGAGGTATGCCATTCCTCAAATTAGTTTACATGTACTTAATATGGCAAATTTCTATATAAGCAATACCATGCAGTAACTTGCTATCCAACGTAATTTTCATTTTCCCCGCCTATGATGATTATTAGATTATACAGTCTCAAAGGATAAAAGATGGCTGTGTTGAATTTTAGTTAGGGTGTATAGCAATTGTTAACTAAAGTATAAAAATATGTATATATATAATATATAAAAAGAACACATTGCCCCCAGAATTTTTATATTTTTTTTTCCGTGAAAATAATTCTTGGATATGGCTTATGTTTTTGGTACTGGTTGCTGTAAGATTACATCCAGCCAAGATGTAGGTTATGGATCTGTGTTTCAGTATCTTCATGCTCAGAAACCAGTCTAGAAACTGCAGGTTTTGGGGCTGTCTTGCGTGTCTTCAGTAGGAAGAAGTGAGTAGTTTGTTGTTAAGGACTGTGTGACTGACTACCTCTCTATTTCCAAGCGTCTTCCATCTCATCACTCACAAATGATAGCCTGTCTAGTGCTAATATGGACCAGTAGCAATGACTTGCCTGTACAGCAGGAGCACCATGGTTTTGAGTGCCTCATGCAGCGTGGAGGTGATCAGTCACCAGCAGTGTGCTGTCTCGTGTGCAGTGTGATTGCACTATGCAGTGCCCTGTAGACATAGCATGGTCCTTCTGTGTGTGAGCCTGCTGTGCTGCTGCTGCCCCTTCTCCTCAGAGCTGATGTGCAACACTTTCTCTGCTGGGTGCTCCCCTGGGCTGGCGATAGCTCTTTTAATCCTGCAAAGGGCCAAAGCCCTGCTAAATGCATGGGAGTTGACTGGATGAGAGGGGACTCTGTGGTGAAACGTGGGTTTCTGTATCCCTTAGAGCAGGAGGAGGGAGAGATGCCAACAGTGCTGTGAGCAGTGGCTGTCACCAGGAAGTACTTTCCCAGAGTCATGCCCAGTTTCCTGGTGAGATCAGCTTGCTACTGAGCAAAGATTAAAACTCTTCTCCAAAGTGCAGCCTCAGATCGTGCTGTATTTTTGTTAAAGAAGTTTAAATGCTTGGTAGCGTAGGTTTGGGATTTTTTTCCAAAAGTGTGTGGAGATGTCCCTTGTTACTATTAGTAGTCTTAATCCTCTCTGCCTTGAATAGCATATAGAAGGTCTGTGTCTTACCATGTCTGTAGTCTCTTTGTGCAGCTCTATGATGAGCTTGGTGTGGTGGTCTGTTCAGTAAATTAATCTCATTCATAGATGATCATCTCATTCTGGTATCTGAAAGCTACCATCTAGAATCTTATTGTGCCTGGAGAGAAGAATAGTGCAGGGGAACTGATCAGTTTTTCTGCAGTAAACCTGGGACTATAGAGGAAGTATTTGCAATGCTCCTTTCCTCTTCTGCTTTCTTGCTTGCTTGCCAGATTTATTTAAAATGGGCCTCAGTGTCAAATGGCATGCTGTAACCATAGCCTCAAGTAAATTTATGTAGTGGTACTGTGCAGTTCTGTCAAGTCCTCAGTACATGAGAGAGATGGAAGTACTTGAGTGAGTCCAGCAGTGAGCAACAAGGATAGTTAGGGCATTGGAGTATCTGTCTTATGAGGATAGGCTGAGAGAATTGGGCCGGTTCAGCCTTGAGAAGAGACAACTGAGAATGGACCTCATCAACCTCTATAAGTATCTGAAGCAAGAGTACCAAGAGAATGGAGCCAGGTTCTTCTCAGTGGTGCTGAGCAATAGGACAAGAAGCAACAGACAGAAACTGATGTCCAGAAAGTTCCACCTGAATATGATGAACTTCTGTATTGAGGACCAGGCACTGGAATCACAGAATCAACTAGATTGGAAAATACTTCTGACATCATCAAGTCCAACCTGTGACCCAGCACCACCTTGTCAACTAGACCATGGCACTGCGTGCCACATCCAGTCTTTTCTTAAACTTCTCCAGGGTCAGTGACTCCACCACCTCCCTGGGGAGCCCATTCCAATGCCCAGTCACTCTTTCTGTGAAGAACTTCTTCCTAATGTCTGACCTAAACCTCCCTTGGTGCAGCTTAAGACTGTGTCCACTTGTCCTATTGCCAGTTGCCTGGAAGAAGAGACCGACCCCCACCTTGTACTGCCTCCTTTCAGGTAGTCAGAGAGGGATAAGGTCTCCCCTGAGCCTCCTCTCCTCCAGGTTAAACAACAGATTGCTCAGGGAGGCTGTGCAGTCTTCCTCACTGGAGGTAGTCTAGAACTGTCTGAATGCAATCCTGTGCCCAGTGCTCTGCTCTAGGATGTCACTGCTTGTGCAGGGAGGTTGGACCAGGTGACCCACTGTGGTCCCTTCCACCCTTACTCATTCTGTGATTTTTGAACTCATACTCATTATGTGTGTGCTTATTTTTCTTCAGGCACATACCTTTTGATATGGTAGTTCTGTTGAGAGTTGCTGGATGGGGCAGGATAAGATGCATGGTAGTGATGTGTTATTCTAATAACATGCTTGGTACTTTTTGTTGATACAAAGGTGTGAAAGCTGTTGTACGTTTGAAACATCTAGATTCTGGCAACACCTTGTTTCAAATGAGACCTGGTGATCCTACAGATAAATGTGTTGCAAAGCTTTATTTATTTAATCCTTCCTATTGTGGAAAAACTGAACAGACTTTGCTGTTTTATGAAATAAAGGTGGTGATTTTTTTTCTTAAAAAAGCAAGACAGAAAAGTTGGTAGTTCTGAACTTTTGAACACATAGTATTTACAGCAGGGCTTCGATTATGAAATACTTTGTTCATCATTTGGCAGGAGAAAATGTTAAACCTCGCTGTCTTAAATCTTCATTGTAAGATTTTTGTACTTCTCTTGGATGAAGTTGGGAAGTGAATTGGTGAATGAGGTTCAGCAAATTGTCCTTGATTTTATGAATCTGAACTTCAGTATGTGATATTATCCAACCCTATTAAATATAAAGCCAAGATTCTCTTCCATAGGTATGTAAGCAGCAGTGGTATGGTTTACTTTATCACATATAAATCTTACGTTTTTTAGGGACCATAAATCCCATTTTTAATTATATGAACCAGTAAATTTTGTGTAATATTTGAGAAGAATCTTCAAAGTATGAATTGGGTGGTTACAGGGTTGGGTGGTTTATACTGTTTGTTTCATTTTGTTGCTTGGGGTTTTTTTTGTTTTTTCTTGGATTGGTTTGGTTTTGTTGTTTTAATTACAAAAGAAGTGTGGATTGAGTTTCATTTTCTCATGTGGGAAGAATGCCTTAGTACTCTGGGCTTCCCATGATTCTGTAGATTTTTTCAGTGTTTCACTAGTTTGTGTGTTGCCTAAAGTGAAGGTGCTGGCTTGATGCCATTAGCAAAACCTTGCTTTGTCAGTGATCTGACATGGCATTTGGGAAACACTTCTTTTGCACATCAGGTATCAAAGCAGTCTGGCACAATGCTACTTCTCATGTGTATTTCTTTTCCTAGAAGTAAAAGCGCATAGCAGAATTTGCAACAAAGGACATGCAACGGTAGCTGAATCACCTGGTTTTAATTTTGGAGTAAGCTTGGCTTTCATTTCCTAAATTTGTCTGCATTCATTTGGAGTAGGTATAATTTGATAGAAGTAAAATAAAATCTCATTTTAGCAAGCAAACACTTTGGGTCTAATTCAGTTTTCCAGAATACCAAGCTGAATTTTAATGTGTGTATAGGGAAGAACGCAATTCAGGTGGTATCATTTTAGTAAGACTTTAACAATCATACTTCATGGTGGCATGTGTCTCAAAGGAGAAAAGAGAGCAGAAAAGTTGTTCTGTGTAGACAAACCTTTTGCCTTTGTGGAGTTTGGCCATAACCACAAAGATTTCATATCGATGTAGAAGTGCTACCTGTAGGGAGCAACTACTTAGGTCACAACCTGTGTTACCAGAAGACACAAATGGTACGTGATTATACGATAAAATTGAGCTGCACTATTTACTTTTTTTAAGATGTAATTCCTTTCTATGTGTGTCCTTCACTAGCCTCAAATTAAATAAATTTTGTAAACAGGGAGGAAAAACTATTCATAACCTAGCAGAAGTGTAAGAAATATGGATAAAAAAAGACATCCTGTATTTGAATAAAATTATCATATTGGTAGCCTAGATTCCCACTCAGATTTAGTCTTGGAATGATTTTGAATGCCTCAGCTGTTTGGTTCGTGTCATATAATTCAGGTTGGCACAATGACTGGTTTAAAACTAGAATTGACATAAGAATAGCTAACACTGTCCTTGACGTTTCCAACTGGTTGTGTAATTCAGAGTAAAAAACCACCACTGCTCTGAACTGCTTGAACACAACAGATTGCAATATCTTATTGACAGAGGCTGTATTATACAAAATGTTGTTTTGTTGATTGCCAGGTATGAAAAGCTAAATTTTTTGTTTGATTAGTTGTATTTTTTTTTTTTGCTGTTCTCTGACAGGAATAAAACGCATCTGCTAATCATTGAAGAAGGCAGTTTGTGGTACTAATATTTAATTTTGAATGCTTGACTAATTCTAGTACAGTGTATGCTATTCTTACTAACAAATAGTACCAATAGTAAGCACAGACAAAAACAGGTATAACATTATTTGACCTTGTTTGAAAGTATGCAAACTTCTAAGTCCCAGTTTGGGGGAAAAGTTTCCCTCTGAATTTAATGCAAAGCATCTCAGGCTGATACAGATTTAGTATTATATAATCTGGGTACAGATTTGCATGGTAATAGTGTAGAAATAATGGGGTTAATACTGAATGGGACATTAATTCACACCTTGTAGACCTACGTTAAGAAAAACTGTCTCTGGTATTTTTTCAGACTTTTATGATGATTTACAGCCACCTTTTATATTTTTTGTGTATCCTTGTAGGTGGAAGGTTGTTTTTCTTCAATATTATAAATACAAACATGTAAGCAGCAACCAGGGAATACTGATAACAGTTCATCTCAGCAAATGTTTTTACAAAATATATATAAAGTATATATTTAAAATGATACATGTATTTGAAAATATACTTCAAGTTGTTATAAATAGTATTTTTAGAAAATTAAATATATTTTTAAAAGATTTTAAAATGGCACCTTGAAGATAAGAGAAAAAGATCCTTACTTCTCTCTTTACTTTCACGGTCTCTTGCAAAGCAGAGTTGATTCTTTTATCCCTTAGTTGGTTTATTTAGGTCATGTAATTCTTATCTAGATTCTTCCATTTGGGAATTATGCATTAAGATAGAAAAAAACTGCATATGGTTCTCAGGTAAAAGTCAAGACAGCACACAGAGCAAACTATTTTCTGTTTATTTGGGCAGAGCAAAGTAATTGACTTTTTTTTCCCATGCACAGCAGTCCTGTTGGTACAGCTCACAATGAGCAGGTACACTGTTGTGGCAGTACAATATTGTTGACCCCAATATTAGAGAGCTGCTATAATGTTTTGGATCCTGTTCTTAATTTCTGCTGCACTTGGTGTCCATTCTGAAGTGTATTACTTCTGTTTTATTAAATGTCGTTGTTGATTTTGGGATCTCTTTCTAATCAGCTACAGTCAGAATTCAAAATGATCTTGACCTTCTAAAAGCTTACCTCATATTTGCTTGTTCTTGTGTGCCCATTTCTTAAGTGTAATCTACAGATGTTATGAAATTGCTAATGGAAATATTGTTATCCTGAGAATGAAACAGACTAATCTGCATTTTTCTTTGTTGTCCTTAAAAACATTATTTACAATCGTATTTGAAAAACGCTTGTAAATAAATGTGCGTTTCAAGTGACCACAGCTTTCTGCTCAGTAAGTAGGGCAGAGGCTGTGCCCAAGTGACATGTGTCCCATGGTACCGTCTTTGGGCAAGAGTCTTGAGAAAGCCTGATGAAGAATTAACCAAACTGAATTGCATTCAGCTGGGGACTGAAATCTGGACTTCATTCAGTAGTGCATCAGTGTGGCAGTTTAATAAGTACTGTTTGTGTTTCATCAATTACCTCAGTGCAGTCTCCTCTTGCACCATGATTCTAAGAGGAAAACTTGATTGATGATCATCCTATCTAACAAATGAATGTAGAAAGAACTGTCTTTATATCATCTAATAAAAAATGGTTATAGGCTCATAATTTTCCTAAATGAAGGCATATAATAAGCTTCCTTTGTGAAGTATTTATCAAGGTTACTTCAAGAGACATGGGTTACTTATCTGCTGCTCCACTGACTGAAACTAGTTTTGGTATGGATAAAAATACGTGCAGTAGCTGTGTGGACTTATGTGCTAAATGCATCATATTTGTCTTGAGTATGTCATCCCACACGACTTGATGAACACGTGGGGCAGAGTGGGGGGAAAGAGCTTTGTTTTTTTTTCTTTTTTAATTATTATTTTATTGTAAGCTGCTGTTTTCTGTGTCCAGTGCATGTCAGTCTGGTCTGTCATGGGGGTTGTTTGGAATGGCTTCAGCACTGGAAATCGCAACATCTGAATATTGCCCCTGCCTTGGAACAAAATACAGTCATAAGGATGGGTGGAATAGAAAAAAACCAGTCAATAACCTCAGCTCCCAACTGTCTTTCCACATATCCACTTCCTAGCAGTTTGCATCTAGAATAAATAACACTTTTC
This sequence comes from Acropternis orthonyx, assembly GCA_035583155.1. Taxonomy (NCBI): domain Eukaryota; kingdom Metazoa; phylum Chordata; class Aves; order Passeriformes; family Rhinocryptidae; genus Acropternis; species Acropternis orthonyx. The sequence goes on from JAWWEU010000040.1 coordinate 22,078,308, forward strand.
TGCATGGATAGATGTGCAGCTCCATGCAGGGAACTGGAGAAATTCAAGAACCTGTGACTTCTTCTCTTCTCTCATTCAGGGTCTTCTGTGGATAGCTTCTCATTTCAAGGTGCTTGCTGCTTCATTTGAGGAGTTTTTTTGTTTCTTTCTACTGCCCAAGTTTTAGACCTTGACTGATAAACATTCTAAGTTTTGTGCTAAGAAAACAAAGAAAATCCATGTTTGAGTCACACAATATAATGCTTCTCAAAACCAGCCATTTTACTTTATAACTTGGAGATGCTGATCACTTCTGTTGCCTGTTTTGTGGTGCTCTCCTTGGCTTTTGCATCTCTCTAGGGTCCTGCTGTACTCATCGGGTCACTGCCTGTCAACCCTGCTATAGGGTGCATCTCCTGCCTATAGCTGGTGGTGGGTTTCCCCCTGGCACGGCTGCTGTGATCCTTACCAGGGGGCAAGCTCTCCCGCCTTCTCCCCTCCACGTGGTTCCCAGGGGATCGGGAACGGCAGCACACGACTCACGGAGAGAGGGAGGCAAAAGAGAGTTTAT
>JAWWEU010000040.1:22078957-22123070 GCA_035583155.1 Acropternis orthonyx
TTCTCTGCATTAGCATCCACATTCCATTTATGACAAGAATCTTTCCATACTTTAAATGGTGCATTGACTACTACACCTGCCTCAATCTCTGACTAAAGGGATAAATGTGAGCTTTGTTGTACTGCCTGACGGGGAAGAATTATGTAGTCATAAAGGGATTATTTGTATTACATGACATTTGTAAGTCAACAAGATACTTAAGGTTCTAATTCTGCTGCCCCTGTTTGTTGGAATCTTACGCCAAAGAAGAGAAAAATAATGTTCGGCTTATTTTGGCCCATTTCTAAAGCAATCAAAGGAATGGTTTTGGTACTGGTTTTTATGCATCAAACTCAGTTGTGCTCCTGTGTTCTTTGTTTGTTTTTAAATGATCCTAAAATATGCATATTAAAAATTCCAAGTCCATTTTTTAGTCAGTTCTCTAATTTCAGTTGTGAGGTCTAATACCAAAGATATTCAGTAATGGTCTTTACACATTCATAAGGGCTGTCCTGTTTTATTCCTGTTCTGTCTTGAAATAATAAAAAAAAAAAGTTCTAAGATAGTACAGTACAGGGAAAAGATACGACATCCATATATTATTCTCCTGCAGCTGGAGCTGTGCAACACTTATCTGTACTGTAGCGTTACTGTATTTATTCCGTAGATCAAAACCCATGATATTTTGGTATACTGTATTTTAGAAAAAGAATCTCTAAATCACTTGACATTCCTTTCAAGATGATGCACAGCACACTCATTTATCCTTTGCCTAAATCAAAAACATTCCACACTTTAAGAAATCCAAAGGAACCATATTCTCTGTTTATATCTTGATGGCAATAAATAACTGTCGTTGAGATGGGTGGAAGGAGATGTTGGGATAAAGGCAGTCAGGAGTGGATCGTGATTGTTACACTTAGATTCTGCTTTCTGGTTTTGTTCAAATTCTTGCTTTCATGCTTTGAATTCAGGATGTATATTTGTTTAGAGTAAAACAAAAAAGGAAACAACTTCTGAGTGCAGCCTTAGAACAATCTTATAGTTGTTCAAGCTACACACAGTTTATTTTAACTGTGATGTATTTCTGGGTGTGGTGGGGAAAGGAGCCTAGAATTATTATCTCCACAGACTTTGAAATAAAATGACTTTATCTACCCTGACAGATTCTTTGCCTTTTTACAAGACAGATAAATACTAGCCTTTCACTGAAAAAAGATGTTATATGTGGATATAATACATGGCTGTAAATATAATGGATACATTATGTCTGTAATATGCTATGGGATTTCCCTTATAATACATTAACACTCTAAAACATTTGTCTGCTGTTCAGACTTTGTTGATATATATTTTCAGATTCTTATATCGTAGAAATAAATATATCTATATGTGCATTTGTTTTTTTCCATTAATTTCTCTGCTGGCCATTTTCTTGGAAACTTGAAGCAATGGAGCACAATTAGACTTTGACAAAAATGTTCTAGACACAAATCACTGAACTTGAAAATACTGAACTAAGTGAAGGCAAAAAGTTTTCTGCATAGTACCAGTTTTTTTCTCCCTAGCATAGACCATCAGAACTATGTGATGAAGGTTTTAATTCTTGTCTCCAAATGATTTGCCTTTCTAATAGCAGCATTTTTTCAAATAATTTCTAAAGATAATGTTTTTGATGTTTTTTCAAAATCATGGCATAGGACTGCAGCACATTAAGGATGCTGTAGGTTTTGTGATGGGCATTTTGGGCAGCTGTTTGGATTAGAGTGATAACTGATTACATATTTTCAAATGTGCTGTAGTGTAAATGATTCAGCCAGATCCCTGACCTAGGGGAAACTTGGCCCAGATGTCCAGGCAGCGTGGGCCCACCCCGGCTGAGCACAACCATGGTGCAGAGCCCTGGGTCTGCAGGTAGAGGGCATAAGATTTGGTACAGCCCAGGGCACGATGTCGCTTAGGGGAGGATATGATAGTCTTTGAGCAGAGCCTATGGAGTTTGTGGCTCACTGTGACACTGTGTGGTGGCAAGCTCTTCTCAAGAAGAAGCTTTTGGATGCTAACGTGGTGTTTGCTCATAGACAGTGGTTTTCAGTTTATTCTGCAATATTTTGAGTACTAAGTCTGGTGCTTCTGTCATCATTGACCATCATGTTAGTCTTCTGGATATAGCTTTGAGTGACAAATATGTTGTTACCTTTCTGTAATACATAGGTTAAAGTATTGAAATAACCTAATTTCAGTCCCACTGAATGCAGTTTATGCAATACCTTAAAGGCCAAAATGCTCATATCTTTTCTCTCCAAAGCATAGTCTGCTGTTATGTTGCCAAATAACAACTTGCATGCAGAAGTTGGTAGGACTTTGAAGGAGCGCAGATGGAGTTTTTGACTTCTGTCACATAGCTTTAGGATATTAAAAGACTGCTTAGATAGAGCACTGGAAAATACTTACGTCACAAATTAAAGGATTGAATGTTAAACTGAATTTGTAGCAGATTTGATGAAATTAAATTAATGTTTTTTTCAGAACACTTGTTTCATGGAGTATCAAGTGAATGCAAGAGGTCAGAAATCCATCTTAAATCTTCCCTTTACTGTGACCATTAAGAAATAGGTATTCAGAACAGTTATCATTTTATTGACTAGAAAATCTGTGGAGTTTTTTTACTGTTAACTCATCACAAAAGTGATTATTTGGTCTGTAATTACAATGATTTTTATTTTTCTCCTGTAGGTGGCTATTTTTAATGCAATTGTGTCATTAACTGGCTGAACACTAAACATGAGAATAGCAGGTAAGCACAACTGGTAAAATCAGACTTTGGTCATTTGTGAAACAACTGTTACAGACAACATTAACTAACGTTGTGACAATAAAGTTTTAAAGTCATGGAATCATAGAATACCAGGTGGGAAGGGACCTAAAGAATCATCTGGTTCAACCTTTCTTGGCAAAAACATGATCTAGACAAGATGGTTGTCACATGGGGATTTTCTGAAACATGTACTGTTTGATTAGTCTGTCAGCACCCCAGGAAAGCCAAGACCATTGTGCCCTCCCAGTCTGTCAGTGTCCTGTTATGGGAACCCTTCACTGAACTTCCTTTACGTGTAGATGAAGCTGGAGAGACTAGTCATACATACTTCTGTTACTAACTAGTGTAAAATTCTCTCACTTCGGTTTTAAAGATCCAGTCAATAAAATGTAGAGCGCACGATCAGCGATGGGTGGTCGTACCTTGGAGGCAGTTAACTTTGGGATGGAGGTGTGTGTTAACATTAGAATTCATTTATAATAAAGCAAGTTCATCTGAGGAGAGCGATTTCACCACAGTTGCTGGTGCAGCAGCAGGGCATCTTCTATCTCCCTTGGCTGACAGGTGCTATGTGGTTTATCAGCAACAGAATACCATTGAGTTCACCTCCCTGCAAGGATTTCAACAGCCTATTCACTCTTACTCCACCCTCCATTTCATCCCCCTTAGCAGGTGCTTAAGGTTGCAGATTGTGTGTGTGAGGAATCATTGTGGGATAGGTTTTTGAGCATCTCACAGCATTCCATCGAGGGAGTAGCAGTTACATTTAACCCTATAATTTCCATACCATCATAACTTCTGTTTGAAAGTGAATATAACTTCCTCTAATTTGACCCCCACCCATCTTTTCACAATGACCCAGCACCCTGGCAAGCCAAATCTTAAAAATGTCCAGCACTGGGCAATCCACTTCTTCCCTGGGGAGATACTCCAATGGCTAATTTTTCTCAGCGTGAAAAATTTGTCCAGTTGGAATCTCCCCCAGAGTAACTTGAACCCATTACCCCACATTTTTTCTATGTGACCCCTGGTAAAAAGGGAATCTCCATCTTCTTTGTAGCCACCCCTTAAATACTGGAACATGGTCCTAAGGTTTCCCCTAAGTCTGCTTTTCTCAAGGCTGAACAAACCCAGCAGTCTCAGCCTTTCCTCTTTTGGCAGGTTTCCCGGTCCTTTGATCATCTTTGTGTTGGACCCTCTCCAGACTGTCCCTGTCTCTTTTTTTTTTTTCTTTTTTTTTTTTTTTTTTTAGTAGCAGGGACCAAAACTGAAGATGATATTACAGGTGTGGCCTGACAAGCACTGAGCAGAGTGAGATCATGACTTCTTTATCATTCTTTGCTGGTGATGCCCTTGTTAATCCAACCCAGCATCCTGTTGCTTTGCCACAGCAGCAGCACACAGTTCACTCATATTGAGCTTGTTGTCCACCAGAATTCCCAGCTCTCTTTCTGCAGAATTGCTCTCCAGGTGGGTAGATCCCAGCCTGTTCTTCAGTCCCGGATTATATTTTCTGAGGTGGAAGACCTTTTACCTGTCCTTGTTGAGCTTTGATACGGTTCTTGTTAGCCCACTCCTCCAGGTCTTCCTGCAGAGTGTCTCTCCCTCTTGAAGTGCTCACTTCCTAACTAAGTTTGGTGTCCTCATCAAAGTTTGTCAGGGTTTACTTGACTTAACTAGCATAGCAGGCATTATTGTTCTATTTTATTATTGTTTAATGAAACTGATTTTGCAATTTAGGGTGGTCAAAGAGCAAGCAGCTGGTTAAAATGCTAACAGCAGCTCATTTGCAGTGACTGATTAAGGTGCCATGACTTGACCTATTTAGGCTGCTATTTCTGTAAGATGATGAAGAAATAAGGAAATGGCCAATGGTGGTTTTAAGCCATTTCTTCTTTACCTCACAACCAAGCCAAAAGTGCTATGTGTTGTTAAAAGTGTCTGAAACTTCCTGAATGGTTACTAGGAGTTTGACGTCTATAAAAGCCTTTTCAGTGAGGTAAGTTATGGTAGTACAGGGTTTGAAAAACTAATTTTATTTGACAGAAGTGTAGTGGTTGTAAAAACAAGACCCTTGCCAGTATAACATTACAAGAAAACATTATTTTAGACATTTTGTTGCAGTAGAATAGCCTGTGTAGCAACTGAACAGTTTTGAGTTTCTGGTGCATTGCACTTTTATCGATGGTTGTAGTGTAATTTTGCATAAGGAGCAACTGTTGCCTCTTCTAGGAGACACAGTCAGTCTTTTCCAAGACCTTAACGTGTGAAATTTGTCCTGATTTTTGTCACTACTTCTGAATTTGTTTTATTAACCTCAATATGTAAAACCTGTTAACAGTAAATGTGATAACTGGAAAATGCTGCAATTTTTAGATGGCTGGTTCACCTGGAAAATTACTTTCAACACGTATTTTTTTTGCTAAAAACCACAGACAAAGAAGATATGGCAGTTCATCTAGAATGTTTCACTTATAGCAAACGGGCCAGTTTTGGTTCAAATACTAAAGAATCTTCTAAGAGAAGGGAGGCAGTGTTTGCTCTTCAGTTGAAAGGCTCAGGATATAGAGTGGAGGGGATGGTTAGTCTTCGGGCTGAGTTCTTGTTCATTTCACATACTATACTGAAACAACATGCTCTTCAAGTGCTACTTGCTAGATGACACATTCCAAAATCTGGTACCATCTTGTGTTTTTAAGCAGTGTTGCTTTGAAAACCTTTCCCCCAACTTTTTAACATATGTTCACATCATCTGTTTTCTCCAGTGATTACTCGTGGTTCTCTTCCCTTCCAGTGCAGTGATCTTTGGGAGTTCCAGCATAATGTTTTTAAATTGTTTGCATCTGTGTTTTCTTACATCATAGTATGTATGTCCTCACACGTGAAAAAAGAAAGACCAAACTACAGGCAAAAACTCCTTTTATCTCTTAGTCTTTCTTTTCTTTTTCTATCCCCATATGTTTTTTTAGCCTTTTGGAAGGATTGATTAGCCTCTCATCCTTCTGAAGGCTGAGTAATCTGTCTATTTTAAGGTTTTCTGAACAGCCCATCACAGCATCAGTCTGAGATCTGCAGGAGTACATAAGTTTGATTTTTTTCTGAAGGATTTATTTGGCTGGCAATCTGAGAAACAGAAGCATGCTTCTTCCAACTAATTTGTCATACTGCAGTGAAATAGGAAGGCAGGATGTTGATCAGATGCCTCCTCACCTAACTTCTACTCTCAGCCAGTACAGTAAGACAAATGAATGTAAAAATGTATTGCAAATTATGCTAAAAAACGGGGAGGTTCATGATAGTACCACATACATTCAAGTTCCATTTCAAATGTAAATTGCTGTGATTGTGTGCTTCTAGCTATTCTCCCAGGAGGTAGATTGGCTGCTCAACACTGGAGAAAGTTTGGCTTTTAAACTTTAAGCTACCTGGGGTTCAGTATATTAAAGGGGGATGGGAGAGGTTCTGCTTTTTCTTGCTTTTTAAAGTAGCTCTTTTGAGTCATCAGACTTGCTTTTGAAGGTTGTGAATTTACATCTGTTTAAAAGTAGATGACGATGCTTTTTTCTGTTTGGCTGGTGGTTTTGTGGTGGTTTCTTTTTTAAACTATGATACTCGGAGCTGACTGACCATAACAGCCAAGCTACAGTATATTAACAGATCCCTGATCACCCAGTCTTGGCCATACATTAAAATAGAGGTAGCTCAGTTTGAAGTGGGGAGTGGTAGGTGGGTGGGGAAGCACAGTATTGGTGAACAGGGAGGAACCAGGTTCTCGTGACCAAGAACAGGGAAGTCGAATGGGGCAGTGGGAATTTCACGTTAGGACAACAGCCAGGTAGATCAGCTTAGTTCATCTTGTCAAGTTGGATTTTCATGGAAGAGTCTGTGGTTTCTCCTGGCTGCTGAGCTGAGTTGCTGGACTGTGATGTTAGGCAAGCATGAAGCTGGAGAAAGCTAAGAGCAGAATATGTGTTTGGTATGGTAACCTGATGGACTGGTGCAGTTACATCCTGCATTATAATGTCCATTTTTTAAAGATTACTTCTGTTTAGTAAGTCCACAAATGATCATCCTGAGTTCCCCATAATATAATTTGATACACAATTCTCATGTTAATTTTGGTAAACTAATGTTGCCATGTGTGGATAATTTTTTTTAAACTTTTCTTTGTTTCTTAACAGGTGCTGCAAAGCTGGTAGTCGTCATAGCAATATTTTTACTGACATTTTATGTCATATCACAAGTGTTTGAAATCAAAATGGATGCAAATTTAGGACACATATTTGGTAAGTGATCACTTTTTCTCTGGACATCTATTAATATTTACTTGATTCATAATCAAGAAGATCATTTAGCTTTAAGCTTGACTTAGGCTCTTACACCTAAGAATTCTGGTTTTATTTTTAATACATGTGTACTTGTTTTTATATATGTAATATCTAATGTGTGTATTAAATTTTCTGTATGAAATATTTAACCTACGCTCTGAATTAATTTGATTCTTTTGCTTGCCATAGTATGCATAATTTTACCTGCTTTTTTTGTTTACTGGTACTTGCATTCTTAGTGTAGAGTTGTAAACAAGGTGACCTGAATGATGTTTGGGAAATCTGTGCTCTGTCTTACTACTGCTAAAGAAATTCAGAATTTGTTTTGGGTGGGCTTCTTTGCTTGCACAGGTACACTATCGTGTTTTACATTACCAAAAAAAAAAACCCCAAACATTTTAGGTACATGGGTAGAGTTCATGTTCTTTAACTCTAGATTACTGCAGTGTGAGCCAACATCTGAACCAGTCAGCAGAGACAGCTTTAATAATCATTGAAGAGACAGTGGTGTCATTAAGATACATGCATGATGAGGTCGCTTATATCTCTTCCTATTGCAAGAAAAGAAGTCATGAGTGGTTGGGTTGAAGTACACCTCAGTTGCAGGCTTCCAGCAGTAGGTGAAAGGAACCCCATCCTGGTGAAGCTGCAAGAAGGGAATTCATTTCACTTTAGTGCCCACACCTCCATAAATCCTTCGAAGTTTTGTATTTCCATGGATCTTTGTGTTAGTCAGAGAGGAATAAATTAAGGCAGTGTTCTGAGTGGGGTTTCTGATTGCTTTCATTATTCTTCTACTGTGTAAAACTTTTTTATTAGAGCATAGTATTCAGGTGTATTTGATACTTCATTTCAACCAACATGTTTTTATAGGGGTGCAGAAAGATTTTACACTTATAGGATATTTTATAGCAGATAACACTTATAGTAGCATCTTGTAAAACTTCTTTTTTCATTTTAGCTAGATCAGCATTGGATGCAGCTGCACGCTGTGAGTATTCATATGCATGTATTACTGCTCCTACTTGCTTTTGCTAGTAACAGAAAGACTGTTGAATTTTCATAGTTAAGAAAGACTTAATTACACTTTAAATGCAATCAGAAGCTAATTTTCCTCTTTTCCTGATTTTCCTAAATTTCTGGTGAAGTCTATTTTGTAGTTTTGACTTGTGGCTTTTGATGACAGTGCCAGAGCAAGCAGCAGGGTAACAACAAGAAGTTACAATAATGAGGTAATTCAGGAACCTAGATTATTTTAAGTTGCTGTGCAACTACAGATACAGTACTGTTTCCCTTTGCTCTTTTCCTTGAATTTCTTCAGAAAAGTAACTTACTTGTGTTAGTGTACCTGTAGTGTTGCCTCTAAAATCTTGTTTTATTTCCTTTTGAAAGCTACAAAACCTCCAAGATACAAATGCGGGATCTCTAAAGCTTGTCCTGAAAAGCATTTTGCATTCAAAATGTCAAGTGGAGCAGCGAATGTAGTTGGACCTAAAATTTGTGTAGAGGATAATGTGTAAGTTTTTTTACCTGTTGTCTCTAAGTGTCTCTTTCACATACTGTCTTAGATCACTTTGCACACAAAATCAGTAGCTTAAATTAGGTTTTGTTTTGCCAACAGTTTGACCACATGAAAAGATTACATTGCATTAAAACCTTATCTGTCATGAAGCATACTTAATGCTCTGCAATAAATGCAGAAATGTATGTTATTTTAATACATTCAAGATAGTTTGCACTTTATTTCATAAAGTTTACAGACTTAAGGGTTAGTTAGACTTTGTCAAATCAGGTTCACACTTGCCTCTAAGTAGCTTGTTCTTGTACCTCTAATAGTAATTCAGTGAATGATTGTATTATATTTTGCAAGTCATCTTTTAAATTGTATTTCCATAATACCAATGTCAGAATATATTTTTCTCTTCTCTTTGAAGGTTGACTTCAAAGGAAAAAGTAGTATTTTAATGATCGGTAGTTATTTAACTGTGCTGGCGGTAACTAAAGTTAATCAACTTAAAATAATTGTGAAATGAGGAAAAGAACTGCTTGAGAGACAGTTTCGTTTTGAGTTTGTCCTCTACTTCTAATAATGGTATTTTTGACACAGTATTATCAGTAATACTGCATCTAGAGTATTTAGCTGAATACCTTTCAGTAATCCCTGTAATAGGAATATAAATATTAATTTTTAGACTTTGGTTTTTGCTCTTAGGTTGTTCCTTCTCATTATCACCCAGAGTGTGCAGCTTCCTATAATATAATCTATCCATTCAGTTTTAGAGGTGACATGTCAGAAAAGACATGATGTTAGTGTTGTCAGAAGATTTCTTAGTATCAGTCACACTTAATGCCTTTGCCTTCCCTTTGCATTTAAACTACTCCAGTTGGGCTGTTTATCACCCACGCTGTGTTAGAACAGAGAAGCATGTACAGCAGTTGGTGCTAATGAATTCCAGAGCAAATGGCAACTTCACTGTGAACAAAAGAACCCCACGTAATATAATAAGTAGGATAATTAATCTATAAGAGAATAAAACATATTGGTTAACATTTTCCGTCACTTTGCACTCTAAAGTAACTGTAAGACATTATTTCAAATGATCTTAAAGAGAAGGCTATTTTTAGCACTAACTCCAGTGTTCCACTGTGAGGCTGACTTAGCTCAAGCTTGCTGGCTTGTGTAGGAGTCATTTTGTGGCAGAGCGTCGCGGTGTAGTTGGGGAGCACGTGCTGAGCGAGCATGAGCTCACCTTGGCACATGCTAACTACAGGCTGATAGGTTATGCTTTCCATTCTTATCATTGACTTGCGTTGTGACCTTGGACAGGCTTATCTAGTTTCTTGGCGCATGATATTTTGGTTAGTCTTACAAAACTTCCTACCATTTCATTCTGGTTGCTTAATACAGGAAGGTTAATGTCTGTGAAGACTTAAGATGATTCAGTGATTAAAAGTTGTGGGAGTGTAAGTAACATTTTAATTTCAGGATTGTTTGGGGTTTTTTACTTTTTTTTTTTTTTTAATGTCTGGCTTACTGATTAACTAAGAGATTGTTATTACTGTCCAAAAAAAAAAGTAAAAAAATCTTCTACTAGATATTCTGCTAAAGAAAGTAGTTGCTGGCAAAAGTCCTCTCTTCTGTTAGTACTAGGGCTTCATTGCACAGCTACTTGCTTCTAAAGTCCAGTTTCCCTTGGCAAAAATGTTCCTAGTTTCCTTCAGAGGAGGACTTCTTGTCATGTCTGTTTGAATGTCCACCAGAAAATTTTACTGATTTTATATAGTCTCCTGCTTTGCTTATAGGAGGTTTTATTTCTCTTTTGGAAGCTCTAACTTGTTTGTAAATTCTTGGAAGAATTCTGAAACTGATGAAGGGCTGCCCTCCTGTGAGAAGTTGCTGCACTGCAGCCTGTTGTGTTTGTAATGGTGCACAAGCTGTCTCAAGTGTATAAAGTAGTATATCAGGACTGAAAAAACACTTGTTCTTCAGTAACTCTTTTTTTTAAAGACATATTTTGTGAACTCACTCCTACCAAGTTCTTTTTTTCTAATTACTTTGTATTTTTCTTCATACTTCCAAGACAAGAAAGCAGGAATAAGTAGTTATAAACGGTGTTTCCAGAGCAGGTTTTTTCCCCTATATATCAAATGTAAGGATGTGAGTTGGTTTATGAAAGCACTAAAGGTGCTGATACAATTTAAGATGCATGTAATTTCTTAATCTTTAACTATATAGATACTTTAATGTGAAACAGGAATTCTGCTGTTCAGTTATAGCCTTGTTCTATATTGGGAGGACATAATTCGAATTAGAAAAAACATACTGCACTCATCATCAAAACATTAAATACTGTAGTTGCTACTTCATGGGATTTAATAAGGGGCATTATTTATTTCTTTATCAGCAACTTCTCTGCAATTTTACTTTCTCTGTTAAAAAGCCAGTTGCATGATTGTGCCACAGTAACCTGACAGCACAATGTTGCACTGCATTCCTTTAAAAACTAGTAATTCTTGTATTCATGGTTGCAGGTTGTTTTCTTGTCTGAATTCATTATAACTTTATGTATGTATGGAATTTGTGTCTGGTTGCCTCAGTATTAAATATTTTTGGACCATTATTTTTTTACAGAGAATTTTTTAGTTAAAATGAAAGGAAGTTCTTATCCTTTTTTTAAAACTAAATAGCCACTAAATTTTGTATGAGGAAAGGAATGTGTTCAGAACTTCGCTGCCTTTTTTCATGTATGTTCCAGTCTTTATTTACCATATGTTTTTCTTGTGTAGAATGGATGCTCAAACATAACATGAAAATCGTGATCTGAACAGAAATGATCCTCCAGTGACTAAAATTATTCTGGAGTTCCCTACTAACCAGAAATGAATTCTGCATTTTAGCAAAAAAATTCAAGTATTCTCTTTCAGAAGTTACTGTATTAGATGTTTAATTTAAATCAGAATTTTTGGCAGGTAGTATAATTTAAGGAAATAACAGAAGAGTATGGACTGTTTCATCACTGATGACTAGTTCCTTAAAACCATTTGCAGTCACTGTGCCAAGAATTGTCATTAACTGGTAGTCTTTCACAGCCTCTCTGAATACTTAGTCTGTTCCTAATAGTTGTTCATTGAATTTGACATTCCTGTAAATTTTGCTTCTGTCTTCATCCTGGCTGCAAAAGATAGCACCAGAGAGGAAGATTTTTGACATACTTCTGAGATAGACCATTTCTTGTTTCTAGCCCATCACTAAGCAGTTGGCATGAGAAAGCTGCCGTTAGTTGTGTCCGTAAGGATGCATTGCTTAGAATGGATTTTCAGACATGACCTGAAAATCATACTGCTGCAGAAGAATTGGAAAGTGGAAAAGTTTTGAACATAAGAGGACTCTATACACTTGAAGCCCCTTCCTACAGCCAGCTGTGGGGGGGTTAGAGAAATCCTGACCAGGATGGAATTAATCTGTTAGGGTGTTTGTGGTTAATGAGATATGTGCACCTGTATTCCCTTGCTGAGATGCTTTCTTGAATCACAGCTGAAGGCTTCTTCAGTATCTTAATTTATGTAATTGTTCCAAGCCTTACTTCTATTTGTCTTGTAGATACTCTTGTCTTTTAATCCTACCTTCAAAATGTTAATGCTGGGATGTTTGGGGCTTGAAGGCAGAATAGAGTCCTTTACCCAGTGCCAGTGAACAGGGATGAGGAAGTTTGGAAGCTTCCTCTCACTGGAGTGGTACAGCCACCATGGTCCAAGGCAGCACAGCATCCTGCCTAGCAGTTTTAATGTTCCTGTTACCTCTTCTTTACAGCTCTGAAGGGCTTCCATTTCACGACAGGGCTCTTCAGCTACTTTGCCCCTCGGAATCTGGTCAATAGATTGTGACATTTCTGTTGGGATGTGTGACTGTGCTTCAAGATTATATCCAACTTCTGCTTAAAGTCCCATCAGCATACTAGCTACTTTTCAGGCAGTTAGCTTGCTTGTTATGCATACACATAGCTAACTGTTTTGCCTTTCTTGTTTCTTGATGTGATGCTGCAATATGAATTTCAAATGCTTCTGTTCAGTTAGCTTTTAAACTCATTAACACATTTTTGTTCATGTGCTTAAAAAAAGCTTAAAATGTTGACCCATGTGACTGTGCCAAGCTCCTCCTCGTGTTAATGTTTGGTTCAGACTCTTTAACTGCAAGGTATTTTTTAAAATACATTAATAACACTTTGGGTTTTGTGACACTTTTAATATACAGACATACAATCAAATCAGTACAACTGGGGATATTTGTATTATTCTCCATTCAGTGGTGCCATAAGGGCATACAGATTAGTGCAAGAAGATTTTGCTTCATTTAAGTACTCATGAACAGGTGGTCCTTTATCTCTTAGAATTTGATCCTATTAAAAAACTAGAAATACTTCACATCATAAAATTTTCCTATTAAAAATAAAAATATTTATTTTGTTTCAGTTTAATGAGTGGAGTTAAAAATAATGTTGGCAGAGGAATAAATGTGGCCTTGGTCAATGGTAAGTGACATTTTAAGTCATCAAATGGCCTTCATTTTCAAATTGTTTTTGAAATTTAAGGTGAAAAAATAAGGGATGGTGAAAGGAAAGCAGAAGGCGAAAAGGAAGTATTCAGCTTATTTGTACGGAGGTAATGTCAGATCTTGGCACTGACATCTTTTTGTTACAAAGTTGAATAACTCCGTGGGGTTTTGTTTCTAAAAATGAGTTGTAAAAATAGTAACATGGAGTGCTGTGGTGACTATCTTAGTGATACATCATATAAATTCCTAATGCACAACAAAAGGGAAGAAGACATCAGATGCATTCTTTTGCCCTTGTGTTGCCACCACTAATAAAACTGTAGACTAAATTCTTCTTCTGCTCTGTTTTCAGTGAAACTTCTTTAACAATTTTGTTACTACAGAGAAAGACCAGCTCATTACTTTCTAGCTTGAATCCGTATATTTGGTCTATAGATCTTGTCCCTAATTATATCATGTTATGTAATTTTTTTCAGGGTTCTTAATTTACATTAAAACCAAACAAATTTAACTGCATGTTACCTTGAAATCTAAACTGAATGTCGGTACTGGCAGATTTGTCCTTAATGTGTGTGAAGCAATTCCTTGTAGCATGAAGATAACTCTTTGTCATTCCACTGGAACATAAATTCATGTTATTTTTGGATCGATCATACTCAGGTTTGCATCATTGAACGCATGACTTGAACAATACTTCCCTAATGCTATGCTGCTTTCCTAAATTGTCTCAATTTGTTCAAAACCAAAATACCTATCTTTGTATTTTATAGCTCCAGCCTTTGTCTTCCAAACTTTAAATAAATGTATATATTAAAAAGGTCTACTTTCCATCAAATACTGCCTTTGTAGACAGCATAATAAAAAAAAGGTAATGGGAGATAGTATATTGTCCACTTCTTTCTATTTGTTCCGGATGTTTAAATCTACTCACAATTTCCAGTCTACAGAAAGTCTTCCTTACTTTGCATGTGGCACTATATGCAGTCTATAGCTGTGCTGTCTGTTTTTGCAAAAACCAACTTTAAAAAACACAAATACATGCACTGAATACTCTGTAGTTCTTAGAGGCTGTGGACATTTTATTTTAGCTTCCACTTGAAGTGAAATCAGAAGTTTGCAAAGAATCCTAGAATGGTCTGGGCTGAAAGGAACCTTAAAGATCACGCAGTTCCAACCTCCCTGCCACGGGCAGGGACACTTTGCACTAGACCAGGTTGCTCAAAGCCCCATCCAACCTGCCCTTCAAAGCTTTCATGGATTGTCTCACTTTTTTGCCTCTCACCTTTTCCTGCACTTTTTCACAAACTACTTCTGCCTAAGGAGCAATTTTCATAAGAGTTACCATAGTTCATTTACATAGTGTCTTCTGCAGCACTTTCTCTGAAAGAGTCAGTAACAGGAGTTGAGCATGTCGTCTGTAAAATAATTTTGTTTACATTTGATGACACTAAATATTTCTTTTTCCCTCCAGGTAAAACAGGCGAACCATTAGATACTAAGTTCTTTGACATGTGGGGAGGAGGTAGGTGCACTTAGACTGGTCAGAGGGAAACAGCAAATGTGCTTTTTTTCCTTCTCCTTCTCCAGACTCCGTTTGCTGTGGTGGTTTAATGAGATAGTTAATGGAGTGCTTCACTTCTACCTTTGCAGTCGTGAGGAGAGTGCAACTTTAGAGAAACACAAATAGCTGAGGTGGGAGGGAATGGTATGGTTAATCAAACAGACTTGTTCTCCAGAGTAGTTCTCCCTAGTGATTATGTCTTTACCCAATATGGATTAAACTCTTTCTACAAATAAGAGTTTTCTGATGCATTTTAGCTTTCTCTCACTCAGCATCTTTTTATAAATGTGAAGTACATTTACAAATATTCCTAAAAGTAATCTCTTTGCAGAAAGACATTACAGATGTTTAAATATAGAATTGTTGCTTGTTATTAAACAGTTTCATGTTCTTTCTTTTCAGATGTGGCACCATTTATTGAATTTCTGAAGTCCATCCAGGATGGAACAATAGTGTTAATGGCAACATATGATGATGGTGCAACCAAGTATGTAATTGATTTTAAATAGCAAGTGTTGATTAAACTTTTAAATACTGTTTTATACTGGAAGAAAAATACATTCCTTTTCACACAGTCACTTTTGATAAGGGTTTGTTTTCCAAGGTGACAGATTTGAAACTATACTTCCACTTTCTTAGTATTGTAATGCTGATGTGATTCAGGGACAACAAAGATCAAATTAAAAATAAGCAAATGTATGTACGTATTTACTTAAAGCAATTTTAGGTGTATACTTCTGTGAGAAACAAAAGTAAATTAGATACTAAGTTAGAACCTTTAGCAGAATTATCACTGAAGAGCCTGTAGGCAACTTAAGGGAAGAAATAAAGAGCTGCTATTTGGAGATTTTGTAATGATAACTTATCCTACAGAATTGTTTTCCCTTCCATACTAAAATTATCCTATTTGGGCCTACAGTCACAGAACTGTGCCATGGAGCAGCAGTCTGAATTTTGAATTAACTGACCCAAGGAGACAGGAACTTCTTTCATATATTCAGGTCATTTGTCCAAACTAAAATAGCTTTCACTTTATCTAGACTTCAGCTTGAACCTGCAAACAATGTTTACTTTAAAGGTTGACTTTTTTAGTTGCTTGGAGAATTGCTAACATGACTTGAGATATATGTATAAATTCTCACAGGACAGGGTTCTTGCCTTTTGTTGGTGTACTGATAAGTTTCTTTCCTGGTTGCTTGAGATTATAGTATGAAAGAGCAGCACTCATTGCATCAGGTGATTTCAGAACTAGCCTTATCTGATTTTGAAAGATAGATCTTGTCAATATTTACTGACTTAAACTATATTTAATCAGATTAAAGCTAACTGGTGCACAGAGCAATGGAAGTTCTAAGGGCATATGTTTTATTCACATACTGAACTTCTCTATTTTGTTCAAGGCTTAATGAGGAAGCACGGAAACTGATTGCTGAATTAGGAAGCACATCCATTACTAACCTTGGCTTCAGAGACAACTGGGTCTTCTGTGGTGGAAAAGGAATTAAGACTAAAAGTCCATTTGAACAGGTCTGTGATTCTATAACTTACTGGACTTTAACTGCTTGCATTAATAAAGATGTAGCATGTTTTATAAATGCCATGCATTCATTCAAGATGGGTATCTATTGCAGTAGTGGCACACAGTGTTATTTTTAAATCTTTCCTTCAGTGGTCTCCTCCTTTTAAACATACAAAAAGATTCTTTGGTGATTTGTAAATAACCAAAAAATCTTACATGGGGTAGATCTTATTATGCCAATAACTAGATAATTTATCTTTTTAATGACTCAAATTAAACTGAACAATTAAAAATGTACTGCCTAATGCTTTTATTTTAGATGCACTAACAAAGGTGAACTTCCAACAGATAAGTGGTAGTTAAGGTGTTGGGGTTCCCAGGTGTTAGCTTTGCGCTTTTCTCAAAAATTACTGCTGGTATAGCAAAATCTGTGACACAGAGTATGTTCCCATGCTTTAGCTGCTAAAATTTGGTATGTGTCAAAACTGCCTTTAATTACTGGTAAAAGTAGCTTTGTACTAGGAGAGGAAAAAGATGGATTTTCTTCTGCCAGCTTTGTAAGGGAGTGGAAACCAGTGCAGAAGCAGTTGCAGACTCCTAGGGGCAATAGTGTCTTACCTGACTGCAGATGCTGGAAAAATAACCCCCTAATTTTAAAAAAAGGCAAGCACTGAATATGATTTAATGTTCTTTAAAATCTCACTATTTGTTTTCATTGCTTTGTAAATTTAGTATCCTTACTTATTTTTACTTAGTGATTCATTCTTTAATGCAGTTGGTCTTTTCCTTGCTTGTCTCTCTTCCGAACTAAACATACATAATAGAATTTAAAAATGTTTTCCCAGTAGGGCTTAACTGCTTTTAGCATACACTTGTCTGAGTAAGTTACATTAAGTGGTGAATACTGAGAGATTGTTATATTTGATATGAAGGACAAGAGGCTAATACTGATGTTTTCTCTTTGTCCTTAACCTGAAAATAAGTAAATGCCTTAAAGCTATGAGTTAAAGCAAAAGGATAAATGACTTCACATTAACAGCAGATTAATGTTTTCCATTTTTAGCATATAAAGAATAACAAGGACACAAACAAGTATGAAGGCTGGCCTGAAGTTGTCGAGATGGAAGGCTGTATCCCTCAGAAGCAAGACTAATGAAAACTGAAGGAAAGAAGAAAGAATAAGGAAGAAAATGCACTTTCTGCTATTATTAGAGAGAGGGCTATGAAGGAGGCTGTACTGTAAATAATATTTTTAAGGCATGCAGCCATGTTGTCGGTGTGTGCATGAGCACTGACATTTTGAATATTGGGATTATTTATTGCTAACAAACATAGAAATTCTTTTTGTAAATGCGTCCAAAATAAAAGAAACATCAAATCATTTCTATGCAGGTTTCTTAAAAGCACAGTATTTAGTTTGCCTGTGGTACATAATATCTTGTAGATAACTGGCTAATAAATTACGTATGTGGACAATAAATAGATCCTGACAAATGTACTATCTTCTTAACAGTGCAATGTTGCTGTGACTATGTAAACTTGGTGGAATATTGTAGATTTTAGTGATAAGTTAATAAGGAGATTTAATTTTTTTTTATTCTCTGCCTTTTTAATGGCAGCATCACTTTTTATTAAAGCTATTTGGTTATTCTAATACCACGTGCTCCAAAAATTTATTTCGTAGTTCCCATTATACTTGAATAATCAGCAAAGAAAGAATACCTGATAGTGTAACACAGGTATGCCATGAAAAGCACAACAGAAATTATTTTTATCTTTAGGGGATGAACAAAAGTACATGAATAGTGAGTGTGATACTTAAAATGAGCTTGGAGGAATTTGTACTTAACTTGAAAGTGTTTACTTTGTAGAAGAGACTTGGCATGTTAAGCAGCAGCACTGTGGCTAATTTTTTCAGTTTTCATTGCAGTTCTTGTACTGCTGCTTAGCTGTTGATTCTCTCTATGCCTGTTCAGCTGTAGTGGCTGGTCACGTAGTAAATGTGCATAATGGAATAGCTTCCTCTTTTAGTTTTAACATCAGGAATAGATTTCACATCACAAAGAACCTGTCAGAAACCAGCCTGCCTTCTAGTGAGAGTTGTTTCAGGGTATACAGTTGTGATCCTTTACCACCATGTTACCTCTAATGGGAGCTAAGGCAATCTGCTCTTCCAGTGAAATGTTAGAGAAAAAGAATTGTGTCTTGGGTAATGCAATGTGTTACTTGAAAACTTAACTGACAATGTTTCCTTCATCCTTTTTTTTTTAATGGAAAAAAAATGGACCAAGTTTAAGTGGCCTTATTCTTTAGCGTATATCAAAGCTGTGAGAAGACCTTGCTTTCTTTGTAAATTTCTGTTTCTTCTAGGTAGGGCCAGCTTGAACTTTTCCTGAAAGTAAGTATGGTATAACTGACTGTGTCTATATTCACAAAATAAGGGCTGACATAGAACAGGCTGCAATCTCTTGGAGCTTTGTGTCATGAGTTCTGATATATTCTTCATAAACGTCAAGCTAGTACCATGGGACAAAAACCACAAAGGATTTTTCAGGAACCCACAGTGAGTTTAACGCAAAGGCATTAGAAATACTATTACTGTTGATGTTTTCTGAGACAAATTCTGTGCACTAAAAATTCCAAGCAATATTGAGAATTACCTTGTAAGACGAATAAATAACCTTTGATACCAGACTAAGACTGGATTCTGAATTTTTCTCTATGTTTAACTAGCCTGCTAAATAATGTGGGTTTCCCTCAATTTGAATGTAGAACAGCAATAAAAACGTCTGACACAGCAAAACTGCTTTTGTTAAATCTTTGAGATTTTCCTGTGTAGGAGGATGTGTCAAAATCATACATGTTTTTTCATTGAAGTAAACCCCCTTGTTCTAAGCAATTTGAAATTATATTTCATAACATTAGGCTGTTGTGGAAAACAACTTGCATAAGGCATGGAATTTTTACAGAAACACAGTTTTGTTGGTGTATATGCTACTATTGGTTATGCTGCTATCCAGAGAAGTATCAAAATAATTTTGAAGTTACTTGGCAGGGGCTTAAGAGAAAAAAAAAAACAAACATTTGGCTGCATTAATAGTTTCCCTGGACTACTCTTGTCTTCATTCTTTTGGCCTTTAATGCCAGTGAATATTTCATCTTTCATCAAATTAAAAAGTTCAAATTTCCTCTACAAAATTAAATGGAGAGGAAATAAGACTAAAGGCAGCTTTCTTTTACCCTTGTATCTTTAAAATTTGTGCCTTTTTTAGCAATGCAAATTGAGTACATTTATTATGATTCTCTTAACCTCTTAAAGTTGTACCCACAATAAACATTTCAAACAATGGATTTTAAAGCAATAAAATGGTAGGATTATTTTTGTAGCTTCTTAAATAATTTAATTCTTTCTCTTATTCTCTAACCCATGTCCTCATAGCTGTATGGTATCACATTTAATAAGGCTTCTGTCAAGTGTATGAAAGTTGTACTGGAATGGCCACACAAATGGGGTCTCCATGCTCTTGTCCATTATCATGGTCTGTTGACTTGCAGCAGGATCTGGTCATGCCATCTCTGCCTTTGGTGGGCAAGTTACATTACCCTGCTGTTGAGGGGAACTTGCTGAATCTCAAGCAGCTAGACTTTCTGATAATCTTGTGTGCATTTCATTTGAGTGGGCAAGCACAAAGATTACTCTTCTGGCCTCTCTGGTCTCCCACAGCTGATGGTAGGATGTATTCTGTTGCAAATACGAAGGGTATTTTGTACCTGTTGTATGACAGCTCAAGGATGCGTATTTTCCTACACAAGGTGATGGGAACATTTGCAACATCTTGCAGATTTGTTGAGAACAGAGAAGTGAGAAAAGGGAAGAGAAAAGTTGTGGGGGATGTCTACCTCAAAAAGGAAGAGCTGTGAGAGATGGGAGGACACAAGAAGGTTGTAACTTAATTTTTACCAAGGAGCACCCAGTTGAGATCAGTCCACCTGAAAGTGACTTCGTTGTAAAACACAGCTCTCAATTGTACTAGTGGTGCTTTATATATGGATTAATAGGAGTCTTAAGAAAGAAGCTGAAGAAGGGTGTCTGCCTTGGTTGTACCCTCTGGACCTTTCCTAGTTCTCATGATCCAACTTTTTTTCCGCTCTGGAAACAGCAGACCCTTTTACAGCCTCAGTTTCCTGAGTGCTAGTTTGGAAAAAGCTTCAATTTTGCTCTGCGTGTTTTGCTTTCCAGATGTCTTACTGTGGCACTTAGTTTCCTCAAACATTGACATTACTACTAAATGCTTGATGTCTGTGTAATGTCTCCTAAACTGTTTGGATTTTCTGCAGTCTGAGAGTTTTTCAAGAATATGTGTATTAATAAAATAAGAGGCCAGGTGGATAATTTCAGGAGGGGAAATAATACTATCACCCTAAGTGTTGACTGACTTGCCTGTGTAAGGGTGGGAAGGGCTGTGGCACCTCACTAACTGACTTGGGACATGGCTAAGGTCAATATCAAGCAAGGGACTTTGTTGATGAAATTGTCTTTGGTTTTATGGCTATAAGGCCATAACCTAGCCTTAATACAAGGGGGCTGACAAAACTGAAGAAACCTGTAAGGCAGGATAGGAACTTTGAGGCTGAAGGAGGAAGGTGCAAGAACAACTTGACCTGTTCAGTGATATCACAAGGTGTCAGTGGCTCCTGATGCTGTACAAGGGACGCTTCTCACACTCTGAGCATTGTGCCAAAAGGGCACAAACACCTGAGTTTGGCTCAGCTATGTCCTGCTCCTGCCTCCCTAGGGGCGAAAAAGTAAAGAATGGTGAGAGAATGTGCTCTACTTGAGATGTTTAATTACATTTCTGATAACATAGCTTGAAGCCACTTTTAGTTCATCCTTGCTGCCTCTGTAGTTAGTCCTTTCAACCTTACAAACAAGATCTAAAGCATTCTTCCTAGACTGGGGTTAAATCAGGTTCCTCAGGTATCTCTTCCTATGCTTAACTATCCATCTAGGTAGGTTGGTTCATGTGCCATCCAAATCATCTTTGCTGAAAATTAACAATTACTTTTTTGCAAGTTAAAAAAGGATGACTCTACTTAGGTGTCTTTTACATTCTTCCTGTCCTTATCTTTTCCTTTCTAGAACATGTAACCCAGTTCCTTTAATCTTGCATTTAAATTGCTATAATCTGTAAATCTGTAATCACCTGTTCCCTCAGAAAGGTCTGTTCCTTTCTCAGGGTGTTGTCCATGGCAGGATATAGCTATGTGGTCATAAAATCATGGAAAAAGGCACTCCCAGCTGAGGAGGAATCATGTCTTCTCTTTGAGCTTGATGGATAGCAGTGGAAGATAGTGCTGTCTTCTATAGAAGGTAGTCTGTAAATGTTTTTTCCTACTAAATGCTGCAGCAATCTTCTCTAATTATCTTTCTCAGCTTTGAGTATTTCAGCATTATCAGTACAGCCTCATGTTTCCAGATCTTGGCAGCTGAATCATCCCGTTGGAAAACTTGGTGGATAATGTCTTCATTTATAGCTTTTATATCTTAGTCTTCATAGATGCCTTGAAAGCACCTAACCCACCATGTAGATAATTGCACCTTGTGTTAAGTTTCATTGTGTATTAGTAAATAAAATGAACGCTGTTTATTATCCTTTGAAGTATGTAGATATGAAAACTTTGTTTCAGGGCATTAGGATTTATATGGAAAGAGCTAGGGATCAGTATAGAGCACTCTAATAGTCCAGCTACATTGTCTACTATGTAAAATGCACAGAAATCACTCCGTCCTCTGGGAAATTTCTGATCCCTGGAGACCGCCCAAAGCAGCTAATTAATTCTATTTCTCTTTATGATTTTGCACTACAGTTCAAGAGGTTTAGAGTGTTTCTTTGCATTGCATTCATGGGACAATCAGCAAGTGGGGGGAAGAGGGGGGGAAACAACAAAAAACACTGAGCTCAACTGCTGTCTGAAGGTTATTTAAGTAGTCAAAAAGGTGTTAACCCAAATATGGTCTCAGCAGAGGGTATGATACTGTTCTGTCTCAGTGCTGTTTAGTCCTGGGCAAGCAGCTTTTTGATGAGGTTACTTGCAATTGTACTGCCATAAAATCATCGATCAGTGGAAAATGTGTCTGCCCTGAAGCATTAACCTTTCTTGATCTACATGGTTTGTTAGTTTTCCTGAGAGGGCTTCTATTGTTAGCACATTGTGAGGGTTCATAACAATTCTGCAGGAGGTGGTTTTAGAATTGGGTTATTCCAAAAGTTTGGTTGTACCTCAATTCTCGCCTAGAAATCCCTGAAGTGGATTCATTTTGCTAGCTGCTTGTTTCCAGAACTTCTGTCATTCTCTCCATTCATCATGCTGTGTGGGTTTTGGTTTTGTTGGTTGGTTTTATGTTAAAACCCAGGAGTTTTCAATGCACATGAAGTGAAACCATAGTTGGACAATATTGTAAAAATGCTGTCAGTATAGTCAAGGAGTTACTACTCCTGGCCACCTCCATGAGTTCTTACTGCCACACCCTTCCTGCAGTTTTCTGCTCCAAACTGAGCCAAATCTATTGTCTGTGGAGTGTTTCTGTGAACCATATTGTTAAACCAATACATGAGCTGGGGTCAAAAAACGGAGTAGGGAGCCTGAGTTCAGCCAACCTAGCAGGCAAACCCAGCCTGCCATGAAACTACTGCCTACAGCTCCAAGATCATATAAAACTTAGCAACTTAGTTCTCAAAGTCTCAGGTAACTTTTGGTTTTGCTCCCATTGGCATGATCAGCACTAACAAGCCAGATTTAAAAAAAAAAAAAAAAAAAAACCTGAACTTGAGGAGTTTCTTGCTGTTGTGTTCCTCTACACGTTGATTCTCTTAATGATCCTCTAAAAACTCAGTATGTTTAATGTGAAAATGTGATTTAGCACATACTGAGACATAATGGAGTGTCAAATTAATTTCTTAGATTATGGGCCAGATTGGTCCATGCTAAAGAATGGGACATTTTTCCAGTTTGTGCTGCTGACACAAGGCACAATATACCTTTCAGCACAGACAGTAAATCATCATCCACAGAAACAATAATGCAGAATGTTTTTTAACCTCCAGTATAGTGTCAAGCTTCTTCTCTAGAAAACAAAAATTGTCCTGAAATGTGTTTTACTCTGTCCCACAATCAAATATAAATTTTCAGGACTTTGCAGAAAATGATTACGGAAGTTGTACCAAATAAAAAGATTCAGCTTTTTAATTAATGCATCCTGATACATAAATAACTGATATTTAAAAAAAAAAAAAAAAAAAAAGGTAAGGTGATGGTTCTTGAAGTATTAAGAAAAATGTGCCAGTCTTTTAAAATACACTGTATAGTAATAAACATAGTAAGGCTGAGAGAAAAAGGAAATAGCCAAACCCTGAGATGGGCTCTGATCTTTCAGCCCATGACAAGCTGTATTCATGCTACTAGGCAGAGGTTCAGCAGAAGGTTTTTCAAGGTATGTGGCACTACCCTGCAATGAATCTATCATTTTCCTGTTCAATTAGTGTCTCCAAACTCCACGTGTGTGTCTGCCTTTACTCTCCTAAATGTTTTATTTGTTACAGCTTTTTGGTGTGCAAACAAAGTTACAGCTTCCCTCTTTGAAGGCCACCATTTACAGTCACCCCTGGCATTCAAATTCCAGCCTCGGCCAGAGGGCTCACCAGTCAGTGTTCCCTGCTAGCTGTGAAATTAATTGCAGTCTTGTGTTCCTATCTGCCACCACACTTCTGCCTCTGCAGAGATGACACGGTGGCCAGAGGGGATTACTTCCCATTTCATTCTCTGCTGAGTAAACCATTAGTTATTTAACAGAACTACCAGTGAAATTACACAGTTGTTGATCCAGTTTAACAGCAGACCCTGGGACAGACACAGGTATTTTATCACTAATTATCCACAGCATTAATGTGGAGATCACATGAAGGCAACATTCCCTTCATGATGAATTGTCATTTGTGTGGGGGCAAAAAGCATATTTGACTTCCAGAAATACAACCACAGAAGGCCAAGGTTGGGAAATGCAGAAGCCAGCTAATTATTTTAGTCTTTGCCTGTACTTGAAAAAGTCTCCTTGGCTCTGCTGCAGGACTTGCCCAGTGGTCAACACTTGAATGGCCACTGTACAGTCAGAACTAGCAAGCCACAGTTTTATAACTCCATGGGTTGAGAAACAAATACAGTGACCAGGCACCCAAAGCATTAGGTTGATTTTTTTTTCTTTTTTTTCTTTTTTTTAAACTCTGTCTGCCACTGTTTTTGCACATGATTTTGAGCAAGTCATTTCCCTCAGTTTCGTATTTATAGCCAGAACAATACTGCTGCCCTTTTTAGTGATGCTCATTGGACATACAGGTGTGAAGCTGTTTCTCAGTTATTGTCTCAGTTAGCTATTGTCTGCCCATGCCACTTCACTAACAGTAAAAATTCTGAGAGTCTGTAAAATCCTAAAAGTTGCTATTGCGTGTTCTTGCACAAAATGAAAAATTAAGTCATGATGCCACATTCACCATTACTACTGGTGCTGATCTGGGCACTCCAGATCACCTGGCAGGACAGATGGAATACAGTCAGAAAAGGACTCACAACTAAGAGTTTTATGGATTCTCTAGAAGAAATAATAACATTTTTACCCCTATGATACTTCATTATATCCCACCCTGTATGATAGTTACCTAAGAACAGAGGGCTTAGACAAACAGTGCCTCATTTGGCATGAAGTCTGCCACAGTGGGATGATCCTTTTACATGTTTTTAGTAAATTTTAGCCATCAAGCTGAACACAGTTTGTATGGGTTCAGTACTTTACCACTCTAAAGTTGTTTGCCATCTTGTGAAACCTCATCCATCAATGAAATCAAGCATCACAGCTCCACCAGCAACCTCAGCCAAAGTGGATGTCCTTTTAACATCATTTCCTCTGAATGACCAGTGATAATTGTTACTGTTTACATATACATTTCACATACTTGTAATTTGCTGGAAAATGCTGCTCAGCACAGAGGTGTTTTGAAAGTAATGGAGACAATCTCCATTTACTACACTTTCTTTGAGAAGGGATTTCCAACAGGCAAAGACAAGACAGTATTCTTTGATTGGCGATGCATGCACAGGCTGGCACACTGACAGAATGGCCAGCTGTATTCCTGCAGTAACTCCTCAGAGTATGTCAGCACTTTAGCCACCAACATAACTTGGCTCTTAAAATGTGCAGCCAGTGCATGTGCATTTCTGTATCCAAAACAGCAAACAATAATTTTCACTTTCAGAAGAAGTTACAATTATTCTTTCTTCAAAAAGTAAACTTGTGGCATTTTTCATAGGTTTGTTACTTTTCTCAAACTGCTGCTCCATGCATAAAAAGGCACTGTGTGGGACATTTTCCCCAAATTTCCTTCCAATTTTTTTTCTTCTAATCTCACTTGCTCAGATAAGCACACATGCAGCTACTTTCAAACAGAAAGTATGTATTATTGCAAAACTGTACAAGAGTATCATAGCGCTATACTTTCAAAGTCAACAACCTTCATCCTCCAGTCTCAGCACAGGAAAAAAACCCCACCTTATTAAACTGAGTGAATTAAATTCATCCCAGTGCCACATGCCCACAAAAGTAGCTGAACCACATACGTCATACATAGACTCCTCTTTGAAAGAGGAGACATGCTGTCTTGCAGATGGTTGTCTCTCTTGCTGTCCTGCAAGGAGAGCTTTTCCAGAGCGTGGAAGGAGTAAAGGCAGTTTTGTGGAATAAATAGTGCAATAGATGTCAGCTAATTACTTTGGCCCTGATGCTACTACAAAACAGTGTTCATATCCTGATCCTGCCCAAAACTGCTTTTACAGGTACTGCCCATCCAGAACTAGTTTTATGGATGTAACTGAGCTAAGTTACAAGGGAGCTTAACTTCAACAGCAATTTAAACTGTGATAGGTACAGAGACGAGCTCATGCTCCAATCTCCCCAGTGTGCTCAGCTTTGCTTCTGCTTCCCACTCCAAGCCCCCCACATTAGCACTGCAGGTGAGTGAGCAGCAGCCCCTCAGATGGTGTGTGCTTGGTCTCACAAGTTCTCTACTCTCAGTGCAGCAAGGGTAATGCCATCAAATTCTCCCTCAGTCTCTTAGAGGCAAGATGGATTCTGTCTCTGCCAGTGAAGCTCCAAACCCTTGTTGGCTTGTTTTCTCAGCCATTGAAACTTTCATAAACCCTACATGTTGCCATTTCTCTTCATTGTCTATTGTCATTCTTTGAAAAAAAATAAACTCTTTCCCCAAGAAAACTAGGAAGAAAATCTTTTATTAACAACACTTAAGAACAAAAAGGGTTGCAGATTTTTGGAGGGTTTTTTGGCACTAGATGACTGTTAAAAATAGCACAACATCGAATACTGAATATCCAAGCAGGCAACAGACACCCTGACTGCAATGGCTGCATACTGGCTGTCCCATGTCTCTGTGCAATACCAGCATCAGTGCCCTTCTCCTTCAAACCCACAGAGACATCCATCTGAGGTTTGCCCCTCCTGGGCAAACCCCTGAAGCTGGCCTCAGGCCCAGAGGTCCAGGATCATTTCCTCCCCATTTCCTATCCGGCCAGAAGTTAAGTTAAGACTGAGAAGTACATTGGTGATTTTCTGTACTTTACCGCTCAGGCATGGGACCTTTAGGTTCAATAAAAGCTAAAGCTGTTTTGAAAGACTGGTCAGGGCTGCTTCAGTAAGGATTCTGGTGTTCACACTGAATTCCCATGAGCTGGAGTCCCATATAACAAGAGTGGTGATCTCAACAGTGAACTCAGTAGCACTAGGAGAAGGCTCAGGTAGGACACCAAAGCACTTGCCTCTGACAGCAACTTGACGTGGGGCAGAATAAAAAAGAGAGAGGCGATTTCTACGACACCTTCATATCAACAGTGACCAGTATCACCTCCCATCAATGCTGCCAATAGGTGCTGTGGCACAGCCTGAGGAGCCTGTGGGTTTACTTTCATTGCTGAAAGATGTGAACAACCTGGGGCTCACAACTCTCTCTTCAGGGTCTTCTGACAGGATGTGTACTCCCAATCCAAGTTTTCAGAGAGGGTGCTGACAGCAACTGGCAGGCTGAGCACCCTTCTCACAGACAGCAGATTTTGAGGCCTCAGGGTAACAATCTGGCTCAGCCAATGGAAACAGACCAGCCAAATGTGGAGTGAATGTCCAAAAAGAACCAGCAGATAAAGGACTTCATTGTTGCTGAACTGATGTTCCTAAAATAATCCACATAAGGCAGTGAAATACCACAACACAAAAGATTTTGTTTCCTTCTTCCTGACCTGCACATCCCATAAAGAGTGACACGGAATCTGGTCACCATCTTTCATGGGAAAATAATTGACAACTAGGAAATGAATTCTTCAAAGTAACTTTGAAAGCCTCAACCAAACTGTCCAAGATGATTTCTTTCTAAAACTGTTAGCGTGGAAGAAGTTAAGGGATTGCAAACCCTTGAAAGTCCCCTTGATGTCAGTGGGAATTCTGCACTTACTGCTGGAGCTGGGATTTTGGGGTTTGTAAAATGCATTTAAAAGAATAATAATAAAAAGAAAGTAGTCAGAATACTAATAAGCTGATCATTTAGAAAATCATAGTAGGTGTTTCTCATCAGTGTGTATTAATTATAAGCACTCTGATGGTACAAAAAGAACATTTATGTAATTCTCTGACTAATTTCTCCCAGCACATGCAAATAAAAATCAATTAAAGGCTGCTACAATATTAACAAATATCTAACCAACAAATATCAAAGGCTGTAGTCTTATCACACCAGTTTTGGAAACCTTTTACACAACTTGCATAATTTAAATATTTACAAAATATACTTTCTTGTCTTATCAAAAATAGGTCTTTGCACAATTAAACAACAGTAATCCTTTCACATGCTGCTTTTTAAGCCAGGCATTAAATCACTGCATGAAAATAAACAACGTTTCACAGATGTAAAATAAAATTAAGTCAACATATGGAGAGGGAGAAAATGTTATCATTAACAGTTTAAATATTGTAGTGGTGTGAGCCAATCCATAAATGACGTTGTACATTGAACTTATTGAGGATGCAACCTAATGAAAAATTCTAGATGCTGCTTCTATAAAGAAAACACATTTTAAACAATCTTTTGCTTTATGGCAGATTTCATTGGGCTGAGTTTCATATGGTTAATTTTGAAAATGATGGTGAACCACCAGTGAGATGGTTGAACATAGCAGGTTATTGCATAGAGTTCAACAGTGGGTTGATGACTGGCTGACTTGCAAAATACGTGCTCAGATACTGAGGAAATGCCTGCAAGGGCTTTTACTTCCTTTAAATACTAAACTGCATTTCTGTCCCTCCTCAGACCTGTCCCTTATGCATTTGAAGGACAAGCTGTAAAAAAATCCTGAGGCTGCTATTTGGTACACTGCAAGCTGTGCTCCTGCTTCTCTGCTCTGGGCTCAGCTTGTCCCATGCCAACAGTCCCTGCTCTTCCCGCCAGGCAGTGCTGAGCTCTCTGCAGTCATGCACATTTCTCCGTACCAGATGCTTTTCTGCATATTATGCAGAATGGCTGCAAAGCCAACACTTAGTGGTCAACAGCAGAACACTTCCCCTATCCTTTTGGTTTTTTTCTGAGATCTGCAGAAATGAACCATCTAGTGGATCCATCTAGCCCCAGTTTTAAAAACACAGACATAAGAATTATATCTAAAGTATCTTACACGATGTCTTAACTCTTCAGTCTCTGGCTAATGAGATGTTGAGATTCCTCCACTGTACCTACCCACCACATGGATCTTCAGGACATTGTGTCAATTAGGCTTGAAAACTTTAGTGTCTATCCCTGTTCATGGAGTAACATGCTCAAACGTGTCATCAGAAGTCCTTTTTTGGTGTTTAAGCTGTCCCTGCGTGCAGTCTGATTTTCACCCAGTTGTTTCAGTTCCCACATGCTTGGACTACCCATTGTTTAGCAGCACCCTTTCCCACCTAGGCTGATTCCACTGAAATCCCACACAGTAATAGGCATTGCCACCTGTGTGGCAGCTGTGTGCACCAAACAGGGCAGGATGGCTTGGCTGTGCTTTCCGTACTTAGCCTTACTTGCACGTGTGTACGTCGGTCATGGTCTCACACCTCCTGCAGCGCACGTAGCAGCACCAGACAAACTTGCACTCGCACCTTTCCACGTGCCTGACAACGTGGGTGTTGTACCCGCGCCCACAGCAGAGCAGGTTACAGCCGTCAGGTCCCTGCGAGGTGCGGTTACATTCTCTTCCCTGAGTCCCAGGGATCCCCAACTTTAGATCTTCAACACAGTAATTGGGTGATTTGTTCACATACAGCAGGTCCTCTTTCCCAATGGGTATTTTTCTCTGGCTTTTCTCTTTCCTGCGTAGCTTTTTTTTCAGTCTCTCTGATATTTGTATGCTGTTTTCATACCTATCCTTTAAAAAGCGGCCAATCTTTTCAAAGGAGGACATTGTTTTCCAACAAGTTTTCACAGCACAGGACCCGGAAACACCATGACAACGACAATCCACAGACATCAGCTTTGCTACAGCCTGAAAGCAAAGGGAGAACAACATTTGCATGTGATCTTTCATTCATTATGAATGCTGCCTGACATGAGTAACACAGAAGTCTCAAAGTATTTAATATTACAGCTACCATTGCCATTTCAGTGATGGGGAGGTCAGAGCACAGGAGGTCACACATTAGGAACCAGGTTTCCAACCCCAGACCCTCACTATGAGAAGCCAGGTCTTCAGAAGTGCTCTGCATTTGTACTTTGCAATGGCCATAATGTAGCAGTATTGGATCACAACAACAAAAGTTGTGATTTCTGGATGGCTTTTCATTCTGAAGGATCCTATATATCTGAAATTACATATTCTGTGTCGCTCCTCCCACCACTGGAATGCAAATTGCTCTGGTGAGGAATAGCAGCAAGGGAAAGTAGGGATAGGGCAGGAAGTGCCCAGTTATGTTGCCTTTCAAGGGTGCCTTGCAGCTACCACCAGGATCACTACACATTCACAACCCAGTCTCTAACTAAGGCCACAGGAATGGTGGAGGTCACACAACAGCACCTGGGCAACCAGTGTGGCTCAGCACCCAAAACAGCATAGCATGCAGCCCAGACACACGTCAGGGCAGACTTCTGAGCATGAGGATACTCACCTTTCTGAGCTTCACAGAACATCTATCAAGGGAGCCACCATGGCTCCAGAGGTGTCTTCAACTCAGCTATTCTGGAGTAAATCTCAGGTGCTTCTCACTTACAGGATCAAGCCCTGTTCATACTAGTACTAGCACGGGTTTCTAGTGTTTCCAGTTCCATAATGGCTCTATTTAACACAATTAGACAGTTGCATTTATATTACTTTTATAATTTGCAATGTTTTAGCAAAGTTTCTGCAGTTATTGCCAACACTAAAATACTCTTAGATAAGCTACTTTTCCATGCCCATGCAGAACTAAGGGTTGGGCTGAACAGTAACTGTCTGACCAACAATGGGAATCTGAAGGCAGTGTTAAGCTTTTTAACACAAAAGAATTTTGGTTCAGTTTATAGGAGGCCAAGCCTCAAAGAACTGGAATCTGTGAACAAGCAGTAACTTTCTTTATCTGAGATTATGACTCAAATACTCAGAAAATGATCAATATAATACTTCCTTCTCGAGTATCTAGCAGTCATAGTATAAAATTACACAATTAGTCTTGTGAAACATCTCACATTAGAGTTTGGAAAAATGCACTGAAAAAATCACACATTCACAGATACAGCACAAAGACCAGGCATCAAAATTTTTGTTTTGTTTTACATTTCTATTAATGTACTTTCTGAAGCCATCCTGTAACACCTGGTTAATGGTGTGGTAAGCCCAGGTTGCCATCTTTCATTTTTCTGACCTTTCCTCTCATATTTAATTTCCACAATTAAGGCAACTAGGAAATTTAACAGTAAGTGTGAAATTTAAATTAACTTAGAATAAATTTATCTTGAAACTCCTAATGTAGAAAGGCCAATACAGATTCAGATTACTCCTCTCTGGAGGAACCACTATTTACCAAAAAATGGAGAAGATAAAAAAAACCAACATCCCAACTACGTGATGTTTATTAAATTGCATCTTAAACCTTCACTTTATCCCACAGTCTCCACAAACATTAACTACTGTCAATATATGGTCCTTCTCAAACTGAATTAAAAAACAGAAGACAAATCTAACACTGTCCTCTGGTTTCCCATGAGAAAGTAGTTTAAGTTGTGCCTGTTCCTAAGCCTGCAGAGAGATCAAGAGACCTGAAATTCTACTGAGCCCCACTGGCCCTATGCAGGACTAGAAGTAAACTCAAGTCCCAGAGTGTATATTTGTAGCTCAGGCAGCACAAATGCCATCCTCAAAGTTTCAGAATTAGTCAAGCCATGGGGCAAATAAAATCAGTTGTTTCTAACCTGTGTGTTAAACCAGGATTTTTCATCATGGTGAACGCAGTCACTGAAGTTTGGGCTGAGTCCAGCACGGTTACTCCACTGACTTCAGTGGGCATAGAAGCCTCCTGGCACAGTCTCCCCCAAAGGGATTGGCACAAGCCTGAGTTTGTATTTGCATATAACTCTACAAACATTAAAAATACATAACCAGACTGTTAGCCTGGAGTCACATCTTTGGTGAATGAAAAGGACTTATTTGTCGGTGGAGTTCCTATGGAAGCCAAATACACAAGGCATTCAAAAAAAGCATTAGCAAGAAAGAGCAGGTGTATGCCCTGACCTAGAAGAGCCATTAGCCTTTGCAAGCCAAACCTGGTGAAGTGGGGCACCCGTACAGGAGATACTTCCAAATGCTGTGGCCTGCTTTGGGGATTGGAGATCTTTCTATACTACTGGAAGAAATAAGAATATTGCAACAAGCAAACCCTCACCCCAGAGCACACTCACTATCTTTCAATGGCAAATTAACTGACAGGTAATTCTGGTAGAAACTTATCATCTCTTCTACACAGGCTAGTTTCTGTTAATAGACAGACTTAATCTTGGGCTCATATCTCAAGAATCTGTCAATAAGGAAATCACTGGGTAGTCAGAATATTCATGATTAACAGACAACAGTGATTGACCCAGATGAGAATTTAAGATCCAAGGACAGAAAGTCTTTGTTAGAGTACAGATGACCTA
This sequence comes from Acropternis orthonyx, assembly GCA_035583155.1. Taxonomy (NCBI): domain Eukaryota; kingdom Metazoa; phylum Chordata; class Aves; order Passeriformes; family Rhinocryptidae; genus Acropternis; species Acropternis orthonyx. The sequence goes on from JAWWEU010000040.1 coordinate 22,111,456, forward strand.
ATAAAAATTTCAAGGAAAAGAGAAACATAATATCAAAAGATAAAACTTACACATGATTTACAAACAGAGAAGATTTAATAGTATTTTTCCAATTCTGAATGATTATTTTCATCAAGTAACGAGAATCTCAAAGTAGTTTGAACTCATATTGTGCTATGAGATTTACAAGGTTACAGATGTAATTCTTGTTTTCACATCAGTATGATACGATACTTACTAAGGGCATAAGTATCCAGAAATTGTCAGAGAAAGCACTGGACAAGTCTGCTAACTGCTAAGGGTGAGTTTCTTCCATGTGGGCAAGCAGCCCAGCAGATGACACTCAGAGTCTTCCTCTGAGGATAAATTAAAGTAAAGGGAGACAGAATTTTTAAACAGGAGCAGAAACTGATGTTGGAGTCTTAGTTTGATACAGTTTGATAGCAGTGTATGGATGATCAGAAGAATGCAAGAACTACAAACGTGATTCAGTGTGGAAGGACTGAGAATATCCAGAGCAGTTAATCTGTGTGGCTCAGTATTCTCACATGAAGCTTTGATGCACTCTGGTTTAGAATGACTTATGGTGTCATTACAACAGAGCACAACCCCGGGCTATTGCTTCCCAGCTGCTAGGATGGGTAAGTTTTCTGGTTGGACTCCAGTGTATTTTGGGTTGCCTCTACTGCCAGCACATGGAGGTGACATCTTGCTTTGTCTGATCACAGAACATGCTACTGGATCTCAGTCTTCCATGTGAACTTTAATGAACTAACTGCCATAATTGAACATCTGGCAAAATTTAGGGTCCAGGCATCTTCTGATGTTTTCTTGCAAGCAAACCTAAGACGGTGCCTACAGAACCAATGTGGCCTTCTGGTGGGACACAACTGCAGCACACACCTGTGTCTCAGCAGTGCACAGAGTAACTGGGAGTGACTTCCAGGCTGACTCCAGGACTAGTGTTCAGTTTCACACTTTAGATTCATATCACAAATCTGTTCAGTTATTCACAAAATCATGAGAGGGTTCTCCCTAAGACACAAAATTTTATAGAGAGCTTCCAGAGGTGCAGTGTTACAGAAACATAGTGGATAGATGTGTCATTCTGAGCAAACTGGGAGAAGTTTTCTTAGGCTGGTCATGAAACTGACTGACAGCTTGTGAGAAATGATTGGTGTGGAATGGAACTGGATCCACAGGTGTTGTGATCAGCCACAAGCCCACCTGAGCAGTTCCTCTTGCCCTTACTGCCATTCACTGCCCTCAGTCTTGGTGGTATAAGTGCAACAAGAGTGCAAGGTTAAGTGATGAACAGGGCTGAACACTGGTCTGTGTTAAAAATTAACCTGACAGAAAGATCATTTCTAAAGTGGCTTTCTTTCACTGATCCAGTGCAATTAACAGAGGGAGTGGCAGGGGGTGGGAATCTGTGGCTAGAATAGGCAGATGGGCAGAAAGCAGAGATGGGTCTGCAGCGGAGTGTCAATGGAATCACAGTTTGCATACCCCTTAATGCCAATTAATGCTTAATATCTCCAAGCTCAGCTTTATGTTGGCAGGCACTGTTCTCAGCTCTGAGACAAGGACTGCCAGTACTTACTTTGCAACAAGAACCAATGCCTGTAATCAAACAGCCCAATTTCAGCCACTGGTTGCATGCTAAAAGATGATGAACATTTATCTTGAGGAAGAATAAGGAATGCAATTTGGATCTTCTGAGCATCAGGTTAGTGGACAACTCAAAGGATACTCACAGTTTTAGAACTGATATATGTTGATAACTATGAGATGTAGAAGAGCAAAATAGCATTTCGTACTGAAACAGGAGAGAAATAAGAGAACTCTACACATACCAGTTCAGTTATTAACTCCAAAAAACCATAGAAGTATCATCCCTGGAAGACTGCTCTTGCAAGATACTGAACCAGGAACATGAGGGTATTTATTACAAAAGGTCATAAGGTATCAAAACATCCATCTTATAAGCCCCAAACCACAAAGGTCAACATTTTCCAGCATCAACTAGTTAAGGATTTGAAAATACAAAAGGGAAGGGTTATGCTAAACTTTACTTCAGACAATATTGTTGCTAGAAATCCCAAGTACCAGCAGTAAACATTCTTTTATTCTGAACACTGGTCCAAAATATTTGCTTTATCCTACAATTTGCCATTAAATTGCACAATATTTCTGCATGAAAGCTGCCTAAATACTCTGCATATTTTCTTTCAAGATAATGAACAACAAATACACTATTGATACAATGTCAGTGGAATAAGGGCCTTCTGGTCTTTCGGGCTTGCAGCAAATTTGGTTTTTCTTAAGAAAAAAAACCCACAGTGCCTTGGAAAAAGAGTGAGTGCATGTGTCATGTACACCAAAGAAGCCTGTGACAGGGTACTTTGAGAAACTTCTGTGAAGAGCTCAGTAGTGTGAAAAACCGGCAACATGTCCTGGCAGCTGGGATAGAGTTAATTTTCTTCTTATTAGCTGGCACAAAGCTCTGTTTTGGATTTAGTATGAGAATAATGTTGATAACACACTGGTGGTTTAGTTTTTGCTAAGTAGTGCCTACACTAAATCAAGGACTTTTCAGTGTCCTGTGCTCTGCCAGTGAGGGGCTGCACAAAAAACTGTGAGGCAGCATGGCCAGAACAGCTTACCTGAATTGGCCAAAGGGATATTTTCCACATCACAGAGCATCATGCCCAGCATATAAACTAGGGGGATTTGGCCAGGAGGAGTTGATCCCTGCTGGGGGACAGGCTGGGCATCAGTCAGCAGGTGGTGAGCAATTGTATTGTGCATCACTTATTTCTCTCTTCAATTATTAAACTCTTCTTATCTCAAACTAGTAGTTTTAACTTTTTCCCTCCCAAAACCTTCTCCCCATTCCACTGGGGGGAGGAGGAGGGTGCAGGGCATGTGAGCAAGCAGCTGTGGTTAAACCACAACACCCTGAAAGGCCCTCAGTATCAATGGGTTCTGCTGGGCTAGATTCTACCACATTACCAGAGACTGTCGGTCTAGTCTAAAACTCTGGTTTCAGGCAGTTTTGTATAGTAAGAGATACCACTCAACATGAATAATAACAGAAAATACTGTAGTTGCAGGTCATTAAAGATGTGGACCCACAATCTACTATATTTTACACATATAGCCAATATATAAGATAACTTGGATCCTGTCAAAAATACTATTCATGGAAAATGAAGACTCATTTAATTAGATCCTCCATCCCCTTGTAGCTTTAGTTTACCATTTGTAAGCATGTTCTCTTTGGCTGAATGCACTTTTCCCCTTTGCCAGTCAATCCCACCCCCATGACACAGGTGGCCCAACTGTCTGTGTGACCAGTATAGGTGAGATCTGGGAACTGATCCAACTATAAAGAAAACAACACTAAAAGTTTCTCTTCCAGGCTCTGCATGCGTGTGTGTGTTTTTCTTTGAAAGCAGAACACTTCCTTTGTACAGTTCACAGCAGAAGATGCCACAGTTCTGCTGGCCCACCTGCAGCAATGAATGATGAGCACAAGGACTGTATGGGAACCACAAGCAAAACTGTCACTGACAACAAAAGGACAGCAAAATACTGCTGCTGCTAATATAAAGTTAAAGGCAGACAAGATAATAGGATATCAAAGAGAACACCATATCACTGACATCTAACCACAGCTCTCTTTCTCTTTGAAGTTACTCTGGAGCCTTGCAGTCTTCTTCCCTACACTTCTGTCACCCTAAGCTGAGACAATGGTACTGTTTAATGACAAACATGAGTAATAAAATAAAAATTCATTGTACTGTGTATTAAAAATTGTGAAATTAAGAGAGACCATTTTATGGAAATTATTATCTCCTTCCTTAACTATCTCTCTCTTCAAATAGTAGAAACAACCCTTTGCTCTTTCCCTAAGGAAATGATCACTTAATCTTCTTATTATTAACATCTCCTACTACAAGATACCAATCACCTTCTTTGAAGATGATTTAGCTGACTGGCATCTAATCAAACTTAGAGTAAGTGTTCTCAACATCTACTTAGGTTTAAAGTTTGCTTCTTCTACTTCAGTTATGAAAAGGGCCTATGTCACAGAACCATAGGATCATAGAATGGTTGGGGTTGGAAGGGTCCTGAAAGATTTTCTGGTTTTCCAACTACAGAGCTTAAATGAAATAACATATATTACCTGTAAAAATTAGTTTAAATTAAAATAGTTTTCAGTTATAGCACCATGGCTCTTATGATGGCTTACTATGGCTATTCCTTGACTATGGCAGATAGGAAAGCTGGTTTCAGTAAAGCCCACTGATCCTGCTTCTGGCTACAGGAAATCACTGAGTTACAATGGAGTCCATCAGTAAGTGTGGTTAAAACCAGAGATTCTCCTTTTTTTTTTTTTCCCCTCCTCTTTCTCTTTAGATATAGCTGTGTCACTGAGCAGAACAGATTTAAAGTATTATGGGCCCAGAGAGAGTCATTAAAGATGAAGTTAAAAACACCAAGGTAAAGCAGAGAAAGTAATTTTAAAGTAAGAACCAGAATATGTCTCTGTCATTCCAGATGTAAACTCAAGCACTAGATTACAGGCTCACATGTCCCTGTATAGGTTGTTTCTGTCCCCATTTTTCATCCTCTGCAGGACAGGACAGGAGAACCTGAAGATGCACACCTGCACACACACATTTCCTGCACAACCCTGGGTCTGAAGTTCTTTGAGCTGACCAAAAGCTATCCAAACCCAGTCTTCTCACACTCCTTTGACACATGTCCCAGCCAATGAGCTACTTTAAAATGGAGGTGTCATTTCTATCCCATGTTTTAAAAGACAATATTAACTCTTAATTTTCTCTCTGAATAATGCCAGACTTGTCCTCTCAGGTGTGGATCCCAGGCTGTGGATGAGTAATGATGCCTTTTGTCCAGCTGGCCTTCTCATTCAGTATTAGAGAGAATTAAAAATGCAGGTCATGATGATAACAGAATAATCAGTGAAAAAACTCCTCTTGTATTATGCTGATGACCAGATTATTTCAAATTTGCTAAGAATATCAAGTCTCTATTTAAGATAACTTTATTATTTAAGCATGGCAAATCCATTTCTTATTTTGTGGCTTTTATTTTAACCTGCGGCAATCACTTAGTTAAAACCAGCTCCGAGTTTGTACACGCTTGCCTTGGTGAATGTTAGAACTGTTCTTGCTGTTGGTCCCATAGATACCTGTAGTCAAGCACGGGCCTCCTTTGGTTGATGCCATTTTGTCAATGAAGGGGAACAAGCAGTTGCTGCCACATCCAAATGTCACATACCTGTCTCCCAGCCTCGTTGTTGTGCAGGTTCATCGCCACCAGTCCGCTCCCACTCTTGCCCGTTATGTTCTTCAGAGGCACGTCCAGGAACTTTCTGCTGAACGACATTCCATAGTGGATATCATCAGAGCAGCCACCCCAGTGCCAGCCCTCGCTGGCCGAGCCGCCATGCCTCAAGCTCATGTCACAGGAGCACTCAGTCATGTTCCCTGCACTGCACGACCGTGTCACCGAATGCACGAGCCCTGCCGAGGTCACTGCGTAGATGAACGCAGTCTCCTTCGTGCCTACAAAGCAAGGCATGAAAATGTTACTTCATAAATCCCCCTGATTACCTTCTTGGCTGGGCTGCAGAAAGTGATTTTACAAGACAGACTATTACTAAAAGAGAACAGTTACAAGTTTAAAGTTATCCCAGCTTGGTCTGTAGTGTTAACTTGTTTAAGGCAGTGGATGTGCATATCCAAAAATTACTTCAGGGCCTCTTCATATGACCATGATATTAATGGTGTTGTTTCTCTCTGCTTGTACTATGCAGTTTCTGGTAAATGCTTTCTAAATCTGATTGGGAACTTTATTTGCCATAGAATTTTTCAAGCCAATTAAGTTTTAATAATAAAAAATAAAAAATCACCCCCCCCAACTAACTACATTCCAAAGCCCTTACTCTCCACTCTGCTTTTCACTATTCATATTGATTTGAATAATAAGAAAAGATTAGTTGAAATCTCAAAGAAGCTGTCATGATCCCAGGTTACTTTGGTATAGGGCCAGAATTTACCTCATGCTAAATTTAGCAAACACTGATGTTGTTCTAATTCACAAAGGTTGCAAAGAGCCCCAGAAATCTTAAACCAGACAGAAATAAGGATGCCGCAAGAATATTTAGGCCATGTGCTTTTCCTAGAATAAACTGGCCATGGGAAAGACACACCACGAAAGGCCTTTGGACTGTATCTCAGACGAATCACGGAGGGACCTGCATTGGCATCTAAAGCTGGTCCCATTGTCTGAGACTTCCAACATAATGTGGCCCATAGCTTTAAACCATGCTAAGCAAGGCGTGCTCTAAGCAAACTGAAAATCAATGAGTGGTCAGCAACTGTAGCTAAAGATTCAGTGTGCTAATTTTTCACTGTTGTGAAACAGTCTCCCAGGTTCCCGCTTATGGGCAGGAAAGTTCCTGTTCACTTCTCATATTCATAGTAGTCTGTGGTGCTGGTATCATCACAAAAGGCTCCCACAGGACACACTAGTGAAGCTTTGGGGTGACCAGTGCCACTCATGTATGGGTCTTCAGAAACAGTCCTTCCTGTTGGACAGAAGGACTAACAAACAAGACATATAGTGAGGCAAACTGCTCCCATTTTCCTTTTTTCCTTTTCTTTTTTGGAATCACTTTTTGCTGCTCAATTTATGTTTGCATGGGTAATGCTTGGGGGTTTTACACTTTTAGTACAAAGTGAAGATTGTACATACACAAAATGAAATGCCACAGTACTGAAGTTCACATCAATCACACAGTCAGTGACCAGAGTGCTAAAAATTAATTTGCAGGATACCTTTGGTGTTGACATTTGATAAAAACAAAACGTCCTTATTTCAGTGGAAATTTCAGTGAATCCATAATCAGTTTATGCAACAAAAATACCTTTGGTCTTGCTGTGTTCACCAATCCCATGTAACTGAGCACATACAATACCTTTTAAAGCAATTCACATTGCATGTGGTGCCGTGAGCAGATTTTTCACCTGCAAACAAGTGATCTTTTTGAAATACTGTATGTCATTACCCCATTCGTTTAGCAATTATAAGTGGTTAAACCCAACCTAAGTCCGAGAATAACAATATTTCAAGAGACTTAAGTGTATCTACCCAAAGGCCGTACTATGCAAAAATTAAAATTAGCAACAAAAACGTTGGAAAGACAAGGGCAGGTTTCGTCTGCTCGGCGCATTTCGCGTGCCTGCAGCCGCCTCCGGGGAAGGAGAGGTTACCGCCCGCCCCGCCGCCTAGGCTGTGCCCGGCTCTGCCGACGAGACGGACCGACGGACGGACGGACGGACGAGGCTCCCCACCACGCAACCCCCACCCCACCGCCCCACCCCCCCACGCCGAGGTATCCCCGCAGGGGCGGCACCGGGGCGGACACTCACCGGTGCTGAGCTGGTGCCCGAAGGCGGCGGTGCCGGCGGTGCGACGGTGGGCGGCGGGCGGCGAGCGGCAGTCCCAGCGCTCGTGTCGGAACTGGCTGCGGCACTCCTGGAGGCCCAGGCGCGCTCCCTCCCGGATGGCGGGCACCAGCTCCGGCTTCTGTTTGCACAGGTCCTGCTGCCGGCGGCTCAGCGGAGGGCTGGCGCAGCCCGGCTTCTCCGGCCCGCCGGCCGCGGCGATGCCCAGCCACCTGCAGAAGCAGCGCCCCGTCAGCGCCGGCCCCGGCGGGCTCGAGGGCACGGGCGCCGCGCAGCCCTCCCACCGACACCCCGCGCCCGGCTACTCACATCCAGGTGCTACCAGCGGCGGGGCGGAGGACGAGCAGCAGCAGCAGCAGCAGCGCTGCCCGCAGCGGGCACGGTCCGACGGGAGCCCCGCGCCCCATGGCAGCCGCATCGAGCCCCGCCGCACAGCCGCCGCTGCCCGCAGCCCCCGGGCAGCAGGCACGGGGGGGAGGACGGTCCCAGGGGCGCCCCCCTACTCGGGTCTCTCCTCCTCGTGGGGCAGGGGGCAGCTGGCGGGGCAAGCACGGGCCGTCGGACGGCCCTCCCGGGGAGGCTGGGCTGGCGGGGAGGGCGGCAGGAGGGGACGCATCGGGAGCGCTTCGTCCCTTTCAAGGTGAGAAAGTTGGGATTGATGTTTTCCTCGGCTCCTTCCTCGGCTCTGCCTCCCCGGCCGTGCATTGGCCGCCCCGGGGGCCGGGGCGGGCCGGGGCGGGGGCTGCGCACCGCACCGCACAGCCTCGCACCACACAGTCCCGCACCTCACAGTCCCGCACAGCCCCGCACCGCACGGCCGCGCCTCTTGCACTGTGAAGCACCGAGAGCGGCTGCGAGGGGTGTAGCGGGGGCCCGGGCGAGACAGAGTGAAACTGCAGGCAAAGGAACCCCTAGGTCTGCAGTGATTTAATCCACAGAAAGGAGAGAGATGGTGTTAATAGATCACAACATTCCCTACACTTCTTACTCAAATTTTCTAATGCTTTAGCAGTATTAACTAACTGTGTCAGCATCAGTATGCGTTAGGACAGCATTTGTTCACTCCTGTTAACTTCAATGAGACAGTCTTATCAACTCCTACTTTAATTGTTAGTCGTTAGTTACACATTAAAAGTCAATGAGTCAGCTAGCACCTGATGGAGAGCTGGTGTTGGCACTCTGGACTTTCAAGTCCTCTTTGATCACAATATATTGCTGCTTCCTTTGTGTAAGTGAAACACCTGCACTAAAAATAATCTGGATAAAATGGCAGATCTGTAAAGACTTGGATTTGATACAGCTCATACAGCAAAATAGCTCTTGTTGACCTACAATAGCTCTGAGTGAAGAGTACAATAAATAATATCAATGACAAATCCACATTTTTAAGAGTACAATATGTTGAGAAATAATCACAAAAATGTGCTGTTCCCTTTGTCTTTTTACACCATGTATATGCTGAGATGTTTTAAGACCACAGGTTGTGGTACATTTAGATATATAAAATTATGTCTCCTTCCTACTTTGTGCTCATTTGGCTGTTCTTAAAGGGTCTTCAAAGCATTGCCAGCTCAGAGGAGATTGCTAATGACCCCATCATCTATTTAAACCTTCCAATACAACTTGTTTTCTCTGTTCTGAATTTTAGTCTGGAGAACATCTGCTTGTGGTTGCAGAGGAACTTAGTCCAGAGCGAGGGAAATGGATGAAGGACATTGGAACACAGGGAACCCACCATGAAACAGGCCTGAACCAGCCAAAATGTGTGGGCTGTGTCAGAGAATTATCTAATTATTCCAGGACACATGGTTCATTTTATCCTCACTGCTTCCTGGCTCCATCTTCTAAAGTTAATTCAAAGTCCTGGTCTAGCAGACCAGGATTTCTTATGTGCTCCTTTATCTGCTCTATGCATTTATCACCCACTCTGAAGTTATTTTTTCCTGCAGGTTCTATTAACTGGGTTCTTCTCTATGGCTTCTTGTTTGTTTGGTTTGGTTTTGTTGTTATTGTTTGTTCCCTTGTTTTTCTATTTTTTAAAGTTCATATGGAGCTCTTGGTCCTAAATTCTTATATGTGAATTTTTCTGTACTAGCTGCAGAATCTTACATGTGAATAGCAATGTAAGATTTAAATTAGAAAAATATTGATTTCAAAAATTCCAATCCTATTTGTAGCATTTTGTATATAGCACCATAAATAAATGACCTATCTACAGGGTTCCCATGTGCTAGGATGTGATTATGTGTGTATTTGTTTGTTACAAGCATCTTTATCTAGCTAAGAAAACCCTTTGATCATATACACCTGTGTAAAGTGAAATATTTGCACTTTGGAGGGCTGATGCTAAACAAAAAGGAATACAAATTGTAAGTGACTTCTTGAGATCATCCAGTCCAATCTCTAGCAGTGACTGGAAGCAAACTACATTTTGCCATGACCATCTGATTTAAAGAACTTTGGATTACTATGTATTTGAGTCCTAATCTCCCATCTGCCTCTCTTGCCATCTGTTTCCCTTACAACCACTCCCCCATTGCCCACAGTGCCTGCACCTTCCTCTCTGGCTGTCACAGCGTGGTTCCCCACCAGATCCCCCAGCTCTGCCCTTCTCCCTTCTCCTGCCTCTTAGCTTCCTGCCTGCTAGTTACACAAGCTCTCCTTTACTCCCTCCAGCAATACTCTCCCCAGGCAAAGGCAGCACATACAGGACTATTTCTGTTAGTCTAGAGCTATGTGTCTGCGTGTACCTTGGTTGGCTATTAAGAAGGGAAGGGCAAACACATTATTTTGCACCTTACGTGCTTTGCAAACCTGCAAAGGGACATAATTTGGAAATACCTTACTGATCTACCAAAATTTATTGAAATTTGCAAAATGTTTCTGACATCTGTAATTCTAATTCAGTGGCACTTCAGAGCCTTCTGTGCTGGAAGATCATTCACTACATACAGACAGCAACATGAATGGGATGCAAAGACAGTAAAGCAGAGTCCTAGCCCGGGTCAAGTGTCAAGCCTCAGTGAACAAAATTTACTATAAATCAGGGAAGATAAACTAGACTTACTGCGTATCTTACTGTCTCTGGCCAAGGTGGGGCTATCTGTTACAATTCATACTAAAATGCCCACATTTTTTATTTTAAAGAGAAGACAAGCAACTGTTGTTAAAAGAAAAAAAGAAAAAAAAAAGGGGAAATGTGTCTAAGAAGATTGGTATTTCCTGAATGAACATTTATTAATTTACTATTTAATGAAGATTAATGTGATCTTGACAGAATCAATTACATATATCTCTCTGTTTATATATAAAAAAATATATATAATTCACTTACATAAAGATATACTTTGTTGTGTAGAATCTGTGTGAGTAAGCAGATCACATGACAAATAATGTGCTTCAGAGATAGGCCAGTTATCTCTTTAAAAAGAGTGTGGCTAGCCCTTTCACTATAATCAAGGTCTGCCTTGATTAGATGCATCTAATCTGCCATCTTATTAGATGTAAGTACAGACAAAGTTAACTTCTCCTACAAAATTTACTTCAGCTAAATAAGTCACTCTTTTTGAAAGCTTTCTTCAAATAATTTTCCTTCTCCTGGAACTTGTGAAGCCCAACAGAGCCATGAATATGATAGCAAATTGCATTATCCCACCTATACATACAATTGGGCCATTATCCCCTTATCTTATAAAACTAAGCAGAGGTAAACCTGCCATCCAAACAGAAAAAAAATCTCCCATATTCTCTCTATCAGGTTATCCCTTCAGCTATGACATTTATCATGGTTGGTGACCAAGCTCAAATTCTAGACTTCTAATGGAAAAAAATGCACTTTCAATCCGCTTCAGTGCTTGGCTGCACGATGGCACCCATTGCCCTGGGAACTGTGGGTGTGCTGAGTCTTTGCATTGAAGGAATTGCAACCTTGTTGGCAAAACAGTGGCACCCGAGCAAACCCACTGCAGTCTGGGGCTTGTGAGAGTATGCCATATCCTCAGTGAGAAGAGACATGAGGGGAGATGTGCAGTGAGACCCTGAACTTCAGGCCGTGGGTCCTCACGCTCTTAGAATCATAGAATCATAGAATTGATTGGGTTGGAAAAGACCTCAGAGATCATTAAGTCCAAC
>JAWWEU010000040.1:22123170-22161332 GCA_035583155.1 Acropternis orthonyx
TTGCTGATGATGGTCTCAATCCCCTCATCCAAATCATCAATAAAGATGTTAAACAGGACTGGGCCCAACACTGACCCCTGGGGACACCACTAGTGACCGGCCGACAGCTGGATGCAGCTCTGTTCACCAGCACTCTCTGGGCCCGGCCCTCCAGCCAGCTCTGAATCCAGCAGAGAGTACACTTGTCCAAGTTCTTGGTACAGTGCTCCCTCACAGTGCAGCATCTCTCTATGAGGCAATCCCTCTGTAGGCAAGTCTCAGTCCCTCAATAAGGTCAGGCTGGTTAGTAGGACAGTTAAGAGAGGAAAACAGAGATGCCCTTTTTCCCATACACAGTCCTCTGAGATCCCTTTGCCTCTTGTTCAGAGGTTTATTATTGCTGTTATCGGAGTATTTTTCATTTTAGTATTTGTCGCCTGAAAGTACACACTGTTGCTGGTTCAGACCTAGTCCACAAATGACTGGCACAGCAATTAAAGTGCATCCAGTAACGACATGGTAGCAGAGAGAGACTTCACAAACAGAATTCACAAACTTTTAATGATTCTGAAACTACCCCTTAATATTCTAGTTAGAATAGCTGCACAACACAATATACAGAACCACATTTTCTGTGTGCATGGATATATAAAAAAAGGAGAAGTAGGACCTGGAAGGCAGGGAAAGAGCAGACTTCTCACAATCGCTTCTGTCCTTGCCAAAGAATCCAGAAGAAAGCTAAGCTTTCTGTAGCCCATAATTCCAGACAGTTGCTGAAGCAATTGCTGAGCATTTCTCCTGGCAATCTACATATACTGGTGATGTGCTGCCAGAAGGCTGCGACTTAGGAAGAAAGGACTCAGACTAACTTTGGAGTCTGCTGTTCCCTGCAGTCAAAAATCTGAAGACAGTGTCCTGGACTTGCCAGTATTTACGTGAGTGCTTGAGAATTGCTTGTATTTTTGGGGATCCTGGAAGTAGGTATCCTTCCGAAGTGCTGCTGGCAATTCTGTTCTCTGACATGCACTGTCTAAATGTGGGTATTTTCTGCAGTTACTTGAGAGACATAATTTGAGCATACCAATATTAAGTGAAATACATCTAGGGAATGCTGTAAAGGCTTCAAGGCCTATTGTGAAAGATGGGTGGGAAAAATCCCATTATTAATTCTGATTTCACCCAGACCTTACTTACTACTAAAAACTAAAATTAGTAGTGAAATTGTGTTTGATAACAGTGCACTTTTATGCCATCAATTTCCCTGGTTGTTTTGTTTTAAGGACAATGAGAAACGCTCTTGGAGACAGGATGTAATGAAAAAAGGAACTTTTCACTGACATAAAATTTGCCTAATGTTTTTCTTCATACTTAAAGCAAAATTATTTAAACATTTTATCTTTTTTTGGTGTGTCGATACAGTGTGTGAGATTAGAGTTGGTGCTGCTGGCTGGTGTCGCAGAACTTCTAGGAGGTAATTGTGGAGTTTGGTGAAAAGAGTAGCTCAAGTGTGTGGAAGAATCCAAATGACTTCAGTGGAGAGGGGATGTCTGGAGGTGTTCCTTATTTAGTTATAAATCAGACTCCTCTGAGGATGTAACACCACTACTTTGTTGCTGTATATGGAAGCTTTATACAGAAGTTCCTGAGATAATCAGGGTAAGATACTGTGAGTGTGTGCACGCACAGGCACATTCGTTGTGTGCACAGTAGCAGTGTGCTCGCTCCCAAGGTCAGTGAATTTTAGGTATCAAACACCTAGAGGAAGAAGAGGGAACTGCTCCTCTGAGAGCAGTGCTGTCTCCAACTCGATTCATGTCCCAGCTGCTAATGTGCATTGACACTTTCCACACAACTCTTTCATGGCAATGATTTTGTTCTGTCTCATAATATTCATTCACATGCACAGAACTATTGCCATCCTGTGATGAGAGAACTGAGATTCAGAGAGCTATTTAATTTTCTGTTGTCAGATGGCACATCATCATCAAAACCATGATTAAGTCCTTGGTTTCTCATTGCTAATTCAACTTTTAATGAGTTACTTCTTTTTTGAGTGAGGATAATGATAGAAACAGAAGCGTTTACTCTCTAACTCTCTTAACACAGAACTGGCACTCTATTTATTTTCTTCTCATTCATTGAGGTGTGGATGTGTGCCTAATTCACAAAACATTTGGTCCAGTTATCAGACTACTTGCATCATACATGTGAATTTACCTACAAGGTCAGTTTTGAAAGGAGGAAGCTTAGGAAGAAGTGAGGGGATGGTATTGTATCAACAATCACAGAAGTAGTCACTTTCTACCTGCAGTGTGGTGGTGATGGGAAAAAAATGAATGGCCTATTTTTGTTATATGACAACATTAAAAAAATTCCAAATTCAAATAGTTAATTACCCACCTTGTTCCCCAGTTTCAATGATCTTGCCCACTTTGGTGCATTAATTTCATCTTTTCTGCCTCAGCAGTTTTTCTTTAGAGCCTCAGTAATCCTTGCTTCACATCTTGCCCCCTTCCCACTTAACACTTTTTGATTGATAAAAATAAAAAAAAAAATATTAAACCCTCATACAGTTACAGTCTGTGTAATCCAAGGCCCAGGTAAAATTATGTCTTCACTGATAACAAGCACAGCAGATCTTAAAAATCAAGGTGAAAGAAATTCCCTGGTAAGAAGGCAGTCTGTTCCTTCATAAATGTCCATTTTAATATCAAATGGTTATGGGATGTCTAGCACTAGCAAGTATTATAAGACTTTCAAAACTTTTGATTGGGTTAGATGATAAACATCAAATCCTTCTTAGAATCTTACTAAATCTTGCTAAGTCAGTGTTACATGTTACCTGTTTCCTGAGCCACCTTCTTATTTCCTCTCCTCAGTGGATCCCTTTCTTCTCTCTTTCGAACCGTTTTGGTTTTTTGGCTAGGCCTGTCATTGGAGTATTTGAACCCACTTAAACCTTTTAACACTGTTGTCACAGAAAGTCTTTCAGCTTTGGAAACCTTACCCTTATTATATCCCTGCAGCTGTGATATTTATCCACTGTTGCATAAGGAAGGGTGGTTGTGGTTTAAAATGTGTGTAGCCACAGGCAAGATGCCAAAGTCTACAGGGTTTAGGCTGTCCCCAACTAATTGAAGTCTGCTAAACTGGCAAGTTATCAAAGTAGCTGGGGTCTGACATCTCAGCAACCTTGTAATAGCATTGACCTAAATCATGCAAAAGTTAAGGCCATGGGGATAAAAGGGAATAGTTTAAGTTTGGGGATGTTTTCTGTATTTTTACACCCTTCTCACTGGCAGTTTCCTATTGTGCTAATAATTATTTATGTGAAAACTTTCTTTGGCTCTTGTGTTTTGAGATGTTTGAGCAGTTCAACAGCCACAAAAATCTCCAGTGACCATCAGCGAAAATGGGGTCAGTTTGGGGCTTGAGCATCTACAATTTCCCCTAGTCCTGTGAGCAGAGGGCAGTATCCCTTACCACAACATGGGTAGTAGTAAACATGCCTTGGGATTCATTCCGGAGAGTAGGGCAATTTGTCACTCCCTCTGCCTTTCCTCACTTTCCCGCAGAGACGGGGCTGCTGCCCGAAGGCATGGGATCTCTTGCTGGTTGCCATTCCTAGGGTATGTGAAAGATTCCCCAGATGAAGTGTAAAGGAGCTCACAAACACAGCTGTAAATTAAGTGCTGTGGTGCCATTAAGTATCTGTTTTTAATAGTGCACACAGTATTAAGTTTCCTTCTTGAAAGAACAATTTATTTACAGCCTCGGAACCAACTTAATGACTTCTGTCTAGAAATTGGACATATTTCTATTGCTTTAATACACTCACAACAAATGCTTTCAACCTTCATTACTGCTCAGAAAATTCTGTTATTTTGTGATGCGAAATTTTCCTGTATTTTAGGTAGTGAAGGACAACCTGCAGGATCATCATGTCCTTTAATTTCTCATTTGTGTAAATATAACCTATTTTATTTCCTAATTATCTTCAGCAGTTGCATTAGAATTTACTCCAGCTCATCACTCTGCCCCAGCTGTGCTCAGTACTCTTGTGGGTGAGAGCCTGTCAGGTGCTTCATTACCATCCATGACTTTTTTTAAAAAAAAAAATCTATGGCTATTTCTACAGAAGTAATTAGGAAATATGTTTGTATAATGAACTTTGAGAGTAAGCTGTATATTATTCCTCAGAATTGTTCTCCAGTGCTAGACATCCCATTATCTCTGTTTTAATGAAACATACATCCTTTTCAGCTGCACCCCAGCGGAGGGGTTATCTGTAAGGATCCAAAGGAGTGCACTTGTACATGGACAAACGTCATGATGATATACAGCAGGCCTGGTCCAACACCAAAATAAAGAAGGGAAAATGAGCCTGTTTTCCAGAAATTACTATTGATATCTTTATATATTCTGTGATATCTGTGATAGCTATTATCTTGTGTTTTCCAAGGCTTGTTACATTTCAGTATCTATTGGAGCAAAGGGGAGGAAAACAATAGGGGCTTTCTATTTTTATTACCAGAAGGCTGACTTGGTTAGCATACAAATCCAGTATCTCTGTGTATTTCTTGTTTATCTCATCCTCAGGCTATGCAGGATGCTAGAGCATGCTGGCCAATAATATAGGTGATTGAACAGGAAAATTTTTAGACTGACTTGTTGATACTTGTGCTTTGAAGGACAATTTAATGGACACATGATTAAAAGCTCTTATGATTGCAGAGGAAGCTTGAGTGTGTGATTTGGGTGCAAAAATATATGAAAAAGAACTCAATATATTGTATTTTATTGTATCTTATTGTGGTTTTGTATTATCGTGGGGTTTTATTATCATGGTTTTGAAGAACTGATGTATTATTTTTATTCTTACGTTTGAGATTGAAGATGCTACTGTTAGTACTGACAACACTAATATCTCCATTAATGTTTCCCTTATGGTAAATGTAGAAATAGGGAGTTAAGAATGTAGAAACTGAGAGTTAAGAATATATTGACAGAGACAAAACAAAAATATAAACTGAATTTAAGGATAGAGAGTAAATACTGGTCACTTATTTTTACCAACAAAAATTACTTGTACTGTTATAGAAACTGGCAATGGCAAAAACTAATGCAGCATAGCTTGAAGCAAGCCTAAATACAAAATGTTTAGTGAATCATATGTATTCAAAAGGGAAAGGAACATATTCTCAAATCTGATTATAAAAAAACCCCGAGCTTACAAGTATTCCATATGGTCTCTATTTTATACCTGTTGCTACTTTCAAGGAATAAATAGCACTATCTGTACAGTATAAATAAGGCAGAAAAATAAATGTCTGGTGAATCAAACTATATCAGACTATATTTACGTCATATAAATTTAACAGTAAGTGTTTACTGGATCAGATCCCTGCAGCAATATTGGAGGACAAAGTTTCATTGTATTATTTGTGACTATAGAGGGGCTGTATATTAACTTTAAATTTACCTGCCTTACAAAAATAAGCAAACTGTTTTTTTAAAAAAATATAATCAGATGTAAAACTACTCCCTAGCTGCAGAACCTGTGACTTTCAGAAAGTGGCCAGGAGCTATGGAAACAACTTTTTTATAGAAGTAAACTTTAAGACACTTTAAGCTGTATGCCAAGGTGATGTGTTACAGGGTAGACTGCTTTCCAATACGACTCCTGAGACCACTTATGCACGTGTGAGTGTGAGAGTTGGTGCAATTTGCTCACTGAAATCCTGAATCTGCTATGTTACACCTCCACCTATTTAAATCAGAGGTCTGCACTTCAACAACATAAAACTTTCCCTTCTTTAGTACACTGTCCCTGTATTAGAACCAACTAAAAAGGAAAACGTGGCTGTGTAAATACATCACATAATTTTGCCTATAGGGGCACATGGAAGATAAACGGATAGCTAGGACACATTTCTGTGAAAATAGAGATTTGATGAAATTCATTTGCTGGAGAACAAAATGAGGCACATGAAGGAAGAGATAAAGAAAGAGATGGCTCTTGTAAGAGAATGTGAAAAACTGAAGTCCATTCCCACCTAGTTTTAATTTTTGAGATCTCATAGCTTTTCCTTCTATCAGCTTTTAGTCATGCAATGGATCCCAGCTGTAAACATGAGGAGTCTCAGCTCAGGGTAGGCACGCTGAGTCCCTAGGCCTGCTAGGATGTGGAGGTCATTTGTACATGGCTGTACAGGTCTCTCTGACCTGCTGAAGATAAAAACTGTGCAACTTGCCCCTTCTGTTTGCTGGCAAGATAGTCTGTAATCCTTTTGAAACCAGCTGCAGCACGGAGGCAGGGCTGTCTTTCTCACAAAACCTTTACTACTTGTCCAAAATAAAGCTGATGGAGACCTCAGTGTCACCAGATGAGAAGTGAACAGTGGTCAGCAGGTTAAGGTGCTGTGTGGAGGTTGGAAAAATTAGGTTGGCCACTTGTCCATAGACAAGTGAGGGAGAAGAGAAGATAGAAAGGGTGGAACCCCATGAGAAGTAAGGCAAAATGATGAAAGTGGAAAAGAAAGGCTGAAAGGTTTTAGTAAGGAATATTCAAGGAATCGGAATTCAGGAAAAGGAAAAACTGAGAATGTTTTTGTAAGGGGATGAGAATTACCTGTTTGCAGGACTTGTCTAGATGTGCCAGGAGAACCCATGAATTCCTTGCATGCAGTCATGTTCATAAAGTGTGTGCATCTAACTAAAGCATGAGCAAATCTTAAGAACTTTAGGCTTTGGAGATTTGTCTTTTTATGGTCATCTGGAAGCTCTTTTTGGGGCTCTTTTCAAATAAAAACATAAACAGTTGGAGAAAGGAGTCTAAACATGAACAGGTAGCTGGTCCACCTGTTGCAACTCTGTGCAAGACTTTAGTATGAAACAGCTTTATCTGCATTCTTGACTAGATGGTCACAAAATATTTAGGGATCCAAGAAGCAGGTCTATTGATAGCATTTGAATATGTGGCTGGAATAAGGCATTTTCTTAGATACTTTCATACTAGATGTTTCTAAATCTGTCAAAAATAACCTTCAAAGCTACTGAGAACTTCTTCTGGCTACCTACATTTTCTTCAAAAGTAATAAGCTATCATGCATGAACAAGCCAGGATTGGACCTCAGGTTGCACTGCCATCAATATTGTTGTGGTGAGAAAAAAAGCCCACAAATATTCCAACTGTAACAAAAAAAAAAAAAAAAAAGGCTAGGTCCCTCAATATTATTACTTGGTGAAAAATTTGAAGACACAAATCCCTATTTAAAATCTACCAGTGTTGTGTCATAGCATTTTTACCAGAGCACTTGTAAATCAGGCCTTGACTTTTCTTTCATTTTATATTGCAGTGTGCTGACACTTGGACATTAGCCATACTTTTCACTTAGGTTACTGTGGCTGAATTACTGTCAGACTGTTAGGTGTGCCAAAGGACTTTTCTCCTCAGATGTTCTACACTCTGTGTAGGAAACCTTTGCTCAGCAGAGGCAATGACAACCTTGAACCAAGCAACAAATAGTTAGCATGGTATCTTCACTTACAAACATCCTAGAAAATGTGTGGCCAGGATGATGGGAAGGGGCAGGACCAGCCCAGCTTCCCCAAGTTTGAGAAGGGGGCAGAGACCTGGTTACGGTGGACAAAGCAAGACTAGGTCTTACATTCCCAAATTGAATAAACGGAAGCAAATCCACATCAGAGAGCACCTCTTCAGCACAAGAGAAGTCTTGCTAGATGTGTGAGTGCTGCCCTTGCTGGCGTATGGTAGTCACTTTGCTTGCGAATGGACTCTGCTACTGCACTGAGTCTTTCCCAGTAGCTGCAGAACCATATTAGGTAGTTGAGATGGTGGTGCTCTTATCTGGGGCTTGATAGCTTACAGGCAGGTCAGTGCACCTGTATTGACCTTCCCACAGCTAAAACACAGATTGTCTGGAGTCTGTCTAGCCAAAACTAGAAACTACTGTGAACCTGAGGGACAAATAACGACTAAACAGTTGATATTCTGTCCTTCACACCCTAGGAAATAACCCAACTACCCAGGCTGGAGGAGCAGGGAAGACAGTTTGCCGGATACAAAATGTGGTAATTGCAGCATTGTCTAGACAGACACTTCAGTCCAGACTGGCTCCTGCGGAGCGACAGATCACTCATTAAAATGACTTGCATCTCTACTGAATTTTAATTAACAGAACTGTGAGGAGCAGGTGTTAACTTGTTTTATAGACTCATTATAGTCCCTAGGCTCCCTAGACATTGTTAGATATAGTTACCAAACATTAAAAGTTCCTGATTTTGACCTTTATTTTCTCATTTAAAAACTTATACTTGTAGCAGGTATTTATTCACATTAATTGAAGGATATTGCTTTGAAACCAGGCATTTAAACCTCAGGAGCTGCAGGAAAGTCCAACAACAGGACGTAAGCAGGGAAGGATGCAGTTTGTCTGCATTGAACTTGTGGAGAGATTGTCAACTCCCTCCTGCCTCCAGCTCTGCATTTGCCTTTCCCCTCTGTGTCTTTAGGGATGTAATGGGATTCACCCACTGTCATAGCTGCTATCTAACAGCTGCCCAACTCAAACCATCTGGAATTATCCAGGTTAGTTTACACACTTTAATTCACAGAGGTCTCTTCTATGCTGTATTATTTTGAATTGGGTTAGAGAGCAACTACATAAACACTATAAGCCACACACAGGGCGGTAATGTTGGGGGTGCATTTGTGTGCGTGAGGTGTGGATAGACACTCAAGGCAATAAATTCTTCATAGAATCAACATGGGGGATGTGACCAAGGTGTCAGGCTCATTTTTTAACACCTATTAGACATTTTTACTGCATAGTGGTCAGCAGTCCATATGTTACTTGGTCTCACTGTGCACTTCTGGTAGAGGTGCAAGTGCTAGAAGCTGGAGCTGTCAGATACCAACCAGCTACTATCTCTCATATGGCCTCTAAACCTGAAAAAGAATCTCTATTATTTTCAGGAGTTAAGTGCCTGTCAGCTCAGGTCTTCTCATGCAGAGACATTAATCTAGCCCTCTTGTAAGGCAATAGGTGGAGATTTGTTCTTCATTTACGCAAGTGAAAAGTCTTGAACCTGTATATCCCATGCTACCATCAAATGTTAGGCTCGCCAAACTACCTGCAGGGCTGGCCTCCCTCTGACCCAGTGCACTGCTGAACAATCAAGCAGCTCTGGGAGCAGATGTTGAGAATGTTCCATGTTCTCCACGCTGAAGAGAATGTCCTGGTGGTGCTGGTGGTGGTGCTGGACTTGTGATCCCGGTCTAAAGTAGCAGAGGAAGAACGCAAAAACATCTACCTGCACACAGAATCCCACAGCCACTCATCTGTTGAACTAATATTCTTGCCAAAACTTTAGGCACCAATCAGAAAAATCTGAGAGTTACTTTAGGTTCTCTTTACAGTAAGCAATATAGCAGAAATAATAGACACATCTAGAGAATAACTCATATTTCGGTCTTTCTGTGATGATTACAAAGAAGCCTAGTGTGACCACAATCGTAATTACAATGCCTCAGTTAAATATCTAAAGTTAAGGAGGAAACCAGGTTTTGGTGGCTGAAAACAGTCTCTACAAGCTGTCATCCTTGACTTCCAGGCTGACCTTGACCCAGCAGGCAAGTTCCGAGTATGTCTGCAGGCTCTCTTGTATGCCTTTCACAGACAAAAGTGTGTTATTTTGATAATTCCATCAGGGCTTCAGAGCTGAACTCTTCTAGAGACTGAAGACTTGTGCAGACAGCCAGCATTAAGAGGTTACTAAACCCTGATTCCTTGTTACTCCACGAAAATGACGCAATATAGAATTTAGGGTACAGTAATGGGTGGAGCAGTAAGACCTGCTATGATTTAACCTTCTGCCACCTTGTATGTATGTGTTTTATAATAACTGGGCAGGACATGCGCAAAGGATGTTGAAACAGGAGTTTACAGTAGCTAACAGACACCATTTGCTGTAAAGAGAGCTTGACAAAGGCCCTGAGCCAAAAAACCCACACCTATCAGTCCACACAAATCATGTTCAAATTGTAACCACTCCAATAAAAACTTTAGACAGAAACTTAGTAGAAGACATCATTACATTATTATATATGAAGAATATTCTCTATTTTGAAGAAAGCCAGATCAAGCCGTGTGCTGCATTGTCTAATGGCTTGCAAAGTGAGGTTTTCAAGACTAAAATGCATAGCATCTTTTTACTGTGTAGTCAGAGCTTTTTCATTCAATGGATGGTGTGAAGGTACCAGTAAATACTGCAGGATATGTACCAGCACCAATACACAGGTATGCCTGCATTATATACGGTGTTTTGAAGATTTACACAGGCAAAGATGGCAGTGGAGTTTGAAAGATGGATTTTTGCTTAGTAAAGGCAAGCTCCATGAAGAGCTAAGTGCTAAACTAACTAATTAGAACAACACAGCTGTTTTAAATTTATCAGGGAAAATCACTGCCCCAGATAAGAGGCTTGCTCTATCTCTGTAGCACTCAGATTTTTTGCTGTTGGAATTGACAAAAACATTAAATTAATAACACTGATATTTTGAAGAATTATGAAAAATGCCAGAATTTTCAACAATCATATCTTAGATTTCCAGAAGCTGCTAGCCTGATGAAACAAACTTCTCAGGTCATCTGAAAAAAAAAGACTAATGGGAAGTAGAGGAGGTACAGATAGTCATAAAAGTGAGGTAAAACAAGCCAGATGCAAGGCTAGCAAGCAAATAAGAAGGTAAGACCATGTTATTCATGTAGCCCTACAGAGACTTGTTTAGCAGTTTGATTCTATGCCAAATAGTTCACTGCATCTCTAAAAATTGCTTTACGCTAAAAGAGTAATCTGAAAGATCCCTGGACTGCAGTCAACTTAATATCACGCATATCTGCATCTTCAAAGCATTCTCTTTGGCTCAACATAGCAACAGAAGGGTAACTATTAGTGGTTATTTCAATCTTGAGGTAATTTGATACCCCACTACCCCACCCACTAAGCAAATAAACTGACTTTGATGTCCCTTTAATATGTCACAGAAGAGAAAAATAAGGGCTTGTATTTAACAGTGTGAAAGAGATTATTCTAAAGATTATAATTTTCAAATGAATATTAAGAATAAATACTGTATTCATAGTCCATTCTTTCAGCTCCTTGCTATATTTGAAATCTAGCATCTCCAATGACAGAGATGATTTCTCAAGGCATTTTCCAACAAATAGGAAAATCTTTTTTTATTATAGCCAGTAATTCCAAAGATACTCACTAGGATGGACTTGATCATGGTGGCCATCTACACTGCAAGGCTCAAACCCAAATCACTGTTCAACATCTATGTAATGTGAGAGATGAGGAACTGAAATTTATTGGACACTGGTGAATCATACTCCAGCTTCAGCTACAGTTTAAAGGTATGCAATAATAGCTGAGATTACTGCTCCGTATGTCAGAGTATTTATTTTGCAAAACAGTTCCAGTCTCTCTCTACCTGTAGCTCTAAGTACACTCTGGTTCTATTCTAAACTCCATGTGCTGCTGGAAGTGCTTGAGCAGGAAACCTTGTGTCCTTGTTCCCCAGTCTGAATATTTCAATCCTATCACCAATTCCAGGGCTACTCATGTCTGTATTAGAAGGTGGAACTCACCTTGACTATTAGGTCCTTTGCTATTTTAATGGTAAGTAATGGGACTAAGGTAAATATATGGAATATAGGAACACTTTAATTCTTATTCAGACAAAATGTAACAGCAGATATGATAATTCTAGAGTAAACCATTGATAGCAACAGAAGTGCTTCCATTGGAACGCAAACACAGTAATTCTTTTATTCTCTTAATCCATAAATTTTAATGTGTATAAGCAAGCAATCCTTGCATGTCAATCTCAACTCTCATTTTTCACATACCTAGAGATGCTAGATATATTTTAAAATTAAATAATGAAAATGTAGCTTTGTACCTATTTTAGTCTACATTTCCTTTGTTTATTCCTAAGACTACATAGACCATATATAGTGTTGGTAAAAGCTTATTCAAAGAACTTGTTTAAATAAAGATCAATCTGCAAATTGTACCAATGACTCTGTACAGACATATATATGTACATAGACATGAAAAATAGAAAACTCACAAGAAAATATCCACTTAATACATTTGAAAAATATTAAGATTTGGAAAACATTAAGACATCTGGGCATACAGCACATGTAAACCATTTTGTGGTGAAACTAGAACTGATGAATTGCACATTCACTGGTATCAGCTCCAGTATAACAAAGTCAGCTCTTTCCTTTTCATCATTAAGCTGATGCTTCAGCAACAGACTTTGCTTAAAAAAACCCAGACATAAAAACCCAGTTTATGTCTTAAAAACATTTGTGTACAGAACAATAGCAGTAACAGCATGTGGATTTAAATGAGCTACCAAAAAACCAAAATTGTAACACACCTATCACTGATCATCTTAACACTGAAGACATCCAGCTGTATTTTGCATCTACTACTAATAATGACATCATATTATATCTTGCAGCTTTAAGGTTGTGCAGCCCTGGAGTTCCAGACCCAAGAGAATATATTATATCATATCATTTGCATACAATTATATTCTTTAGATAATCATATTGATCAAAACCAAATGCTGGTATTTTCAGTATTTATGCACAGCTCCTGACCCATCATTCATGCAAAGTTCCATGCCAGGGAAAACTTTACATAAAAATTTGGGGACATTTACTGTAAGCAATCAGCAGCATATTATACAGAAACAGAGATAATCACACCATCTCACTAAATGTAACTCACTGTCTAAATTAGGAGCTTTTTCAGTTATAGTGGAAGGTCTCCTAAACTAGATGTGCCAGATCCTCTTTTTTGAGGATACTCCTATCATCTAGGAAGCCAGACCCCATATTGCATGACAATTTCCTGTCGTTACCCTACATATCTTACCTAAAGGAGCATGAATTCACAAAACTATAGCTGTCATGAATTGCTAGTCCTACTTCTACATAGGACAGCCCCTCTGTGGGCTACTAAGGTAAATAAGATGATGATTTCTTGCTGTAATTTGTTTGTTCCATGAGCTTGCTTGAGGCTTCCTTTCCCAAAGTAGCAGCTAATGGAGGTTTATTTATAAAATTGTGAAGGGGAAGGATGACACAAAGTTCAGTAGATCCTTTGTTAGACCTGCACTTACCTGGTTCAAACCTCCTTCTCTAGTGATGGTGGGAGAGAGTGGTGCCTTGATTGCCCACTGCATGACTGGATTAATAAAAATCCATAACTGGATAATTTGTAGTGACAACAGTTTTATAGGTTGCCATTAACCTGTCACCCAGCTGCTAAACCTGGACTGTGCTTGGTTTCCTATCAGGGCACCACAACTGTGAATGAGTGTGCTGCCAACACTGTGGCTGGGGATCAGCAGACAGCCTCTCCCTGGGGCTTCACCCACAGAAGATCTGCAAACATTGGTGATGGAGCTGGGCTACAGCATGAGGCTGCAGTTCAGAGAAGGTCTGAACTGAAACTAGCATTCAGAGGACGACTTGTCCCTGCCAAGCATGAGATGCTGGCAGTATATCTGCTGCTGCCATCGCATCAGACACTCTTCATGACAGACTAATAACCAGATCCTGAATTTCTGTGTGTTTGCAAAGGAGATTTTTCTTATGTTTGTGGTATTGGCTTCACATATTGGCAAGTATTTTATAAAAAATCATGAAAGAAATGGCACTTCCATGCAGGAAGAATACTTGCTTGGCTCACAGGTCAAGGTAGATATACACTGAAGCACTTTTCTAAGTGCACTTTCCTAAACTGGAACCGTAAAGTTATGTTAACAAATTCACTATATTTACATGGTACATTGAAACAGTTACAGTCATTCTCAAGTGTAAGTAATCTATTAGCTTTAGAACATGCAAAAAAATAGAGTAGGTAACTCTTCCATTTAAGATACAAAGAAGAGGTGTGTTTTCACTAAAAACACTAGAGTTCAAACTTGGCATCATCATTAAAATGCTAATAGACATTTTCAATTGTATAAACCAAGTGTCTAAATAGAAAAGGTTTGATACTGAAGAGGAACCCATCCACATAAAATAAAACTCTTTAAATGGAATGTAGTCAGTTTCTAAATACATTCAAATATTAGTGTCTATAAATAGAAAACTAGATAGTGCTGAAGAGCTAAAGCAATCCTTTCCGAATGTTCAAGTCAATATATTTCTCTCTCTTTACTATCATTATTACACAGTTGCTTAAGCTACAGCTGTTCTAGCCTTTGGCAACAGTTCAAGTAACTTCCCCTCTTCTCTCCTTTGCAACCCTCTACCTTCCATTTTGACACAAGAGTCACCAGAGCATATCTCAATTTCATAATGTTTTTGGAAAAATACCACATGTCCTAAACTCTGTGTGTGTGTGTGTGTGTAGTCCATCAAGGAAGCATACCATAGATTGCTCATGATCCTTCAATTGTCACTCAGGTAGTGGTACTTCTCTGGTAGCAGCACTATATCCAAGAGAGTCTATGTGCTGACAAGCTCCCTCTTACTTGCACAAAGCCTGCTGAGAAGGATTTCAGAATAAACTTGATTTATTGGACCTCGGACATGATATGGGGACTGAGAATTTGTTGCATAGTCTTGCACATGTGATAGTTTGCTTTGACTGCTGAAATACTTCCCCAGTGTATAGTGCCTTGATAACATCATTGTTATGTGTGGCCTTTCTTCAGAGGGATTGGATTTCACCACCTGCAAAAGAAGTGACATATGTGAGTGCTTTCTGCCTGCACCTAGAAAGACAGATACACAGCTGTGTGCACAGAAATGCTAAAACAGTTGTCCACAAAGCAGGTCCTGATACTTTTACCTTAAGCTGCAAGTTGCTCACAAACAGTATTTCAATGGCCAACTTGTTATGCTATATACTACTAAAGCACAAGATCTTAAGTCTTGAAATCTAAATGCATAGGCCTGTTATAATCAATTGATTCAGTAATGCCTTTGTATAGTATACTCTGTTCTCTTCATTAGGGACAATTTACCTTAAACAATAAAATTCATACTCAACAACTTTCCTGTATATTTAGCAAGTGAAAAAACAAACTCAAACAGCCCCAAATTGCAGGAAGGCTTAAATCCTGCCCTGATCTTAAACACTTGAGGAACAAATACTGTGTCTCAGCTATGAGCCTTATCTCAGCTATGAGAATGTCTCACTCCAAGGTCTTTATGCAAACCGGGCCCAGCCCAATGTTGAAATGAAAACACTCGTGTCATGTTTCTCCAAGAAGGGAGTTATAGTGCAATGTAACATCCCTCTCCCCAGGGCTTCACACTGACATAACTACAACATGATTCAGTAAATTAGTTCCAAAAAATGCTCCACCTTGGCCCCTCAAGTATGTATAAAGATCTGGGATTATCATCTTCAACTTGTATGAAATACACAAATGCTCACGGGACTAACAAGAGAGAAAGTGAGAGGTATGGTTGTCAGGAGCCTAATGACTAAGGGGGTGGTCTCCTGTGGAATGCTGAAGGTCTTGTCTCAGTGAACACTCAGTTACTGATGAATAATGAAGCAACTTCAAGAGACACAAAATTCATAACCTTGAAAATATACAAAACAGAAGACCTCAAGCCAGACAATAGCAAATCCAGGGAAAACAGAAAAGCAGATAAGTGGTTAACTTATTTTAAAAAAGTAAATATATGATGACTTGGTAGCTCTGATGCCCATCAGTTTTCCTGCTGTATCAATCACAGCAGACAGTCAAAAATGCAGAATTCATTTATTAATGCACATATTTATGCAGAAACATGTTAGCTTTTAAAAAATATAATGTGTATTTACTGCCACTGAACAATTAGAATAAAAGTTCATTCATAGTGAAGCTTATAATAAATGAAACTAAGCATACAAAATTCAGTGTGATTGAAAGAGTAACGTGCAAAGGCTTGAAGACTGAACAGAGAGGCTATGAGGAAGATGACTGAACTGAAAAAGGACCAGGAACTATCCATGTAGAAAATTAATATATCCTCTGATCAATTTGATACAGCTAAGCCAAGGGCTATTATTTGTTTTCATGCAATTACTGCAGGTTCATTTTTCTAAATTAGTGCCTTAGATCTTACAACTATTTCAAAATTATGCCACCTTGAACCAATCATCCCAACTGCATTCCTGTTAGGCATAATCTCCCAGGAATGCAATCTAATGTTCACCCAACAGCCAATCCCAAGATTGCGAGTTTGTATGTTGCAACCATGATTTCATTGCCATTAAAATAGGAAATAAATCTGATTTTAAAAATAGTTTCTATAATGGTCTTTACAAGTGCTGGCCAATCTACTTCTCTATAAGCATTACCAAAGAACGAGGTAAATAAAAAATCAAGTTTGCCTGTATGCACAGAATTAGAAGTATGTTTGGACAGCAAGTACTGGGGTTATACAAGATAGTTTGTCTCAGCTCAGTACAATCCCTTTGAAAGTCCAGATCCCTTGGCAAACTCAGCAAAGATTGTAGGGTCTACAGAGATGCAGATTTGTATGCTATCAGGCTCACCCAAGACTCTCTGAAGTGGGTTGGTGGGAACTCACTTTTTGAGGACAATCAAGGGAAATAGCTTTCTTTTCAGCAGCTAATGGGAACTAACTGAGAACTGCTGATGGCATTTCAGTACGTGTTTTTTGACTGCACAGAATGGCCAGTCCTCCATTCCTGCATAGCCATGCTTTAGCTCAGATGGCAATTATAGCGAGGTGCCATTTTCTGGGCATTTAGGAATGTCATTTTTTAAGAGAAAAAAAGTGAAAGTGCAAAACAATAGATTTAATCTGTCTCATCTGGTTTCAGAAAAAAATGGAAAGTGCTGGGGTTTTACACAGGGTTCTTGGCTCTGTCCTCAGAGGCAAAATGCCATTTTCCTAGTGCAAACTGCTTCAGCACCTGATGAAACTCCACTTGCCAGGATGCAGAAATAAGCTGATGACAAAATTGTTAAAACTAATGAGGTATCAAAAGTATTCAAGGCCTTTCTTTTTGTTTTCCTTGAGGGTCAAGTCTGGATTTTAGTGGCTGATGGATTCTCCTCGGCATATCTATCCCTCTTTCAGGCACAACGACCTCTCAAACCTCATTAACAACTGCTCTGTTGGCCAAATTCTCCACTGATCCTCCCCAGAAACACATACTCTCTGTTGAGATTCCTCCGGCAGAGAAGCAAGACCTAATTTGCACATGATCTCATACAAAATGATGGAGGAGTGCATGAAAAATGCTGATGACCGATCACACCCTGCTGTTTTCCACCCAGTTCTGTACAAAGCATCTGAAATATTTCACTTTGAAGCTCTCTGTTTCACTCGTAAGCTCTGTGGAAATGGCAAGCATCAGCAGTGACCCATGAAGACACCAGCATCTGTGCTTTAGACAAAAAAGGGTCAATAGAGCTGTTTGGGTAAATGGAGGGATGCATTTACTCTATGGGATGATTTATCCATCACGTAAATATCTGCTCTGTGACTTACTTTGCCTTTTCCAGCTTCATTTGTACTGAGTTGTGTTCTTGCCTCTCAGGTTCTGAGCAGAGTAGATTAAAGGACTGGTTAACTAACCACACCTGCTAATTTTGTTCCCAAAGCAGGACAGAGGCCATGGCAATGGCCTGAAAACATTTGAGCTGAGGTAGAAACCAACTGTGAGGCTGACACATGGCACTAGAGCTCAGATGGGTCTGATAACACTTCCAAACTTGTGCTCTGTCCCAGGAAGCCTCACACTGGAGCAGAGTCCCAATCAGTTTCAGCCGATTGAATCCCCATACTCTTTTGGAAATGCATTTCCTGTCTGGTACACTGTGTCCGATATTATATCTCTGCTTGTGTATTTAAGGAGAAAAATCAAAGCCTTATAGTTATTAATTGTTTTATTCTACTGTGACTGAGAGAATTAAATATAATTCACAGCCTACAAGAAAATACACTTGCTATGCTAGTCCTTGGCCAGCAGACACGACAAGGACACTCTGGAGCCTGTGCCTGAATTTTGCTATCATCACCACTGAACTTCAGTTTGTTTGGTTTAAACTACTCCTAGGTTTAATTAGCCACACAATATATTGGTTTTCAGTGTACACTGTGGGTGTGTGATGAAGGAGATATTATTTTTAGATTGTTGTTTTTTTTGGATCTTTAAGGAAAATATATCATAACTGTCCGGACATTTTTTCACAGCAAAAATTAGTACCTCCACATCATTCCTGGTGTCACGACCCACCTTTGTATCTGCAAAACTCTACAAAGATTCTCTGCTAACCCTGCACACATTCAGGTCCTGGAAACAGGTTTGCCCAAGAGTTAGGCTTACAGAAAAACAGGCATGACTTGGCAAAATAAGCAAAGGGTGTTTATCCTTGAGAGATTCAGAAAACATTTGGTGGTCTCTCTTACTTGAAGTAACTTATATTGACAGAAAACCAATTCCTAAATTCACACTAAAAAAACACTAGCATTTCACTTGTGTGGTGCTAGTCTTTATACACTTTTGATAACTCTAAAAAAAAAAATCTATGATTTTCTCCATAAGAATTAAATTTTTGTCTTCTAAATGACATATGAAATTACTTGTGTCATTATTCTAGTCAGTAACCAAATTTCTGAGATTTCTTCCAACTAGTAGCTTCTTATTGGCTCAGAGCCCCCAGCTGACTATGACACATCATAACTTCATTAACTCTTCGTTTCAAAGAGCCATTTTTCTTTGCCCCCTCCAGTTTTAACGTTTTGGCAACTTCTTCTCATTCTATATTTCATTCTGTGAAAACTTACACCTGTTATCTTTCTTTGATCACTAGAAAAAATTCTGTCTCCCTGAGAGATATGACTGTTTCAGTCTTATGGTTCTAAACACATTTTAGCTGAATAACTTGTGGTAGTTTCCTAATCTTTTGTTAAACAACTCAGATTCAGTTCATAAGAATGAAGAACCCTGTAGCATCACAGGGAATTTCTCACTTGCACTTCTGTTTGTATAGTTGGTCACTGTAACTAACCCAGATCATTTTTTCTCAGACATAGGAGAACAGATACATGGCAGTAAGACTGGTCCTTCAATTTTAAGCTCCATTTTAATTATATTTATGGTTTTATGTGAGTGTGCTGAGTTGCTCGGTTAGGAAGGCATCAGACAAAAACCTGTGAGACTGAGGTACAGTAAAAAGATAAAACTCAGTCCCATGCAGAAGCAGGGATGTATGACACATAATAAATAACATAAGAACATGAAAATCATGTAACATCCTTTTATATGAGTTACCTTTGCAGAAAAACATGTTTATTCTTATTTCAAGGAATCACCACCACAGCAATTCAGCCTGTCCTTGGGTGGCCTTCCATGCTGAGCAGCGAGGGACAAGTGCCACCAAAGAAACTGCTATGCCCACGATCTGTATTCAGGCCTTACTTTGAGTCACAAATGCTAACCTCATTGCATACTTTTTTGCTTCTAAAGCACCTGTCAGTTAAAATGCCTTAAATACCTAGTATAAACATAAACTATTACCTCATGGAAATGGCAGCCACACTTCCCTTGCAGGAATTCCTTGTAACGTCCCATGGTGATGGCAAAGGTGTCAACCACTTCATAGCCCAAACTTTTAGCTGTATCCAGAATAATCAAGTTTTCATTCCACAGGTTTTGTACTTGTGCCTGTATTCCAGAAAAAATATTGCAATGTCTTGTCAGAGAAGGACTGTTTAAAGGGTACTGTGTTATGGAAATGGATAGCAAAACTGCATTTTTAAAAAGCAAATATGTTATACTCCAGGCATGAATTACTGTAAATTCACTCTTGGAAATAGCTACCACTCCAAGATTGTTGTAGATTTTTAGAGAAATTACAATTACTTTTTAGTAGTTGTGCAGCTTCCTTTATAGGAAGATTTCAAGGTTGTTTAAAATATAATTACTGGGTAATGATTTTTAACATATATTTAACCAACATGAGGTCTAATTCAGAAAAAAAGTCCAATTATAAAGTTGTTGTAACAAATGGTGAAATTGTTCCTGTAAACAAAAATTCAGCTTCAAATCGAATTCATTGAGGCTGCTACTTAAAAGGGGAATATTGGGCATGGGAATCTTAAAAATGGTTATAGTGAAGAACAGATTATTGTTTCTGAAGATAGTGCAGGAACACCAAGAATAGACAAAAAAGATAGCCATAAAAGTGGCAAGGCAGTGGATTTGACACCAAAGACAGAGGAGCTTTGAGAGTAGCTGAGGTAATCCTGAATCCTAGAGCACTCCAAACCACATGGGTAGTTTGGCATATTATTCCAATATTGAAAGCAAAAAGAATGTCATTTACTCATAATTTCTGGAGTTTTGCTAACTTACTGAATAAAAAAAGAGAAAAAAGGTACTCCTGGGAAGCCTTTAATACTCTTTCTATCCTTGCCTCACCTATCTGGGATCAAATTTTTTCTTCCTCCTAGGACTGAACTCTGCTGAAAACTATGGCAGGAGCTATGAAAATGTTACTTCATGTTGATGACAATTTCCCTACTATATTCTATTGTGGTCACCCAGATAAATTAAGAAAATGGTCTGAATCAATAAGAAGACATTCGGTAGAGACAAGGTAGATAAGCAGTACAAAGTTAGACAGAAAGAATGGGCAAAATCAGACAGGGTAGTCTTTGTAGCAAAAAGAATGGTGAGAGTCGCAGTAAGTCACACACTGAATACAGCAGTGTGTTATGGTTGCAAAAAGACATGGGCACCAATCCCCAGTGTGAAAGAAAGGAGTGCTGTACGTAATCCATGAAAGCCAATAATTTTCTCTTTTTGACACCTGTGAATAGCCGGAGCATGACACGCAGCACTGGTAGGCATCATTCACTCCGTTCTGCCCTCCAGTGCTTCTCATCCATGCATTTCATGTGTGTTCAATAGAGAATCACTGTCCAAATTGTAAATAAAAATATTGAATTGAATGAGTTACAAAAGAGCATTGAAATGAGCCTATTTATTACTCTGAGGTTCTTGGATATGATTTAAACTGACTGCAACATATCATTAACATACAAATAACAGGCTGGATTCACCAGTACATTCCAGCTGCTCTGTAATGTTCTGGTTTCACAGGTGGGTTAAGATTTATGGAGTTGTGCAATGCAGCCAGATCAGTGAATGTGATCCAGCAGTAACCATGGAGGAAGCCTGGGAAAGGCCTAAGCTCAACATGGTATGAGGAGCAATCTGCTTATTCCTAGCACAATTACTCAACTTTGACAACAGGCTTAATATTGGAGCTTCTTCTGGTTCTTGGGATGACTGATGAAGCACAACATCTCCAATGGGTCTCTGATTGCAGCAGAGTCCATGAAATAAGTAAAATTTGTTTGAATTTGTATTAGTAAGCAGCATGAGCAAATACAAACATTAATCTTTCTTTGATCCACTTAAAACTTGCTCAGCAGACAGTAAAATTAATGCTGAAATGACAAGTCTTCCATGAAAATACATTCAAAATGTACTGTAGCTTACCTGTGATAGAGAATGTATTCCATCCACTGGGAGGTGAAAGCCCATCCCTATGGATTTGATAATTACCAGGATATTTGATAGATTTTCCCTGTTTTGAAAAATAAAAATAAAAAAACCAACACAAAAAAGGACACACATTTTACAGAATCAGAATATGCTGAGTTGGAAGGGACCGACAAGGATCATTGAGTCGCACTCTTAATCCTGCACAGAACCATCCCCAAGAGTCACACCATGTGCCTGAAATTATCATTCAAACACTTCTGAACACTGTCAGGCTTGATGCTGTGACACTTCCCTGAGGAGCCTGTTCCAGTGCCCAACCACCCTCTGGGTGAAGAACCTCTTTCTAATATCTAACCTAAACTCCCCTGACTTGGCTCCAAGCCATTCCCTCAGATTCTGTCACTGGTCACCACAGAGAAGAGATCAGTGCCTGCCCCTCCTCTTCCCCTCTTGAGGAAGTTGTAACTGCAGTGAGGTCTCCCCTCAGTCTCCTCTTCTCCAGGCTGAACAGACCCAGTGCCCTCAGCCACTCCTCATACGGCTTCCCCTCAAGGTCCTTCACCATCTTTGTTGCCCTCCTTTAGATGCTCTCTGATAGACTAATATCTTTCTTATATCATGGTGACCAAAATTGCACACAATATTCAAGGTGAGGCCACTCTCGTGCAGAGCAGAGTGGAACACTGGTGGAGCCTCACCTTGAATATTTACTAAACAGTCCAATCAAAAGACAATGTATATTTATTTTTTCAAAGTCAATTAAGTGCCCACCCATGAGGAAACAAAGCAAATGTTTGTATTTAAAATTTTTTGTTGTTTCTCATAATTTATCCTATCAAAACCTGGAATAACATCACGTACATAACATTACCTGTTCAACACCTTTTGGATAATTTGCAGGTGATTGGAATTAAGCCACTGAACACCACCTACAATTAATACAGTCTGGTGTGTGTTGTCCAGGGGACGTGATCTGAAACAGAAATGAAAAACAACACATCTTGCTTTAAAACAGATGGCAAATATTTTAACTGCATTGCATTTCACTGAACTGTATCTGGCACCCTAATCAGAGGCCTGATGTAATTGTCTACTATTTTTTAATCACATAATACACCCTGCACATGTTATGTTTAATTGTTTACTGACTTTAACCGAAAAAAGTGTTAAGCACATTTGTGAATAGAACACTAATACAAACAAGGAAGCAATAGAGTTTGCACAGTACCTCTGCAACAGCTGTTCTAGTGCTTTTTCAAAAGTCGGTCTCCAGTTTGCATTCATCCAGAACTGGGGGTAGTAGGAGTAACTGATAAATGTTTTCCCCTCATTGATATTATGATAACATTTAACATCATGAGTCTTTTGCCATTCCTGCAGAGTCTTATTCACTCTTTCTATTAGATAGTACATCATCCCTCTGTTAGTTGAGTCACCTATAAAAAGAATCTTTAGATGGCAAAAAAAAGATTACTTAGAAGTTGTACAATCCAGAACCTAAATCCATAGAAAAGAATACAGCTAGACAAGAGGTCTTTAAGCCCTTCTCATAATTGTCAAGTAATATCTCTTTGAGCTGACTGTTCTCCAGCCCTAACATCTCAATACTAAAGTTCTCCTTTAGCAAAATCTGTGTGATTTGATTAATAAAAAGCTATATTAAGTCTTTCAAAGACAAAAAGTGCAGGTTATAGATGTTTATAGCTGCACAGTTAGCCCTGCATTTTTCATTTGTGATGATAATTTCTTTTGCTTTATACATATTTCCTTCCAATTGCTAGTACACAATTGTTCTTATAATTGCTTGCAGCTTCCTGCTTTTCTCCCTTCAGTGTTTCATGTGATTTGGTCCTGCACAGTGCGGCTTGGTTAATGTCTGTCTTCCATAAATGTGATTCATTAGAATTTACCTCAAACTAATACACACTGACATGAATGGGTGCAGTTGCTGCCATATTTGTAGAGAGATAGGCTTTCTGCAGTTTCAGAGAGGGTATAAAAAGGAGGTTATTTTAGTGGAAGATAATCTGGATAGAGTCCTGTCATGTGTGATGGGAGCACCAGGAAGCACCATGGCCTGAAGGGAGTTAGGAAGACAGAAGTACTTTAAGTTTAGAAGTCTCCGCTGGATTACTCTGAACCTGCAAGGGAACGCAGCAGTCAAATTTTGGCTTGTTCCTCCTATTCTCTGACAAATCATACATTTCTGTGTGTGGAGACCACAGAACGTAAAGTGAGGGGATTTTTAATGCAATTGCTCTATTTTTAGTGGATAGGACTAGCAGTTCTTCCTGCTTAAGCAGGTAAGCAATGACGAGAGTCCAAAGATAAGGGAACCCAGGTTCGCTGTGGTTTGCCAGTGAAACTGTGTGCACAATCAATTACCACAGTCACCTCAGCCAGCAATCCACATTGAGGAGCAAAAAAGTAAAACTCAGAGTCAGAAACCCCACAGACCCATAACACAGTATTAGCCCTGTTCTCTGCACAACAGGGTGCAGCTTCTCCTACCTCCTCTGCCACTCAGGGTAGTTGACACTCTGTAAGATGGGGTTATGTTGTTTCATTTCCTAATTTGGTTCGGGGTTTGATGTTTTACCACTTGCACATTGAATATTTGATTATACAAATAAAATTCAGACTGCAGAAGACTACATGTTTAAGAGTACGTTTCCAAAGGGTTTTTTTCAGAGATTTTATGTGATGTAAGCATCTTGGATTTCTCTCATATAACACATCTCTATTTATCTATTTCCTAGAGGAATATTACAGTTTTGGAAACTGATTACACTTCCCACTATTAACCTGTTGTGATTAAAAATAAGCCACAACAATGTACCAATGATACTTCCCACAGAACAGAAGTTTCAGATGAACATACCCTAATCTGGTGTCAGGGCCCAGAATGGGTGTAGCAATGCCTTCAACTTCCCATGTCTTGCCCATTGTGGGCTGCAGAGAAGCCCTTGATAGGTTATGTATGGTAACAAACAAATTAAAACTAACACTGAGTGCATAGAGGCTCTTCTACCTCCTGTCCTGGACCTCTCGAAGCTGTTTCATGGAGTAAATTCTCAAACAGCTGCTGTTCATGCTTGTACTGCACAAGCACTTCTCTCAAATGCAAAGGGGTTTCCAGTTTTTCATATTGTGTCAGAAGAAACCTCTTTAAACCAAGCATAATATGGCTCACAGAAGTCAAGGATCCTTGGACCCTTGGAAAGGCTGGTTGGATATTCTCTCTTTCCCTCTCTGACAGACACAAACATGCACACAATTATTTACAATTAGGAAGACAATCCACACTTAGAATATGTCCTAATTCTAAAACAGGTTAACTTGAGGTTTTAGCTTGCAAAATCTCTTAATCTCTCCAGTCTATCTATATCCACGTATCTTTAATCTCCATTTCACGAGTCCATCATTGTAGTATCTAGATGCATATCTATTTAAAAGGCAGTTCTCAGATATTAGCAGGCAAGGATATCATTACCTTGGGTGAGGACATTTCTGTAAAAACACAACACATCAATAACAATAATAAACAGGCACTAGCAAGTTACACCCATATAGCAGCTGGTAGAACATACAAAATTGTTTCTCTTCTAGTAACATACAATATCATTTTGTTAGCACATGGGAATTGCAAATGAGCATATTCAGCTATTTACACTAAATCAGCAGATGTGGCATTTTTATCTCATTCTTCATTCTACTGTGATAAGGATTCTCATAGATATTTTCTCCTTCTAACTGTATTTGGTCTAATCTCAACTACCACTGCTTTCAAATATCAGAACAACAACTTTCATGAAAAAAAAAGGAGAGAAGAACTATGGCCAAGGCCAATGAACATGATAAACAGATGTCTTTTTTTTGCCAACACTGTGCATTCACTAACAACTTTAGTGTGAAGTGTCATGCTAAGTTTTTCCAAAGTCTTAAACACTGAAGAGTATTAAAGTCTAAGATCAACTCATTGGTCTCTTTCCCATTTCGTTGTTGTGTCAAAATTAGAGCAAAACACATACACGTACCCCAGTTTACACTACAAGATAATTTAGCCTTGTAGGGCTTTACAATTTCTATACCTACACAAGTACACACACATAAACAGTGGATCCATGAAAGAATTTTCAAGCCTGCCCTGGGGTACCTAGGTGGCCAGGTCTGCAGGTAGAAGGGCACTGTTTGAATCATTTAATATATCAGTACCAGGAGAGACAAGTTAGGTACAAACATGTCTTAAAGTGGCAGTTCTAGTCCATAAATGACATGATGCTGAGCACCATATGAAACTATCAGGTGGGCCTTAACATAGTTGTTATCCTGATGTTCTGAAAATGTGAAGGAGGTGATGGGAGTCAGAGCATATTTCTTTAGAGTAGTCAGGATGAGTGGATGAAACAGGTAACTGTTATGGCCCTGACATACTTCTTCAAACATCATCACAACATTGAGGAGACTGCACACAGCCTATCTCCAAAGGAGTAAGTTCTGAGTCTCAGAATATCTCAATTTTCACTCTTAAGTGAGCCTGTTATGAGATGGTAAAGCAGGAGGTCAGGAAATTAGATCAGACAATTAAAGCTGTTGAGTGACTGAGTGTCCATCTGTGAATGTATACTTGTTTCTAGGAGAAGTTGTGGATGAACGGGATGAGTCAGGAACGAGACAGATGGTAACATCACACTGGGGAGGAATACAGGTTGTTTCACTCCTTAAATTAACACAGACTCTCAGAAACACATGCTAAGAGAATAGTCAAGGCTTGATGTAAGTGGGTAAGAAAGAAATGAACCAAAGTGGACTTATGGATGTACAGAAGGGCAAATCAAAAGCGTAGGTCACCCTCAAAGATGTCAGTCAATTATAGAACCATATGATGCTTCAGTGAAGTCTTTGGTTGTTCAAGTAGATAACAGCCACATCACAACTGTATCACTGGAATCAAGCAAATTTGTTCAGCTCCAGCTACATCTTTCACTACAAAATTACAGCATTTTTGAAAGATATGTCATTAGAACTAGGACTGCATTATGTGAAACCTGTAGTCCCTGCCCTCTTGCTCTCCGGTTTGCAGTCACCATGGGATGGTATTAGAAGTCATCCTCTGGAGACCGTGTATGCTGGGATTTTGAAGGGAACATTCTGCCATAAGTCTAGAGAAAATGTCAGATAGAAACATATGTGTGTGTGTGTGTATTCCTCGTAATCCATACTGCATCCATTCATTAAGACCTTGTCTGCATCCAACAATCTGCTTCTAACTATTGGTTCAATAATGCTGTAAGACAAGTAAGTCCTGGAAAAATAAAAAAAAAAAAAATTCTTCTCCTTAAAAAAAAAAAAAAAAAAAAAAAGCCAAGTTGGAAGAAGAGTACACCTGTAAGTAATCCTACCCGCTTTTCACACTGCCCTGGTGCAGAGCTGGCCAAGCACATTTTCTTGTAGTATTCAAATAATCAGAAAACATCTTTTCAAGGTTCATGTTTTGCAAGTCAGCTTCATTTTCAGGAGATATTTGGAAGTCTCAAAGGTTAAAATAAGTAGTTTTTAGTCCTAGGAAGAAAATCCATGTCCTTCAGCTAACCCAAGAGCTTTGATGAATTAGAATAATCACTCAATGTAAATGAATGTGTTTTAACTACAGCCACATTTATTTCTATAGAGTTGCATGAACTCACTGTAGTTGCATGTGCCATGTGGTACATAATATGATTACACCCAAAGGCTCCAGGGATGATTCTGTATTTAGCTCTATGACAATAATGAGGAAGGTGATGGCTCAGGTGTGTAGAATATGCCAGATCTCTTTTTTTTTTTTTTACATCTGGCACAAGGCTTAGTCATGCACTGCTCAGGTTGATGGGGCATTTGTCTGCAGGATGACTAAAGGTTTAGACATACATGAGGTTATAATTTTACCAGACAAAGAACAACTTTCACACAGACAGATGTTTTCAGTGTCTTCTCTTGCAAAAATTTTGTGTGAAAAATTCCATTATAGCTTAAGGGCTTTGAAAGATTGTGTAAGCATAGTGGAATTCACTTCTTAACCAGACTTATCATTATAAATTAACCACACTTAGGAAATTTAAACACCTCTAAGTTCAAAACACCACTTAACTCTAAAATATTATTAAGAAATTATATGTTAAAATTCCTGTTTTAACAGCTGAATTTTAAGTACTCTAGCAAATATTGCCTTCTCATATTTCCTGTTCTTAATTACACATGACTCAGTGGTACTTTATTATAAGAATAAACTCTGGATAGTATTCCTCAATGATAAGCAAAATATATATCGCTCCTGCTGTAGAGGCCAACTTTCTATATGCTGCTAATTGAGTAAATAATAACCTGTTAGAACCCTTTTTCCTTCACCCATTTTTAAAATTTCTTGTACAAAAATCAAAGCATCATTTCTTACTACAGTTGTATAAGTCTTACAGTAAAAAGTCATTAACTGCAGTTACAGAGAATTTTGTTGAGCCAATGTAATACAGATATAATATTTTTATTATGACTACCAATTTCTTTGATTCAATTAGGACATACATGTGGAGTTCCCTAAGAATGACACAGTCTGCATCTCATTACCCTTAGAGTTTATAATGGAGGAGAAAAAAGACTGCAGATATTAAAAGCGGACTGAAGGAAAATCTATTCAGTCAGAACCACCTTAACCACAGCACTTCAAAATTTTCTTGTTTACTGTGTATGAAATGCAAACATCACTGACTATTCTTGCTAACACATCATAAAGCAAAATAAGACCTCATAAAACTATTGTCCACATACATCATTTCTTATGTCTCCACCAGCTTGAGTGTTACTGTTTCACTACAGGTGGTCTTATCTTTTTATGAAACCACGTGTCCTGGTTTTGGCTGGGGTGAAGTTAATCTTCTTCCTAGTAGCTGTTACAGTGTTGTGGTTTGGATTTAGAGTGAGACTAATGTTGATAATACACTGATGTTTTAGTTGTTGCTGAGCAGTGCTTACACTAAGTCACAGACTGTTGGGAGGCACAAGAAGCTGGGAGTGGACACAGCCAGAATAGCTGACCAGAGCTGGCCAAAGGGATATTCCAAACCATATGGCAACACGTCGAAAAATAAAACTGAGGGGAATTGGTTGCAGGGCTACGACTGCTGCTTGGGGACTAACTGGCCATTGGTCAGTGGGTGGTGCAAAACTGCATTGTGCCTCACTTCCTTCGTATATTTTTTATCATTGTTATTACTATTTTCCCTTCTTCTTCCATTCTACTAAACTGTCTTTTTTTTCAACCCATGAGTTTTACCTTTTTTTCTGATTCTGTCCCTCAACCCACTGTGGGGCAGTGAGTGAATGGCTGTGTGGGGTTTAGCTGCTTGCCAAGTTAAACTACAACACACAGAAGCAAATTAGCTCAAGCACAGTTTATATGCATACAAACTACAACAGCAGTTAATGATGATGTGAAATCAATCGGAAGTCATAGCCAGGGATAATAAATTATTTTTTATAGAGAAAGGAGATTATAACTTTACAGATGAGCTTTGGAAAACAAATAAATTCTAACAGAAGACATGAAAGCAGCCTGGAGTTATAAAACAAATTAGAAGGCATTTTTGAAGATATAATTATGATGCAGATAGGACAGAAGTGCTCTGCTTGAGTGAACATAAATATATTTCAGAAATACTGACAAATGAATAGAAGAAATTAATGAGCAAGAGATATCTGTATGCTGCATTTTACTAATGTTCTATGAAACATGAGAAAAACAGAAAGACTGCACTTAAAGATACAGCTGATCTTCCATGTGCTGCATTTCAGACCAAAAGAACATTCACTTTACATTTTATTTCATCACCCCAGCCTGTACTTGTGCTTGGGATTGCAGGGCCTTGCACTTGGCCTTGTTGAACTTCATGAGACACAGAAGCCCTGTCAGGGTCCCTCTGGATGGCATCGCTTCCCTCCAGCAAGTTGACTGTGCCACACAGCTTGGTGGCAAACTTACTGAGGATGCACTCGATCCTGCTTTCCATGTCAAACAGCATTGGTCACAATACCAGCCCCTGAGGCACATCATTTGTCACTGCTCTTCACTCAGATATTGAGCCACTGAATGCAACTCTTTGGGTGTGACCATCCAGTCAATTTTTTATACACTGATTGTTCCATCTATCAAATCCTTGTCTCTCCAGTTTAGAGACAAGGATTTAATGCAGGACAGTATCACATGCTTTACACAAATGATATTTTAAATTGTAAGAAGATCAAAATCCTGGAAACAAATTATATTTTTTTCCAGGACAAAAATCAGAAACTTCAGCCTAGTGAATCACAAATGTCACTATTTACTTTATCTGTGATTTCTGGTGCAATATTGCAGGTCTGAATTTTTAATGAAGGTATTCAGATGTGAAATTCAGTCATAGAGGGCTGTTAGAGTTTTGACAGTAGGTATGATGTCATTTGA
Organism: Acropternis orthonyx; assembly: GCA_035583155.1. Taxonomy (NCBI): domain Eukaryota; kingdom Metazoa; phylum Chordata; class Aves; order Passeriformes; family Rhinocryptidae; genus Acropternis; species Acropternis orthonyx. The sequence goes on from JAWWEU010000040.1 coordinate 22,153,232, forward strand.
CCAAAAGAGACTACAGAAATACATTTCTCTGCTTTCCTGAGAAAGGTAATTCTCTGGGGTTTATGGAGGTTTTTTTGCCTTAGTTTGGAATAAACTTTCAGGAAGAATTCGTATGTAGATACATGAGTCCTTCCTAAAGAATTTTGAACTCCAGAGACCAAAGTTACACAAGCTGAATATGCAAAAACCCTGAATACAGAGGCACATAGGTTAGTTGAGCCTTTTTTGAGAAGTGGACACATGAATGAGTTGTGTTGCTCTTAGCCAACTTCAGCAAATGACAATGTAAATCAAAGAGCTTTCTAGATCATCTCAGTGCCCTCACGTGGATGGATGACTTTTGCCCTTCTCTTTTGCACACGTGCTTTTTTTTGCTATCTGCTTACATTTCCAGCATGAAAACCTTCTGTTTATTCTATTATGGAAATTAAGATGTTTGTAGTACTTAAAGACAAGGTATGTAATGAACTGAAACTAAAATCACAAATGAAATAAATATGTATAGATGATTATAAAAATCTCTTGTGTAATAAAATGTATTTGCTCACAAAAATTATATCTTGCGAGCTACTCAGTAGCTCCCCTGTAAAAGATCTAGGTTTCTTAAACATATGTAAGACAGACAAAAGTCTCTTGCAGTGAGCACCTGAAAAAAAATTTTACTACATTGCTTAGATTGTGTAAAGTAATTCTAAAGTTTGACTTAGCACCAGCAGAATCAGAATCTTATCATCGAAGCAGAGAACCATGTTCATTCATCTACCTTTGGTATGAAGAAGGTTTCTCTTAGTTCTTAAGTTCTACTGAAATGAGGGAGTTGATCCAGACTCTACATTTATTTATTTGGTGAAAGAAGCAAAAATGCTATTGCAAAATGTCACACAAAGTTAAAACCACTAGAAAATGATGACAAAAATAACATCAGTGGGAAAGATATATGAGAAAACTACCAAAAGGGGAACATACTTTAGAGTAATGGCTTTAAAAGAATAAACCAGTTAAATGGATATCTGTGCAAAGGTAACGGGAGTGATTTGGCAGATTTCTACAGAGCAGCAAAGGTTATCAGACAAAGTCAGGTGACTTACGTAAAAGATGCAGAATGGGAAACAAGTGCAATTAGTTTTACAGAGATTTTTCTTGCAAGTTGTTAATGTAGATCATGTAAGATCTGGTTCTTATCTGACACTAAAATAGATCAGTGACCTCAGACAGTCGGAACATCATGGAATTTGGATTAAGAAATTAAGATCACAATCAGTCATTTCATATACTTGGTCTTAATGAACCCTTAACAAATGTTGTCCTGTTTTTGACACTGGTGAACATGAGTGGTCAGACTCAGGAGGTGGCGATGTCAGCAAATCCTCCCAGCAATACCCTGGCAATCCGCTTCCACAGTAGCATGTTGTTCCTCTGCTGTCCTTCAATTGCCTGACCAAAGGGTGTTTGCTTATTGAAGCAGCCTGATGTCCATAGAAATTAAAGACCAAAGCAAAGCTACCAAAGTCTTGTCTATTTTTGCTGTGGTCAATCCAGAAGCGGTTTTTTTGTACATGAGAAATAAATAAAGCCTCTCCTTGTCATACAATTCAATATTATTTTAGAAAAATATGTTAGGAGAAACCCACAGCCTATAGTGATGGAGAAAACCACAGGCAGAAATAAAGCCAAATGGCAATAAAGTACTTCGTGCAGGGCAAGAAATTACCAGAAATGAAGGAGAAAATGTTAATTGAAAGACTATTATTTTTGTATTTGTCTATATAGAAATGTTCTTGGATTTTATCAAAATGCCACTTTTAGTTACTGTTTTCTTGCCTAGGCAATACACTTTAACATCTTTATAACAATTAATTACTTACTTTCTGGATACTTGTATCCTCAGTAAGGTACCTGAGCCTCAGATCAGAGCTCTCTCTCAACAGTTTTACAGTCATAGCATGCTTATTAAGGACACCTTGTATTTCCAAGCAATCACCTTAGAAGCTTCACTAAAAGAAAAGAATGTGCAAGAAGACTTGGTAAGATTAGTGTGCACAAGCAATGCCATGCATTAGGTATGCAGCAGAAGAAAACCAACTTGCATGTCAAATGTGAGACAAACTGTGACAACAATGCAAATCCATCCTCCATTTGCCATCCCTGTGTATTCACTGCAGGTCTGACTGGTAACCACATACACCACAGGTCTTGAAACTTCACTGGTGTGACCTAAGGTCCTATGTGAAATGGCAGCAGACAACTGTCTCTGCATATGAGGCTAAAGTATGGATAATTGTTGGTCTTCGCCCCTGTGGATTTTTCATCTGAATATTTTCCCAATTATAATAAAAAGGGATTTTTCTCACTCATCAATCATAAAAATATCTTGAAATATTTTGAAATATCTTCAGGACTAATATCCAGGTAAATGAAAATGAATTAAAATGTAAAACCTGTTACATACCCTTCTGCCCTCCACACAGCGCTGGAGCTCGGGCTTGGCCAGCACAGAGTATCGGCAGCCGTGGGGTTGCCACGTGATTTCTCTCCAGTCACAGGTCCTGTTGTCAGAGCAGCTGAGGCAGGGGACAATCCACTGCCCTGGAAAACAGCAATGGGAAGTCAGCATCCCCTCTGTATTTTTGTGACTGGTTTTATTACACGGGAAGCAAACTATTTTTGAGTATTTTGTCATAGGAGTTTTCCAAAATTAAATGCCCTCCAAGTCTTTAAAGAGACTATTTCCTTCCATTGAGTTACGTGCTTTTCATTTAACTAGGGTGGGAGTTTTTTCTTTCCCTGAAAGAGCTGTGAATGCTCAAATATGACAGCTGTTTGTGGGTTCATTTTTCAGTTCATGTTGCCTTCTTGTAGCACCTTGTCCTTTCTCAACCAAAGAGATATAAGAAAGAGAAAAGGGGTGAGGAGGCTGAATACAAAAAGAAAATATTCACATTCAGAAGTGTCTAAAGACAAGATTTGTTCTCATCTACAACTAAACATCTAAAGGTTGAGTGGCTGGTTGAGAGCACTTAAGAGAAAAATGAAGCAGGATGAAGGCTTTCTCTCAAAAAATGCTAACTTCTTCAACTTGTGAGAATTCACAGGACTGTCCCAGACTGCACATATACATTTCAGAAGATGACAGTAAGGTGAGATGAATAATGTACGTGATTTATTAGAGTCTTATCACTATTTTCAAAAATTATTTTGCAGATTAGGAGCATAAAGTGGGATAACCAAAAGTCACTGGATTTTAACAATCCCTTATCTAAGGTGGAATGGTTCTGATGTTTTGTTTTCTAAAGCTATTCCTTTCCAAAATCCTACTGCAAGCCTGATGGATTTAGTTTCTGAATGAAGACAGAAAACTTTTGAGTAGCCTTTATATTCAGATCAACAAAAGAAACACTTTTTCTAGCCCATACGGTCCTGTCTACCTAACTCCGCTAGCAAAACCTACTTTTGTTCTGATTAAAGACATTACACAAGGAAGAGTACAGAGGTCCCAGGTCCTTGTCAATGCTATCAGGCCTTGCTAATACACACGATTTTCTCACTACAGCCCAGAAAATAGTTCCAAAAGCAAATGTTTGCAAAGTAGACCTGGCCTTCGAGTTTGTCACCTCCACTGCTACCAGGCAGCAGCTCAGCAGCCAGCTGGGTGTGATGGATTCTGCTGCACACGAAGCCACAGCAAAAAACCCAAGGCTGCCTACTGACATTTTTTTATCAGGCCAGGGACTGAGGGGGCAGCTGAGCAAACCAACCCTGCAGGATCCCAGTGGCCTTGGGAGACTCAGCTGCTGCCTCAGGAGCAAGGAAATTTCCAGGGAGGCAGCCTGTCCTTGCACTTAGCCAAAAATCCAAGTGAATATGTTTTGATAAGTGTCAGGGTGAGTTGTCTTAGCAGATAAAGACGTCCCTCCAAATAAAAGCATCAAGAATTGTTTGTGTGGGAGCCCACAGAGGTACCTCTAAGGGCAGAATACAACCCACAGTGCCATGACAGCGCAACACCAGTTACTGTGTACCCTGCACAACTGCCCTTGTTTCTGCCCTGTGCAGGACATGCTCATCCCAGTCTTAGATGCACTTGCAGATGAAGTGGAGCAAATAATGGCAGACTGAACCTAGACAAAAGCCTGGAGACTGGCTTTTACCATGCTGTGGGTCAGTGAGCATAACCCAGCTCTCAGTTCCCATGGGCACGGGTGCTTCACAAAGGCAGTGCTGGGCAAGCAGCCCAGTTCACAGCATGGAGGAAGGAGGGAAGGAGGGACGCTCAGGATCATGGGGGTAGAGTGCCAGCAGGAAGATAGAGATACTCTATGTTCTTGTGCAGAGGAGTTTCAAACTTGCATTTTCTGCATCCTAATCACCTAGCTGCTGGGACAAACATTCCCCACTCTTATCAGCTGAGGACCACTTAAAAGTTAAAAATTAATTAGGATGGGAAAATAACTTGCTTGTAAACCTGATAATTTTTGTGCAAAACCAGATCTGAACTTTGGCCTCCAGGCAAGATCCTGTGTGGACTTTTTATCAAGGGTTTAAATTGAATCTTTATCTAAAGGTACAAAGTAGATAGCCAGGTTCTGGAGCAGGGAGTGCTCTTCCAAATGAACATCTTGCTCAGCTGGGAAACCAAAAGCTGAATTTAGACAGTTCCTCTTGTTTGTAACCTCCCAGTTCTGGCTGTTGTGAATCCCTTGCTCATGCTGACCATCCCTTGGCTTTGAGATCCTTTGTTCCAGGTTGTGGTCTATGGGCCACCACTGGGACCAGGAATGCTTTGACCCTCTAAGATTGCTACTGCCACTTGGATCTTGTGGATCTTGCGGATCTTGCCCTTAGATCCTTCTGCACCCACTTGGCAATCCATTCTCAACTTCATATCAGTTGTATGAAGTGACTGAAAATGCTGGGTCTCAGATAACCCAACAGGTGCCATGCAAATACCTTTTACTGCTTTGTGCCTTTTGGGCAATAGAGCAGAGACAGAATGGTTGGTTACTTTGAAGTCTGGGCTCCAAGACTGCTGCTACTTCAGAGCTCTTCATAAATGATCTGAGAGTTGTTTTGGTCAGTGGTTTATATTTTAAAATTATATGAAAACTGGGTAATTTTTCCTGATGTAATTTTTCTTTCACACCAGATACGTAAAAGTTCTGGCAATGTCTACAACATATGAGATCCTCATTTTATGGAATTTTCTTTTTAACATCCCATACATTTATGAGGCGATCTGGTTTTAGGTAATAAACTAAAAAAAGTAGAACTATATAAAATGAATATTTAGGAGCCAAAATATCTGAACAATAAAAGTTTAAACTTTGGCAACTATAAGTGATAAGTACCTTTTGAAAAGCTTTCTTTTAAATAGCTTGGTTTATATTCAATAGCTCTCTAGGTATATTAAGAAAAAATAGATAAATTTCTGGCATATGCTAAAGATTAGTGGTAAATGTAAAAAGATTTGAGAACAAGGATATATGGACATAAACTGATGTTTATAGGAAACACTAACATTTAATGATAACAGAATAGTGGCAGTTTTTATATTTACATAGGTTTTTCAAATGATACATCTAAATTTATGCCTTCTAATGCAATTATTATGAAATTTTCCTGCTGCAACTTCACAACAGTAGGTCAATGCATTCTCAACTTTCAAAAATAGGATTGTGTTAAAAGAGAAAATAAATCCCATATAAAAAGAAGAAGACAACAGTAAAAAATTGCAAACAATATTAGTTTGGAAATTAAGCTTATTTGCTAGGGCAAATATAAATTGCCTTTTTCCCATTTATATGTAAGCAAGCACACATTGCAGCTTTCAGCACCACTTCAATCAGGCTGCATTTTGTGGTGCTTCAGCCAAAAGAGTTGGCTCTTTTGGGCAAGTTACCTACAATTAAGTGAAAGAGAACAGGAAAGAGAGAGGTGTTGTTAGTTTCTTCCCAAATTAAAAATTGGCCTAATCAAAGTTTTATGTAAGCCGGTAACTAGGAGTTTTCCACAGGAAGGGTGAAAGTAAACTGGATTTTTCACTCATTAGAGCAGTTAAAAATTGCAGGCTTAAATCTGCTTAAGATATGAGATTAAACATTGCCAGTACTCCCCAAAATCATTCTCATAACACGACATGAAAAGAAAGATACTTTAAAAATAATTACTTAGGATTGTTTACTTTCTATTTTAAAAATATTACTCTAAAGTTAAAAGTTGTAACCAATAAAGGCTGTACACTTAATTTGATAGTGTTTTTCTTCTTTCAGCCTTTTATTTTTATTCATCCTTTTCCACTGTCGTAGCCACACATATATATATTTTGCTTTCAAATTTAACATCAAATTTTTTTCTATAGTGCTGAACAATCATCTATATAAAGAGAAAAAAAGTATTATATCCTAATAACTCAAAATCAAAATATTTAACCTACACTGATGCTAAAGATAGTTTGTTGATTTATGACTAGCTTACTTTTATATTTGGTGTTTACTTGGCACCCAAAGAGTTTCAAAAAGCTTTTTCTCTGTGACTCAGGCTATGGAAATATTTTTAATTTTGGTTTAATCTGCATTTATCAAAAACAAAAGTAAAAATTATTTTTAAAGGACTTGATTTGCTTAGGCGGATGGACCGAGGTTTTTAGCTTGTAACCAAAGGAGACATTAGTTTATGACTCTGATGGACCCAAATCCAGAGAGCTGTTGAATGCAGAGAGACTTCACAGAGAATTATGTTAAACTGGATACCATCGTAGGAAATGTAGAAAGCGGGATATAACTAAAACATACATGTGACGCAGCAGGGCAGAGCATTAGAAGTGAATCTGTGATCTCTTACCTACCAGATTTTTGTAATTGCCTGCAAACCACATTTCCAGAGACAGCAGTAGCCTGATTTACCTGCAAGAATTTAGCCCAGCTTGGTGTTCTCATGGTCTCTATCAGTTTTCTCTCCCTGATGAGCCAAACACGTGGTTAATAATTGCTGTATTATTGATAATATAGCAATACTGAACAAAGAGCTAATTTTCCTATGATAGCTTGGTTCAAACCCCATGTGAAGCAAGGGAGGTTTTCTGAAAGAAAAAAGATTTTTTTTTGCTATAAAAATTTTGATTTCATTCCATGATGCAAACAAGAAGGAAAGAAACTTGCACTGTTCAATATTCCAATTTGCATTTAGTGATTAGAGAGAGTGGGAGTGAAAAAGAGAGAGAAATGGTCCTAATTAAATGCATGTTTCATAAGGTGCTGAGTTTCCTCCAAAGAGTAGTGCCATGGTAACTAGAAGAGGAGGAAGCCACTTCTGCCTTTGGTTAGACCCTGAATTACTGTCCCTGCTCTACATCAAAGGACTAGAAATGAGCCGTGAAATCTGGATTGTACTGAACTGCAAAGCAGACTTCTAAGTTTTACCATTAAGGTCAGAGGAAGCAAGGCTTCATCTCTATAACTCTGCTGCTCTGACTCAGCCTTTGTCCATGTAAGCACAAACACAAGCTTTTCTCAGCATAGACAGTTCTATATAGTATATATAGTATATACATATATAGTTCTATATAGTATATACAGTATTCCTATAGAACTAAGCTCTTCCCTGCCATGAGAACAGTGGCACCTTACTTCTGAAGAAGTTTTGAGTTGTCTTCTGAGGGGAAATGACATTGCTTGGCTTCTCTGAAAATTTAACTTATTTAAGTGAAAGAAATGTTGCTGTTTTAGCAGAGAATTCACCATTGCTTCCATATGTGTTAGGAAAATATTCACTGCCAGGATTGGTATATCACTCGGTTGTTACAAATTTGGAATGATTTTCCACATAAAGCCATGCTTTCCAGTTCCAGTTGGAAGCTGTGACACACATTAAAACTATACGGCCCCTTGCTGCCAGATACTGCAAACACCCATTGTAGGGTCATTAGATACCTCTTGACAATCTTCCCTTTATAAGCACAAATTATTCTTCCCTGTTTAATATACTTGTCCTTTGAGACTGCATCTCCTGAAGTTTGTTTGAACTTTAATTGTTGTTATGGGTTTAAAATCTTGGAATTTTTCTTTCATCTACCAACCCTGCACCTCAGAGGAATCACCCTCTGTCT